>CAWUFW010003145.1:1852500-1918519 GCA_963921515.1 Calotriton arnoldi
GTGTAGGGGGTCTACTGGGGCCCGGGGAGGCTCTCCCCAGCCTGGCTAGGGTTCGGAAGCTGGGACCGGGCCTGGGGCTCGTGCTGCATCCCAGGGTCCCAGGCTGCGGGAGCCCCCCATCCTGGAAGCCAGCCCAGGGTCCGAGCGCTGGTGTCGGGGGTCCACCGGGGCCTGGGGAGGCTCTCCCCGGCCTGGCCAGGGTTCGGAAGCTGGGCCCGGGGCTCGTGCTGCATCCCAGGGTCCCAGGCTGCGGGAGCCCCCCGTCCTGGAAGCCAGCCCAGGGTCCGGGCGCTGGTGTCGGGGGTCCACCGGGGCCCGGGGAGTCTCTCCCCGGCCTGGCTAGGGTTCGGAAGCTGGGACCGGGCCCGGGTCTCGTGCTCCGTCCGGCGGGCCTCGGGGTGTGGGAGCCCCCTGTCCTGCAAGCCAGCCGAGGGTCCGGGCGCTGGGGACGGGGGTCCACCGGGGCCCGGGGAGGCTCTCCCCGGCCTGGCTGCTTTCAGAAGCAGGGACCAGGCCGGGGAGCAGGGGTGGCTGGCTTTATCCGCTACGCTGGCGGAGCGGAGTTTTCTGCCCACCCCTAGTTTCTAGATACAGCTCCATATTAAAGCCCATTGGCTAATATGTTGATTTCTTCACAAATGCCTTGGTACCTTCCATTAAATGCTATATAAGGGACAGTATATACTTTTTAAACATTATTGAATAGGAATCTTTTAATTCATCATGCTCACTTTTGGTAACCCTTGATACTGAGTTGCTGTACACCAATATTCACCAAATAGATGGAATATTGGTTAGTCAAAATCTTCTTGACACCAGATCACAACTTCATCAGGTCCCTACCCCTTTCATATTCTCCCTTTTAGGGCTAGCACTCACCAAAATGTCTTTCAGTTTGCTAATCAGTTCTATTTATAAATTAAAGGTACATTGATGAGAGTAATGTATACTCCCAACTTTGCAATCCTTTTTATGGACTATACAGAATCCACCACAATTTTATCATCTTCCAATCCATTCAGACAAAATATTATCCTATGAAAGAGATATGTCTACAATGTCTTTTTGATTTAGCAAAGTACACTTACTCTCTTGGGGAAATTTTTGGAATGGCTTAACCATCAATGTAAGGGCTTGAAATTTGCAATGCTTTGTGATAATTCTGAGATACCTTTCCTTGACCTCATAGTCAAGTCTGGTAACAATCATCTTTGTACTGCCTTATTTCATAATCCAACAAAAAGGCAAAATCTGTTCTTTTATTTTAGCGAGATCATTGTGAGACTCATTTCCTTGTAGTCAATTTCTCAGGATTAAGCCCAATTGTAAAAATAAATATGAATGTGTTTTAAGAAAGCTGGAGTGCTGTCCACCAAACTATTACTTAGGGCATACCCCCAATGGCTTGTGAACTGCTCCATGAAAAGATTGTTGTATTGCCCCTAATAGAAAATTCTGTCACCCAATCAAAGGAAAACACAGAATAAAATTGTTTGCGTCACTACTCTTTCTCCTATATCAAATTTTGTGACCAAGTGCATTAAATACAGTGGCATATTTTGACAGCAGGTGAACTTGAGCCTCCCAAATTTGCTTTTTAAAAAACGCAAGAATGTTAAAAATAATTTGTATCGATGCCCTCCCTTCAACCAATTAGTCACACACCCTCACAAACCTCTGGGGTATTGCACCATTCTGGGACACTATAAATGTGGCCAACGCATGCAGTGTATGCCAGTTCACAATTGAAATGAATTAATTTGTTTCTAGCAACATTAAAATCTCACTCTAACATTTTTCAAACTACAACACCAATAATTTTGGCTATGCCATTTTTGCCCCTCCAAACTTCTATAAATTGTCCAAACCACCCAGAAAATCAGGGTCCATATTTGCCAGCATAGGAGTAAGCTCAGGTGCAAGGTACTTTCTGCTCCATTGGTTAAACATTTCATAGATAAAAACATTCTGAATCTGATCTTAGCTAGCAAGTCATTTTAGTGATCTCACTACCCGGCAGGGTAGGAAATATCTTACATCTTCTGAATAAGGATGAGCTGAAATGGATCATAGAATGCAACACTGTGAATTTAGGCCTCAATCACATGGAGGATTGGCACACCTTGTGTTAGCTTTACTTTTTAATTTCTTGGTCTTTGATTGACCTTTCTGAGAGTAATCTATTATATTTTCAGGATTTCGATTTTCTCACTTTTGCCTATTCATATATATGCATTTTCCGCTTCTCTCATCAATATGCTCCTGTCGACCTATCACTTTTCTCTGACTCCTCGCTTTTTGTTTTCTTTATTTTAGATCTTTCTATTTGTATCCGACATTCTATTTGTGGCTCCTCAACTCCAGATTGGTACCACATTCACTGTTTACTTTCCATTCATTTCTAGAACACCTCCCCTGTTTTCCCTGTCAGTTTCCTTATTCCCCTAAGATGGCCGCCGGCAGGTTCTCCCACTACACACATGCAGAGTACTTCTCCTATGCCAAAGATCCTTTCCATTGTGGACTCAAGAAGTCATAGCTTCTGGTGCAATAGAAGACAAGGTTTGAGGTTTAAAAATGCTGTATAGTTTATGTTGCTTCTACCTCCATCCAACTAACTAGTAGTGCTTTATTCAAGTCGTTCTTTATGCTTGTTGACCAAGGACTAAAAAAAAGGACAAACTGATTTTCTGTTAAAGGTCATAGGCTATTTATTTCAACTCCAGCATTGACTTTTCAAGAGGGGTTTGGGGGGCAGCTGACCAAAGGGAAGTCTGCCCCCAGGCAGATTGGGAGGGTGATGCAGTCCAACGACTGCCATTTTGTGTTGGGCTACACAATGGATTAAAAATAGCCCATGTATATTTGGGGAATTAACTTGGGCTACCAGCCACCATTTTAGGTTTTGGTGACCGGGTGGCTGGTAGTTTTTTGTGTAGTGTTAATCTTTGTCTGGCAGGGGTTAACTTTGTTTGATTAGCAGTTGGTTAACGGTGGGGGTAATATTTGGAGCACTTACCATGGCGACTAGGGAGCATCTGGTTGCATAAGCGATGACTCATGGTGGGGGATGTGCTATTCTCTGAGGCTAGTCCGCCTCACTGGGCCTCTGCAGGGGTGGTGGTAGCGGTGTTTGCCTGCTCTCCGCCACGATCAGGTCATTTGGCAGGGGCAGCTGATCCTGAGGTGAGCGTTCATGGCCGCACCGCAACCCGCAGAGCGGCCTCATTGAGGGCGGGGGCCAGGGCTCAAGCAGAGCATCACCACGCAGCTGCTGGGGCCGGGTATGTGAGGGTGGTGAGGACGGTGCAAAGAGGGCGCGTTGCAGTGGCGCCGGCCGGCGCCAGCCTCATGTTTTGCAGGTGCGGCCGAGATCCAGAGTGCGGAGCAGGACGAGGCGGCCCCGTTGCACGGGAGATGCGTTTACGGGGCCGCAGCCATAAGGAAAGGCAGTAAACAGGTGGCGTCAGAAGAGCCGCCCGCGGTTATGTATGCAGCGGGAGGGAGCGGCCCCCGTAGCCGGTGGGCTTCAGTGGAGCATGGCACTGGAAACGTTGCTTACAGGTCTGGGGAGAGGGAGGAGCCGGGTGGGGGGAGGAGGGGCTGGGAGATTCCTGGGCAGCTGGCATCCAGCATGTGGTGGAAAGGGACAGGTTGCGAGTGTGTCCCAGGTACAGAGGGGAAGGGGTCCCATGGAGGTGGAGGGGGAGCCTGGAGAGGCAGGAGCAGGTATGGATAGCCCAAATTTGGCAGGCTTAGACATATTTGGGCCCTGGGAGGGGGCAGATACTGGGAGGGAGGGTGACCTGGTGTCTCAGCTGGATGGTTATTTGAGTAAGGGTGGGTCCCTGCAATTTGGGGGGACCGAGGAAGGTACAGGAGGGGGGAAGTTCCTCAGATGGGGTGTGGGGGGGGGGCAGGCCCAGCCTCCGCTATTGTAGCTGAGATGCTGGAATGGAGCGAAGAGGAGGAGGACCTGGAAGTGGAAAGCCAGGGGGATGAGGAATTTGGTGTTTTCAAGGGACCCCTCCCCATTGGGGCATGGTCCCTCGGGGGAGGGGCTGAGGTGGGGGTGCCCCCGTGTTGTCTCAGCCTGGAAGGGCAGGGGGGAGTATGTCGTGGGACATGGGAGCAGTAGGGAACAGGGTGAGGGGTGCCAGCTCACCAGTCCTGCCTTCTGTATTTCAGGGACGGGAGCAGTGCACCAAACCAGACTCGGTAGAGCTGGGGGTGGCTCAACAGCACCGAGGAGGAGAGAGGGCTGGGCCCAGAATGGTTCCCCCGAAAGCAGCAGGGTTCCTGACGCGGCCAACACAAAAAGGTCCGGAACAATCTCATTGACCCCAGCAGCTGGTAGGTCGAGAACGGCCTCTGGCACACGAGATGCGGCGAGGGTACGTGGAGCAGCGGCGAACCAGCAGGGCAGGGTCACTTCGGTCCCCCCGGGAGCTGGGTGTCGCAGCCCCACAGTAAAGTTCGAAGGTTGCATAGCACAGAATGTGCTGTGTGATGAATGGGAATGTTTGGATGACCCGTTGGAAGGAATCACACTGGATTATGACGAGGATAGTCTGGAAGAGGGAGAGCTGTGGGAGGAGGAACCTAAAGTCAGCAGGGGCTGGGCCTTCTAATGTCATGTCTAGTGTTTTACAGGTACACAGAGAACATGCCAACACAGGAGGGAAAGAGGGGACAGGCCTGACGAGGATGCGGATGGCAACGGCACGGGCACGGATATTGACTCCAGATAAGGACGCATGAAAGGATCCTACTATTAAAATAGTTTACACAGGCGTGGATGCGAGCGCGTGGGCGGAAGGGGGGAGCAAGAGGTTGTGTAAGGGAAAATATGTGAAAGACGTGGGAGTGGGCATGGACGAGCAGACGGGTACTGGAGCCATAATCAAAACGGAAGACTCGGGGGCAGCCGCTGGGGGAGGAGAAAAAGGACAGACCAGGCAGCAAAGAATTAAAAATGCCTTATATGGGGGTGACAAAGCCGTTGGGGGCGCATTTGATATTAAGCACGAAAGAACGCATTTGGAAAGGGGAGTACGTGGAGACGTTAAAGCTCCTGAATAGAGAGGTGCGGTTGAAGGAAGGTTCTAAAGAGGAGGAATATGAGCTGGCCAAGCGGCCAAATGTTCTGCTTACGATAGAGCATTGGACAGCAGCATTTTTGATCTATGCTAGCGTTTATTGCAAAAAAATATCTGGACGTCTGCGTGGCTATGTTCAAGTACATGGATGTAATACGGAAGGCCCAGATCACGAGGGGGTGTTACGCATGGGAATAGAATGACGAGGAATTTCAGGTGCACTTGGCGTGGGACCCGGAAGCGAAATGGGGTGAGTTGGATTCAGATTTATGACAACACACCATGGGGGCTGCAAAGGGAGGGAAGACCATTTTAATGGAAAGTGGCCTGTCCATTTTCTATTGCCCCTTTCAGGGGGGTCCCACCTGGGGAGGCGTAGGTGGGCCCTAAAAATCCTTGCTGGGGTCATCATGAGGGACGTGTTGGGATTTTAACAAGGGGTTGTGCATGCAGGAATATTGCAAATTTCGCCACAAATGCTCTAAAATGTGCCGGGAAACCCCCCCTTGTCAATTGCTACGGGGAATGGGGTGCGTTTAACAACCAGGGCGGGAGCCAGTGGCAGCAGTACGGGGGATGCCAGGGAGGACACCAACAGCAAGGCTCAGGCTCAAGAGGGGGTAGAGGGGATCCATGGACCTGGTGCAAAGGGCTTGTACTCCGGTTAACCTTGAGAGGTTGGAGTACTGGTTGGGATTTTACGGGAGAACAGAGGACGCAGACTTGTTGAGGGAGGGTTTTCACTTGGGTTTTTGTTGCGTGGGGTAGATGCTGGGTGGGGTGTTGTGGGAGAGATAGCGGGGTGGTTTTCCTCCATATACAGGGAGCTACAGTGATGGCACACCAGTTATTGGCAATGCTCCGGTTTGCATTGAACCGGCTGGGGGTACAGGCTGCGGAATACTGTACACACTCTTTCTGTATTGGGACGGCATCAGAGGCAGCATCGCGGGGTTAGGCACGGGAGAATATCATGCATTTGAGACGATGGTCGTCGGGATGGTGTGGGCGCTATATGCGGGGGATTAGGAACAATGCTAGCGCATTTGAGGCAACTCCAGGAAACACTTACTGCTTCTTTGTTTCTTTCCAGGTGCGGTAGAGGGCCCTGTGTTTGAGAAGGTGGCAATTTGGATAGTGAGCCATTCGTTTGCAAAATGAGCTCTGATTCAAGCAGGACAGAGGGGGTGGGGCGAATTTGAGTTTTAATGAACATTTGTTTCAGGTTACGTGGAAAGGGAAAGGGGGTATGTTGTGGAAGGATCTGTAGCACACTTTGAATCGGATGATGGTAGGGTCTTGGTGCCCTGATGTATTGCTCCTTCATTTAGGGGAGAACAATTTAGTCAGGGAAAAAGGAGTTGTGTTGATGAGAACAATGGAAAGGGACCAGTTGTAGATTAAGGCCCGGTAGTCCGGTGCATTTGTGTTATGGATGTAGTTCGTGCGAGGCGCTCCTGGAGAGGGGCTGCAAAACCTGCTGCAATTGACAGGGCGAGATGGAAAATCAATAGGGAGACAGCACGTTTGTGTAGGGAGATCGGAATTGGTAGGATTTGTCATGGTGACATTAAATTTGAAGCTGTAGAGTTTCTCAGTGGAGATGGGGTACATCTGTATCGCATAGGCATGGATTTGTATCTATTGGAGATCAAAGAGGTATTAGGTACAGTTTTGAACGTGAGACTTTAAGTCGTTCATGACACAAGAGAGCAGTTTACTGGGGTGAGGGAAAAAAAGGGAGGGTAGGCAGGTAGTTAAAGGTTCAATGTAGGACATTTGGCTACATACAGGTTAATATAGCTACTCATAGGATGTAGTGGGAATGGAATGTTGAAAATGTTGAAATGCAATACAGTCAATGAGTTAGCTGCAGGGTGGGCATGTTTGGGGGGATCGTAGGGGTTGGGTTTGGATAGGAGCTAGTTCTCTGGATGTGTAGCGAGGTTTTAGTTTTGTAAGGCGGTTGGCCAGGAAATGTTGTAATGTGCACCTGTCTCAATAAACTGACCTTTTTCACACACAAGAGTGGTCAGTGTTTGCATGCACCCCTCCCTCCCAAGAACAAAGACGAGGCCAACACGTGTTTCACGACAATATACGTTTTATAGGTCACTTCCTGAGGGCCAAGGCTGTAAGTATGAATTTGTAAACAGCCACGTGCTGTTTATAATTTCACAATTATCTCTTTTCGAACAGCCAGCTGTTTACTTACTTTCAAGTCTAATACAAATCGTATTGTTACTAAAAATAACTTTAGTTCATGGATGTAAAACGATGTAGTGGCATGACAACCACCAACAGTAGTCACCGCTCTCCGCATAGGAACCCGCTTAGACAGCATCCACCGGTTGCTACTCTATCCAGTTTTTGTTGATCAATTTCCTGATTCCAGGGCTCCCAGAAAGGTGGCGGTCACACTCATCTTGGCCTGCCCGCTCCTGATAAAAATTTTGTGATGCTTTTTCTGCTAGTTCTGGTAAAACAGACAGTGAATACTGTCCCAGTCTCCACCGGCCAGCTCCTCGACCCGCTGAGGTTTCCATCACTATTTCCTCACTATATCCCTCACTATTTCCATCACTATTAGTAACTTAAGGTAACTTGGCCCAAAAACCTCCCTCTCTCTTTTTCCCCCACTTTTTTCATAGTCTTAGTCATTTGTTATTTTTAACATATGAAAGCTCTTTTGGCCTACCCTAATCCGGAATAATATCGGCAGCTTTACCCATCAGACCTCCCTTTCAGCTCTTGTTAGTTGCCACTTGCCTATTCCTCAGCAGGAGAGTGGACTTTTTTGAACCTACTACTATTCTAATCATCTTGTTTCCTTTCCCTTCAGCCTTATTATGTCTACTTGTAACTATAGCTTTGCATGTAGTTGCACTTCACATGTATTTTTGTGTGTCATCCAGTTTTATCTTTACTGATTGGCTTTATTCCTATTTTTTCATTTCCTCCAGTACACCCTTTGTCTCCTTTATTCTGAGTCCTGATGATGATCCCATATTTCTGAGAGATTCAAACCCCATCAACTTTTGATTTACGAACCCTAATAGTTACTTAATGTGATTGTGATGCACTAATGTGATGCGTTTTCTACGCATGCCATTACAACGCAAGTCATTACAACGACTTGCTGTAGGGGGGGCGCTGGAGTTTGGAATAGTATAATTTACTATTCCAACTCCAGTGTGTGCAACAGTAGGGAAGGTGTTGGATTGAAAATCCAACACCTTCTGCCCCCTACACAAGTTGTTGTAACGACTTGCGTTGTAATGGCATGCGATGTAACAACGCATCGTTGTAATGGCATGCGATGTAACGCATGCATTGTAAACGATGTTTCCCGATGTGTGTGTGTGTCACGTTTTTGAGCAACGAGCATGTTTTTCTAACTGACAATTTCTAAAAGATTTTTCAAACCGTTGTCTGTCTGATTATATGTCATTTCCTTAACTGTGTTTGGTATTAAAACTTTGTTATACTAATATATTTCTATATAATTTCTAATTAGGGACACTTGTTCCTCGATAAACATGATTTACCCCATGTCCCCAGTGTTTTTAGGGTTAACCCTTGTTGTGGCCTGCCTCCGAGAATATGGCGATAGTTTTATCCATCTGAGTCCTAACCTGAAGATATGCAGTAATCCATTTCCCTGCCTTGACTCCATCAATTTTACCAATTCTCTGTTTTAGTATTTCATGTGACACAGTGTTGAAGTCTGCGGACAAATTTAAAAGGATGAGCGCGGCACAATAAGCCTAATCTAAAGCCCCACCACCGTAACCAGTACTTATTCTGTGCTGTGGGCTGATCTAAAACCAGATTGCCCTGCATTTAATAAACCATTGGCCCAAGTAAGCAAAAAGGATGCTATTCACATGAGGGTCCAATATTTTAACTGAGAATGGAAGCATGACTATTGGATGATAATTTTGGGTATCTAATGGGTTGGCAGCTGGTTTCCTCAAAATAGGTAGTGGTGTCGAATAAGTGTATCACTGATATTGATGGGTTGCTGAACATGTAATGATTTTATTAATTCAAATTATTTTAAAAAACTTGAAATTTCTTTTTTGTTGTTTTCAAGGGGGGGATCTTTCAGGTGGGTTGTCGAAGATTGGCACACATTAACGGTATAGCACATGGTGACATCATGGAATAGGTGTGATCCATGATGCCATCCTACTTTGGTGGCGTAAGATAATGTTCTTTTTGTGTGATCAACGCCCACTTTTTGCTAGATTTTATTACTGATGTATGGACTCTGAACACTGGGGTGCTGCCATTCAGCACCCAGTGTATGTGCTCTGACCCTTAAAATGTGTACGATTGGCTAACCCCTGATTGGCATATTTAACTTACCTGTAAATCCCTGGTATTTGGTACTTTGTGTACCCAGGGCCTGTACGACAAATGGCACTAGTGGAATGCAGCACCTATTGTGTCACCACTAAAATGACCATGTAAAACATGACTCTAAGCCTGCCACAGCAGCCTAGCATGGCAGATTTAAAACTGCCATTTCGGCCTGTTAAAAATCACCCTTTTAACAGGTCTAAACCTTCATTTTTAATACTTATAAATCAGCCCTTAGGTAGGCCCTAAATGTCCTTAGGGCAGGGTGCATGGTATTTAAAAAGTAGGACATGAGTTCTTAACTCGTACGTGTCCCGGCAGTGAAAAATCCCCAAAGTCATTTTTCACAGTGGCGGGGCTAGCTCTCCCATAGGAAAGCGCTGGTTTACATTATAAGACCTTATAATGCATAACTTCAAGTTGGGAATAGCTAGAACCATGGTTCGAGGACTCAAATGATAGGAATTTAACATCAAATTTGATGGTCAAGTCAGATTTAAATTACTATGTGGAAAATGCCACTTTTAGAATGTTGGCATTTTCCTGCCTAAAGCCTCTAGCAACCTTTTCAGAGATAATCCCCAGTTGTTACCTGGCAGCCTGTATGCCGGTATGAATGGCTCAAAAGGGCCTTGGCTGGCAGGAAGTGTGACCTCTTTCTGACAGGATGGCTTGGGGGATGTGCCCACCAATTGCACAAGCTTCAAAGGGGAATCCCCTGTCACAGGCAGATGTAACTCACACCTTGGCCTGCCCTACCATTGTTCAAGCACCCAGAGTAGCACCAATCTCAGTGGGGATAAAACCTGTTCTAGAACTGGTTTGCAGGGCGATTTTCTCATTGCCCCAGACCCACCTCAGGGGTGTGCCCAGAGCTCTGACCAAGGCAAGAAAGATTCTGCCATGTTGGTTTTTGGCAGAGCAGGGCACTGTAGGGCTTAGGGCCAAAGCCCCTGGAAATGATTTTAAAGTGGGTAAAGTTGCCCCTGGGAACTTTTTTCCTTTGGCCAGAGAGTTACCCCGGCCCGAACATGCTAATGCCAGGCAAAAAGAGGCAAACCCTGGATGCCTCCTCCAGAACACTACTAGAGTTGAGGAAAACAGAAGAACAAATGCACCTGCTGAATCCTATGGACTTCACAAAGAGGACTGCACCTACTATAATCTGTGGAGAGAAACCCCGAGGACTGGACCTGCTCCCACTTGAACCCAGGACAGAAGAGTAGACTTCAGGGGCAAGTTGGTTAGCCTCCTATTAAGCTACAGGGAAGAAAAAGCTGCAAGAATCCCACCTTTCAGAAGACCCTAAATGACCAGTTCCCTCAGGAGTTGCCCTGTGCTCTGCTGGTGGCTTCCTCTGGAGTGAGTCCTGACCCTCAAGTGGTGTCCCTGAGTCTAGGGCCCTTGGGGAAGTGCCAGAGTGTACTCCTCCTTCCTAACCCTAAAGGCTGGGTATTAGAAATGGGGGTCTCTAGTTGGCAATGGTTTGCACCTTTGTCCAAGTCGGGACCCTTCTTCCTAGTCAGGATAAGGGGGGATACACTACTAAAACAAACTCTGCTCACCCCGTTGGTAGCTTGGCACAAGCAGTCAGGCTTATCTCAGAGGCAGTGTGTAAAGCATTTGCACATAGCCAACAGTAACACAGTGAAAACACTACAAACGGACACCACATCACTTTTCCCATGTTAAAAGTGACGCAAAAGTGGCGCAAGGGGCATGTAAATCTGCCCCCTACTTTCTAAAACTGATATTATCAAACACAGAACACAAAAATCATCTTTACTAAATGATGCATTTTTATATTCTGAGTTCAGGCTTACTAAAGTCCATTTCTCTATCTTGTTCCAATGGGAAGATATATTTGTAAGATGTTACAGAGTATTTCCCCATTCTATCCTATGGGACAGATAGCCTTTCAATAGTGAAAAACGAATTACACTGTATTTCACTATCAGGACATGTTACACACACCAGTACATGTCCTGCCTTTCACATACACTGCACCCTGCCCATAGGGGTACCTTGGGCCTACCTTAGGGGTGACTCACATGTAATAAAAGGGAAGGTTAGGGCTTGGCAAGTGGGTGCACTTGCCAAGTAGACAGGGCAGTAAACTGCACGCAGAAACTGCACTGGCAGGTCTGAGAACCTTTTCAAAGGCTGCTCGTGTGGGTGGCATAATCAGTGCTGCATGCCCACTAGCAGCATTTGATTTACAGGCCCTGGCACTCTCAGTGCACTTTACTAGGGACTTACCAGTAAATCAAATATGCCAATCATGGAAACACCAATCCATAATATAATTTACAATAGGAGCACTTGCACTTTAACACTGAACAGCAGTGAGAAAGTGCGCAGAGACACTAATCCAGCAAAACAGAGATAAAAACCAGGAGGTCAGTAAGCAAAAAGACAGGGGAAGCATGCCAAAAGATGCCAGGTCTAACACTGGGACTTATAAACCTTTCCAAGCATGGGCGTCCGCAGAACTTTTTCCGGGGGGGGCAAAATTTAACATCATCACCAACCTCCGACATGATGTGTGCCAGGTGGGGCACAAGAAAAAAAGTAACAACATCCTGGAAAACGCAAACCCTCATAGGGAATGCAAGATTAAGTAAAGCATGTGAAATGTAAGCAGAACATGATTACCTTAACACTTTTACACTCATTATTCAGAAATCAATGAGTGTTTTTGCCTGAAACGTTAAGCACATGACTACAGGGCCCAGAAGGGACCCGTTTCAATGTCCATTGCTTAAATCCTTACAAAACATAAATAGTA
This sequence comes from Calotriton arnoldi, assembly GCA_963921515.1. Lineage (NCBI taxonomy): Eukaryota > Metazoa > Chordata > Amphibia > Caudata > Salamandridae > Calotriton > Calotriton arnoldi. The sequence continues at coordinate 1,864,753 of CAWUFW010003145.1, forward strand.
TAGTTTAAAAAGACAACATACCTGAACAAAGAGCAGCAGTACACATTATAAACTAAAATAAGGAAAAGAGCTGATAAGGATCACATTAAAAGATTTCCACTGCAGTCATCAACCAGGTATTGCAGAACCTCCAGGAATGGTGCACTTCCACACCCGGGAAAAACAATGCTGTTCAAAGAATGACGAGAAAAAGAAAGTAGCGCTTCACTGGCAAACTCTGTGAAGTGGCACTAATGTGTTTGGCTGTGAATAAACCGAATCTGGCCACTTTGCAACCACTCGGTAATAATTTATTTAGTTATATATTTTTCGTATTTTGCACCTATTTTTCTCTTGGTCCCGAAGCTGCACTTTGTAACAGAAAAATGTAATAAAAGAGGACATTTCCAACAAAAGTGTTTCTTTCATCTTTGGAACCATTTCACAGGGGAAGGAATGAAGGAAAGTAGAGGAAACAGAGGGTAAGAGACGTTTATTGAAGCACGGTTTTCAGCAAGTGAGGAGCTGCGAGAGAGAGAAAAAGGGAGGGAATAAGAGGAAGAAAGAGAGAGGGGGCAGCTGACAGCGGCAGAGCAGGAAAAGTGAACACTTCGACCACTAATCTTACCTTAATACACCTGCTGGCACCTAAGGACTCCCATGCGCAACAGAACACAGAAGCAGGCTGCAGGGTCGGCCAACCAGCCCTTGCCTTGATGTTCCTGACTCCGCCTCTCGAGCTCCAGACCACAGCACTCTGAGTCTACTGCGCGCCAGCGCCAAAAGAGGCAAATGCAGGGATTCAAAAGTGAAGAAAAAAAATGATGACAGGCCTGCCCCTCGTGAGATCATTGGTCCATTCTCTCTGGGGGCAGGCCAGAAACAAGAAACAGGGCCGTCATAAGTAGCGCGTTCACGCTATGAATGATTGACAGCCCTGATTGTTATAGATCATCTGTGGGCGCCGCAGAAACCACAGATTTTGCGCACACATGGGCAAATGTTACCCAACTTTCCGCAACCCGCCAGGGACGTTTGTTCCCGCACAAATGGGAAAAATGTCACCCATTTGTGCGGGAAACAGCCCAATCTGGCAACACTGCTGGAGAGAAGCCTGCGAGCAGTGTGCACTTGCTGGGGGCGGGGGCAGGTCGGAGTCGGACCATGATTGGTCCAGACCAGCTCTCGACTTGCATAGGTCAGGCGATGCGGCAGGCGGCTATCATTGGTAGTGCTCAGCTACCCAATGACAGTGCTGCCTCGCCTGCCTGCAATGACGCCTGAGCCTCAGGGTGGCTGTTGAGACCCTCGGCCGGGAGCAGTCCGATGTCATTGGTAGCTGAGCGCTATGCTAAGTTTCATTAGTAGTAGCATAGCGCTCAGCTACCAATGACAGGCACAGTGAGGCACCTAGCACCGCCTCTGCACAATGGCGCCCGCACCGCCCGGCAGTAGCCCGTACTAGACACTCTAGTTACGGCCCATGGTGCGGAAGGGCGCCATTCTTTTTTGTAACATCACTCGCACTCCAGCAGCCCAATGAGTCACTGGGATGCTGGAGTGCCAGCATTACAAAAAAGAATGGCACCTGCACCACGGCACTACGACCCGCACCGGCGATCCAGGGGGGGCAAGCGCCCCTCCTTGCCCCTCCCTGCGGACGCCCATGTTTCCAAGGATTTTTGTCAAAAGATCCAGTGGCTTCCACCGGACCAGCAGCCGAGCCGCAGCCGCGGACATCACACTGCTTGTCAGACTCAACTCGCTGGTTTGCCTCATTGAAAGGATCCTGAGTTCAAAAAACGTTTCTAAGCCCGAATGTAGAAGTTTCACCGAGTGAAGGTACCAAAAGAATCCAAGTATGGAAGAGGGCTTACGGAAATATACTAGTTAATATACTAGTTAATATACTTGATATGAGTTTTTTTCCACTGGAAGGTATAGAAAAAGTGGGTAATGTTCATAACCAAGAAACGCAAACCATTAATTTAGAAGAAACATAAAAATGCTTGATCATTATTACAGACATTTTGGTGATGTGTTACCACCCATCAATTATTGAGGAATGTCCCAAGCTAATGGATAAACTGAGCATTGTTTGTTAGAATGTTCATGGTCTCAATAATATGCAGTAGATACACGTGGTAATTAATTCTAAAATGATATAAACCTGATCTTGTTTGTCTCTGGGAGATGCATATTGCTTAGAAGGGTAAGAATCTTCTGACACATATTAGGTTTGACCTAATCATTAACACTATTCAGCAAACCAACAATTTGTGGTGTTGCTATATGGGGAGAAAAAGCATGGGGAATAACAGTACTTTGAGAAATCTCACATAACAGAGGAAGGTGGGCAGTTACACAAATCTTATATAAGCAGAAGCTAATCATATTTTATACAATTGATGGACCAAACATATATAATTCATAGATATTTGAGTATGTAGCCATTGAACTAGTCGGATGAACAGATGATTTTTTCTTTTTGGGGGAATTGTAAATGTAAATGTCCAGTATTTGTAAAGCGTGAACAATTACCCGAGGGTGTCAAGGCGCTGGGGGCCGTCGGGAAGATTAAGAGAGCTATTTCCCAGAGTCACATGGTGCTGGGCAGATCTGCCGCCGGCAATCGAACCGTGAGACCCCGGGTTACGGAGTCAGTTGCCCTGGCCGCTGCGCCACACCTCTTCCCTCAATTCAATGGTGTTATGGATTTTTACCTTGACACCTCCAACCCACATGCTATTACTAGATTTAGTGATGTCATTGGGCTCAGTGAAGCATGGCATGATATCAAGGGGGTGGGGGGTAACACAGGATTTACTTTTTATTCAACAGTTCATAACATTTATTCCTGCATAGACCTGGTTTATGCACCTCATAATCTGATACCCTTAATCGAGATAGAAATTTGCCCTATGATTGTCTCTGATCATCATCTACATTTTATACAATACACTAGTGCAGCATTGGTTAGATAAGCTTATGCGATGGACACACGATCATACATTATTAGTGGAGAAGGAATGTTATGAATTTAGAATTCAACGATACTACTGAATTCTTGATAACAGTCAGACTACAGCATCATGTGGGTGTGGTATGGGATACACTCAAAACCTACATATGTGGGGTAACTATTCAATGCTAGTCCAGACAGGCATTTATTAAGAAGGATTTGGAAAACATGCAGAAGTTAGAAATTCAATATGCAAGAGCCATAAAGTGATCTCGGCAGAATAAGAAAGAGATTTACATGTGGCTAATTCACTACTGGTCTACGATAGACTGGCATCTTAGAGAGGAAGTTGCCTCTTCCTATATAATGCAGAATGACCAAGAAATGAAACATGGTGAGACAAATGAATCCTCAGTTGCATTTAAAAATATAGAAAAAAGCAGTGTCTCAGTCATAATTTGCATTAAAGATGGGCCAGGCCTCCAATTTGGGAACCACAGAATATACTAACACAATTTTTCAAATTCTATTTGAATATATATACCAAAGACACAAATGCAGATCTAATGAAAATAAATAAGTAAGGATGGCTAACTTAACTGAGATAGGGAGATATACTGGATCAGGAAATTACTCTTGAAAAAATTATATCTGCTATTGATTATTTGGCTCTCAGGAGAGCAGCTGGGGAAGATGTGATTACCCCTGGAACATATTTTCTTCTATTTTGCCACCAGTTATGGTACAGATTAAAAACAAAATGATAAGGAACAAAAATACCTCAGTCTTGAAATAATAGCAATATTGTATTCTGTCCCAAAAAAATAGACCAATGATGAAGGCTGCTCTCATAGGCCCATTCTATTGATTATTGCTGGCACCAAAATATACTATAATGTCTTGCCTTTAAGGCTTACTAAAGGCATTACACAATTAGTTTCTTCCGTACAGCATCCCAGTTAATTGTTAATGGTTAAGTGCGACAACTAGGCAAATAAACTATGATATAAACATGTTTTATACAGCATTTTTTAGAAACTCTAGAGTGGGGATGATTATACTTAACACTGAGAAGGCATTTGGGAGAGTTTTATGACAATTTATGGGCACTTATGCTTTAAATGGGAATAGGGAATAGATATCTGCAACTTATTCAAGATCTATATGCAAACTTGAGAGCAAGGGTTATCATAATTGTAGCATCCTCCCCAGCCTGGGTACATATAAATGATCACACCACACACACGGAGCTTGGTATTACGTCTTTAGTCCTCAGCATGTAACTGTTAACTGAACATTCTACATCATGAATTCTATCACCCACCCCAACACATTTACCTGACTGTTCTACGGAGTCCGTCAGGAACCAAAAAGGCCCGTCATCTCTGACTTACAAGACACTACTTCTCCCCCTTTCTTAAATACAAAAGTATAAATAATACATATATCCATCACAGCGCTTCAATAAATCGTTTCGGTGCTCAAATCAGTTGCCCAGATCTGGTCATGTGAGGTTGCGGAGATACAGGAGAAGTGTCCATGACCGGCACTGGTGACAGAGACACTGGTACAGTCGTTGCGCTCTCCTGATTCTGAGGTGGATAAGTCTCACTTCTGACATCTGGAGCTGACGAAGGTTGAGGCAGATGTTTGAAATGCAAAGAATCTCATTAAATGGGCTTTCCAGGATGGTGAGCAGTCACCATGTGTCCTTTATTAATCACAAGCCTCAGCGAGTCAGCATCAAAAGGAGCATCAGAGTTGCGTTTCCATTTCTGCCTGACAATAACTTGGTCTCCTCTTTTGAACACAGTGCTTTGGGCATAGCGGCGTATATCCACATCAGTCTTCATTTTGCGTTAGTGAGACGAGTCAGTAGTGCAAAGTTTATCAATTTCAATAGATCTCTCAGTGGTCCATTGTGGCATTTTGGTGCCTATAACTATTCAAAACATTAAGGTGGCAGGGCTTTCACCTGTGGTAGAATGGGGAGTTGACCTATATGCATGAAGTGTAGACTGAAGAACTGATTTGACTTCGAGCTTTTGTAGAGCAGCACACTGAATGGGCTTCTTGAGGGTGCTCATAAATCTCTCAACTACACCATTTTCCTCAGGCCAAAGAGGTGTGCTTTTCTGATGCTTGACATTTAGATGACTGAGAAAATCTTTAAATTCTCGACTATTGAAAGGCGGGCCATTGCCAGATTTCAAAATCGAAGGAACGCCCCATGTTGCATAAAGGCAAACATACTTTCTAATCTCTCTTTTACTCTGTCATGAGTAGTTGTCCACAAGGAAAACGGGAATATTCATCAACAATTGCTAGTTGATGAGGCCCATTGTCAAAGGGTCCAAAGATATTCATTGCAATCTTCTCCCATGCAAGCTTTGGAACATCAGACATGTTTAACGGATGCGGGGTGGCCTTGGATGACAAGCAGTTGCACAAATGGCATGCCTTTAACTCTTTTTCAACTCTTTCATCAAGACAAGGGAACCACACTCAGTTCCGTAGAGCTCATTTAGTAGCAACAACTCCACGCTGTCCCTCAATGGCCAGTTCAAAAACTTGTCTCAGACTCTCGGGTATGACAATTCTTGACCCTCGTGAGTTGATGCCTTCTAGGGTAAATGAAAGTTTTTCCTGCACATTTTTGAATTACTGATATTCAAGGTCATCATGAAGAGGTTGAGTATGTTTTTGCCACGTTTGAAGTGTAATAATGTATTTGAATATCAACAAATCTCTGGCAATGATCATGGCAGCAATGATTTCTTCCACCGATATGGTAGCAGGAGTACTGGATTTCACGATGAAGTTAACATAAGGATCAGCCGCTTTAGAAGTAGTATGATAGTTAAACTATATGTATAATGAGATATATGAAGGTACATAATACATATAAGTGCACATCACCAGCATAAATAAAATTAAAGAAAAATGATTTAGAGACAAATGGCTAGAACTTTTTTAGATTTTCCTCTGGATTATACACTTTGTTCAGAAAGTGGTGGATTTTTCATTACCACCGAACACTATAACAGTCGAGACTGCAGAGCCTGCGATCTACTACTGTGACACTTACAATTACATCCACCATCTCAAAGCATTCTATTTTTTGTAAATTGTTTTCAGCCAAGCACCTCTGCACACTGAGGACCAGATGTATCAACATAGGATTTTGCGAGTCTATAATAGCGAATTTTACTGATTCGCTATTATAGACTCGCAAAATGCAATGTATGTAGGTTTTTGCAAACATTTTGCGATTCCTACATATTCCTTAATAGCGAATCGAAAATTGCGATTCGATATTAAGGAATGGCTTACCATTCATTCCTATGGGCCTAGCGGCCCATAGGAATGAATGGGAAGATATTCGCAATTTGCGAGTACCAAATAGGTACTTGCAAATTGCGCATGCAATTTCAAGGGTGCAAGGGGGCCAAAAGGCCACCCTGATGCACCCCTGAAATATGCATGTGTGCACATGTGGCGCACATACATGCCCTAAGGGCATGTATGTGCACCACATGGCACTTAGAAAAATACTAAAAAGTGCATTTTTCAAGGAATTTGCAAATTACCACCAACTAGAAATTGGTGGTAATTTGCGATTCTTAATGCTAATTCGCAATTTGCGATGGCTACAAGAATTGCATTTAGGGAATCGCAAATTGCGTTTCCCTAACTGCATTGGCAATTTAGGTAATCGCAAATAATTGCTATTACCCATATTGCAATTTAAAAATGTTTCATACATACATCTGGCCCTATACATTTTTATGTACAGCACTTCAAGTATGACATGCTCCTGCTTATATACAAATGCTGTAAAGCGCTCTCTGTTTCCTAGATGTACATTCTCACTTGCTAAAATACTTAACATAATTAAGCATTATTTACCTGGATTACATTGAGAGCACTGGAGGTTGTGAACTGAAGTGTACACACACATAAGCTCAGCAACACACGTGACTGCATCAGACATTGATTTCCCTTAACTATCTGAGTGGGATTGGACTATGTAACCTGATGGGTAAACAGTTTTCATTGCATGTAAACAGCTTATAGACAGGGTCCGGTAGCGACAGAAAATAGGCCAGGGTACCAAATTAAAATTGTCCCCAATTAACAAAGTGTCAAACAATTGCAAATCAGGGCTGTTTTAAACATATACACAGTTGTGGCTCGAATAGGGCGTGCTGCGGGGCGGTGGGGCGGGGGCGGGGGAGGGGCAGGGTGGGGGGGTAGTAAACTTGGACATACGACGGAACGGAGGAACGTAATAATTACTTTCCTCCGTTCCGTCGTATGTCTGAGTTTACTACTCCCCACCCTGCCCCTCCCCCACCCCGCCCCACCGCCCCGCAGCACGCCCTATGCGAGCCGCCACTGCATATACAAGCAAGTTGCATAGCTGTTTTGCATGGTGTGAGAGTCTGCGTGCATTTGTGCTTGCTGCAGGCAATGTTTGCAGTAATATCAGAGGAAAAAAAGGCCCACCAGACCATAAAACCAGCCCACAAACAGCCACAAAAACAGCTCACACACTGGCTTGTCAGACCAGCCCTTCGAGCATTGCCTGGTTGCCCTATAAGCCAGTCTGACCCTGCTTATAGACCATACCGGTTTCCTCAAACTCTTTTCATACAACACTCAGAAACCTCAGTCCATGAACTGCGTTGAATGGATTAATTTATCCCAAGTGCTTGAAGTACGCACGTGAAATGGCCATCATTTGCATAGCATAATTAAAGTTAATTCCCTGGATGTCCTTCATCAAACACATTAATCATCAGTCGGTCACACCATGTGATTAATGACTGAGGCAAGGAAGAATTGGACCAGGAGTAATGACTGCTACATGTAATTCATCCAGGCATTACCTGTCAACACTTCGTAACAAGTGTAATTACTAAAGAAAATGATGCTTATTTTGTAGACTCCCTAAAAGGTCAAAAGCTTAGTTGGCCCTTCCAAGATCTGAATTTGGAAATTTGCAGGTTGGGATATCGCTGCAAGAACTTTTAACTCTGCAGCAATAGTACCAGAAAGAGAAACTTGCTCTACTCCTACTGAGAGGTGTGCTACTAGCTGGCTTTTAAGAGAGCCCTGAGGGGTATATGTACAAGCCCCTATCGCCACGGGAACGTCTCTTTTTGTGACGTTCACGTAGCGATAGGGGCCTTGCCTTATGTACAAGGCAGCGTTATGCCACTTAACGTGGCTAAACGCTACCTTGTACATAAGGCACCCTTTCACGCTATGTTTAGGGTGAAAGGGGCGTGCAGTGGGTGTTGTGGTGGGAGTTCCACCGCAACACCCATTGTATTTGACGCTGCCCCCTATGTACAAGGGTGGCGTACATAGGAGGCAGCGCCAAAATTAAGACCAGGAAAATCCTGGTCTTAAGTTGGCGAAACGAGGAGAAATGCATTATTTCTCCTCGTGTTTGCTTTTTCCATGTGTGCTGCCTTGTGCAGCACACATAGAAAAAGCAAAATGCCATGGTTTGTTTATGTACAGGAAGGTGTCCCTTCCTGTACATAACAAACCTTTTTTTAAAAATGCCATTTTGTAACTTTCATGTGTGCTGCATGAAGCAGCACACATGAGTTACAAAATGGCATTTTAGGATTGTTTATGTACAGGAAGGGACACCTTCCTGCACATAACCAATCCTCCCCTGCACACAGACACCCTTGCACTCTGGTGCAATGGTGCATGCGTTGGCGCTAAGTTGTTAAACTTAGCGCCATCGCAGGGGGAAACGCAAGGCTGCACCACATTCTTGTAAATATGGTGCAGTCTTGCGTTTCCGAAGTGGTGGAGCGTGTCGTTAAGCCCAGGAGGCTAACGACACGCTCCGCCACTTCATTGTACATATCCCCCTGAGTGTCGTAGGAGTGAGGTTAGAGCACAAGTCAAAGCAGAGTTGTCTTGGGAGACCTCTATCGATGTCTTATTGGTGAGAGAGTGGTGCGTGGTGAGGGGAGGAGAGAGGAAAATTGGGAGAGCACTGTGAGTGATTCTGTGTTGTGCACGGTACAGGTCAGGCTAGAGATGCATAATCTAAATCATGTGAATATCTCAATCTTAGGATATATGTCCATGCTCTGTAAGTGACAGCAGAGGTGCATTGTGAGATGTCTATGGATGTCTCAGCAGTAAATAGTGTTACCTGCTGCAGGTCAGAATAGATGTGTTTTATGAGAGGCTTGCAACGCCTCAATAGTGGGACATCAGGGTGCAGTGCTGAACAAAACAGGCCTTTTAATTTATTTAAGGAATTGAAGTTGCAAAAAGGTGTAGTTCCGCTACGGATCTATCATGACATGTTAAATTAAATTATTTTTCCTCAGCATGTCTCATCTAGGGCCTGAAGAAAATGATGACTTCACCCTCTTCCTGGAGGGATCTTCTTTGGCTCCCCTTGACGGCCCACACCATCTACATCAATTACAAAGGCATCACGGCAAGCACCCCACACACCTTGCAGATATGCTCACCATGTATGGTGGTTCTCTGCACATCTGAACCAGAACTTCATCAGATTGCAGGCTAAATAGTGTAAAAAAGGAAAAAAACAAGACAGCAGGCACAGGATACAGAACAACATCCCTATACCGATCAGGACAGTTCCAACCACTGCTCCAATTTAGTAAAGATTTGAAGACGCAGCTCTTTAGAGAACACTACATCACAAAGCATTAACAGTCTACAAATCACTGCCTCTCATATCACGTGTAAATATTCAGCCTGCCTTTATTCCTTTACCCTGTTCCCCTGTCTTTTGGTTAGGTTTGAGCTATAGCAGCAGCGGTTCCTCTGTTAAGGCGGAGGAGCATCGCCCCCCGCTGCAAGTTCAGCAGGTACACACAGAATAATAATATGGTCATTACCATTTTATTATTGTGTGTGCCACTGGCCGCGCAAGCGTAAGAGTGATGGTGGAGGCCGGCAGACAGATTCCTGCATATTGCCGGATGACTGCTCAGTTCGCATGACAGATTGGCCGGCTGTCTACAGCCAGCCAATCCGTCATGCGCACTTCAAAGCCTGCAATCCCAGTGCTGTTAAACAGCTGAGGGATTGGAGGCTCAGGCCCCCAGATGCTGCCTCAACAAATCCTGGAGCAGGAAGTAAACCACCTTTCTTCCTGCTCGTCGACGTCGGGAGAGGGGGAGGAGAGGAGAAAGGCAACATATTGGTGAGTTTTACGGCATGCTGCACCCCATCGTTTTTCACAGTTGCTAGCCACCTCTGAGCTATAGACTTACCACATACACACTTGCTTGCTGCTTCAGTTGTGATATTGAATTTGCTCCTTTAAAGTATGCTGATACAGGCTTTTCTCCCGAAATCTCTGTGATAAGATGTCTTTCCTAAGCAGTGCCATAAAGTAACTTCTAGGTGAATTGTAATTAAATTATTATCTTATGATCTAGCCCACACCAAACACTATTGATGGAAATTCTGCTCCTGCGAACTCCATTTCCTAAACTAATGTAATGTACTTAACTCTGTCACCACTGTGTGAATCTCTCTCCTTAATTTTTTCTTGCCAGTCAAGCCTCCAGTTCTGTCCACAAGCGTAGTCTTCACTATGCCTCTCCGTTTTGTCTCCTGTAGACTGGTTGTTTAAACTCTTTTGTATTTTTTCTTGAGAAGTTACAACTCCATCAGTTGCAGTCATTTTGCTCCTGGACGGACCCCATAATTATAAAAATATAAAAATAGACATGAAAGTGACGACTGTATCTTTGGCAGCTGAGCCAGCCTGTGTGACAAGTGGGCAGCTCCTTATATATCAGTTAGTAAGGTCCTTTATTTATAAGGCGCTGCTCTGTGAGGCATGCTGTAGTCGGTATATGGGCTATCGGGGACTTTGGACATGCCCACCGCTTTTGGTTGGTTAGTTGGCCTGCTTTTAAAATTCCTTTTCTCTGGTTGGTTTAAATAGTGCATCTGTGCTTGGTTCCCTCCCAGCTGGCATCACCAATTGATTCTGTTGGTTGGGCAGCTCTGGCCATCTCTTGACTTGCGAGCTCTCCCCCCACCCTCCAAGTGCAAATGCAGCTTCCATCCATGTCTTTATCTGGAGGGGGAACATTTAGGCCCTTTTCTACAGGCCACTGACCTGCTGTTGAAGAGCGTCAAGCGATCCCAGAGGTACTACTTAGCATATAGTTTGTCACTGTTTTATGTTGATCACATATTTGGACTGGTATTTTGTTCATCAGTACTGTGTGTCTACTTTTTCACACTGAACACATTAATTATCATTTTTGTCCCTTTATTCGTTGGCTGAACCATTTGGAATGGTTCACTATTTTATATGAATGATACCTGGATAGACATTGTTGCTTTTATAGATAATGATTGTGCGCCTGTAAAAGAAAGTAAGAACAAGCATTTGCAATGCAATAGCTCTCACATTACTGAAAGTTTGTGCTATTGGCATTGCATTATTATTTGCCACGCCAATAGGGTAAACTTTCAGTAATGTGAGACCTATTACTTTGCAAATGCTTGTTCTATGATGTAGCTGTGTCTGTGCCACCACTGGATATATTACACAGATTTTGGTAAACCAGTTTGCATTTGTAGTGAGCTAGGTCTTTCCCAAGTGTCACATATGACTCACATTGGTGGAAAATATTGACTGAATGAAATAAAGGTGATTGCATGCTTGGGATGTGGACTTCTCTGTGTCACACCTACTGTGTTCCTATGTGGGCTGCATATTATAAACTGATTGACTTATTGTTAGTTTACCTTAGGAGGCGAGATGCCGAGGCATACCCCATGCACCACCAAGATAGGAAAGATGCAATTGCAGTTCCAGTCTCGGTGTCAATCAAAATCGCTTTAGTTAGCAACCACAACATAATCTATCCTGGTTATCCTCCACTCCATCAAATATGGGGCAGTTAGGGGTTCAGCATCATTACTGGCACTGTTCAATACATACAGACTTCCTGATCAGCCGCTTTCATCTTCCTTTCAGGCATACGCAAATGTACAGATAACCAAGTTCAAATTTCAAAAAGGCCCCAACACCTTTAAGAGTGCTCTGTGCAAATCCAGAATTGTATGCATTCGAACTGGTTGTCACTCATACCTGCAAAGATAGTGATCAAGTGAATGAATGAATGAATGAATGAAGTAGTTTTGTAGAGCGCGCATTACCCGAAGGTGTGTTAGCGCTAGGCGAATCAAGGACTGAGGAAGGAGCATCAAGCTGAGTTTGGTCTGAGTGACTTTGTTGTTTACAGGCGGAAATAGCCAGGTCTTTAGCTGCTTTCTAAATAGCTGCAGGCTGTGTTGGGACCGGAGGGCAAGAGGAAGGGAGTTCCATAACTTCCCCTTCCCCCCCGGAAGGTCAGTGTTCTACCGCCCCAGTTTACTCGTTTAATTCTGGGAATCAGGACCATATGCGCCGAACTAGATCTGAGTGTTCTACTGGGCGCATACCAGGTAAATCGCTCCTGGAAATAGAGGGGGCCAGTACCGTGAAGAGCCTTGTGCATTAGGCACAGAGTTTTAAATGAGATTCTCTTTTGTGCACAGCAGTTATTGTGTTATTTGTCACAGAGCTAGGTGTGGGAACGTTATGGTTTTACAGCATCATTTTGTACCACAGCTTTGACCTCCCAAGCCCTGTTACCGTATCCTTCTAACCTCGTCACATCTCTGCACCACCACCACTCTTTTTCTCTTACATGATCCTTTCCGTCTGACATTTGTCTCCATCTGCTCAACTGCATCTCTCATCTATTTACTGTTCCTCTCCTGCGCCCCTGTTCCTTGATATACAGACCTTCCTTACTTACATTCACACCAAACAGGTGATATTATAGCTAGACAAACCAGAAGCGCAATATCTTCCTGGTGCCACTTAACTAACAATTTTCCCATGCCATGAATTTCATCTTCCGAAATCCCTGACTTTTTAGACACTTTTCATGTTGGGATTTGTAGGCTAATATTGCTAATGATGGAGCTGAAACTACGAGTTGCAAAATTCAGAGTAATGTTGTCTGAAAAAAGAGAACTGGAGAGGACATTCAGAATAAGGAACCAGGTAACAACTATGGTGCCTCTTACTTTATCAGAAAAAGGAGTTTCACTTCAGCCTCTATGTGGGAAAAACTCACACGAAGCCCTCTTTACAAATGCCGAAGAAATCCCTAGGATACTGCTAATGGTAATTCCAAAGAGTTAGGGGGAGGGAGAAATACGAAGCAGGAAACTTCCAGAACCTTAAGGGGCTCCAATATTTATGTGTATTTCCGAAGTCCCTAATTGTGCTCACCCTTAGGAGCGAATATGGCCGCACTGGGGCTTGGGTGCTTTATTGGGCCCACAAACTGAATAAACAGAGCTTTTATTAAATAACTAACATAATGAAATCTCTGTTTTTCCTCAGTAAGCAACATGGCAGAGGCATTATTTTTTAAACAGCCACAAATCAGCACATTGAATCAAAGAAGCAGTAGGTTTTATAGAATTAGATTTAGGTCTCTTCAAAATCAGCAAAATGAAATCCACTATAGATAATTACCCAACAGCCCCTCAGGGGTAGACTGCAGCCCCTGAGGAGCAGAGTGGCTCACAAACCTTTAGTGGGCCACCAACGCTTCAGGGGGACCCAATGAAGCCCAAGGCTTAATTGGGTCCCAGTCGACTGGCTCCCAGTCGAAAGAAGAAGAATCTTCAAACTCCTCACCCACGCATACAAGGCCCTTCACAACACCGGACCTATATACCTGAACAACTGCCTCTCCTTGCACACACCCAAAAGACACCGCCGATCAGCCGACCTCACTCTGGCCTCCATCCCACGCATCTACAAGACCAGACCGGGAGGTAAGTCCTTCTCCTACCTCACAGCCAAGGCCTGGAACGACCTCCACCTCCGGAAAGCCCCCACACTGCTCTAGTTCAGGAAGGACCTCAAGACCTGGCTCTTCGGATGACCCCAGCACTCAACGGAGCCACCCCGCCCCCCAGCGCCTTGAGACCCTCACGGGTGAGTAGTTGCGCTTTACCAACCCCTGATTGATTGATTGAAGGCCAATGAATATCTGCGAGATATTGGAGACTTAGGGGACCCTCATTACATTTTGCAAGGGCCCTATCATTTGGTGTTATGCCACTGGCCTATAGGACAAGCAGGCAGTGCCAACAGGCTGGTCTGACAGGCCAGTGTGTGGGATGGTTTTGTGGTAGCTTGTAGGCCTATTTTGTGATCTTTAAACACTTACAGATCGTGTCTTTACAAGTTCAAAACCACCCCAATTTGCAAACATGGCTACTTTTTTAGTTTTCTAATTCAGTAATGAGCGGCGGGGGGTTCACTTTTATTTTGGTGCCCAGGCCTAATTTTTCTCCCAATCCGACTCTGTAAACAGGCAAAGCTCTGACCCTCTTCCACGCCAACTGGATGAAGCCACTCTGGCATGGCCATCAATTGGGGGGCCGCAACTGCAACCCACAAGCAACCTATTGCAACCGCTAGCACTCTGCTTGCGACCCCTAGCTCTGGTGATCATGACACAGGTTTAGATTTATCAGGATATAAGTTACATTTAAAAAATAATACATTTTGATGGCACCTTAGCCCTCCAGGCTTAAAATAATTGAGGTGGCACTGTGATTGCGCAGAGGAGTGCATTAGAAGAAGTATGCACATGTGTTGTGGCACAGTATTTATGTAGAGACGTACACAAATGTGTGCATGTGCATATATGGCTTGGCCGAGTGGGGACCCATAGGCCAGTGGAGCAGTTTCAGTCCAGTGTCCAGTCACTACATTGACATCCCCCTGGGCTCTGTTTTGGCCTGTAACCAGGGCCGCACTGGCTGTAGCGGGCACCGGGCGTTTCCCCGGTGGGCCGGAAGGCTGGGGGTCGGTACTGGACCGGTGGGGGCCGTTTTTGTTACTGGGTGCCGGTTTTGCAGCAGCAAATCGGCTCCCAGTAACAAGCGCGCACACAGCAGCAGTATTCCCGTCAGTACATGCCCCCCCACTGGGGCCGGTCGGACCCAAGTGCCCAGGCTGGTTTGCGATCCCAGTCCGGCCCTGCCTGTAACGCACTTGTCATTAGCAGTAAGGCACCAAGCATGAGGGTGGCATGGCGTGCATCCTAGCCTGTCCCTGCAGTGTCTCTTCACCCAGCCCCAGGTCTGCATCAAACTTCTAATATGCACACAGGTAGGCCCTGGTGCTGGGGCAGTGGTTAAGCAGCAGTTGCTCAACCTCAGGCAACTGATCTCTGCACCTACCCATAGTGCGGGCAACATGCTGGATTTGATTTTCTCTAACACAGCGAACCTCAGAGTGGGTGCCCCCCTATGTCT
The DNA here is from genome assembly GCA_963921515.1 of Calotriton arnoldi. Lineage (NCBI taxonomy): Eukaryota > Metazoa > Chordata > Amphibia > Caudata > Salamandridae > Calotriton > Calotriton arnoldi. The sequence continues at coordinate 1,880,066 of CAWUFW010003145.1, forward strand.
GACCTGGTCTGACCACTCGCTAGTACCATTTACCTTTAGCCTAGAGGCCAGACCCTCAGAGCAATGGCCTAATGTTGAAATATAAGGGATTGTCGAAAAGCTACCTCAGAGTCACTGGGGCCTATACTTAGAAAGTCGCTGCCCAGTTGACAGGAGACCCAGATATGGACTCGGTTGGGTTCAACGAATGGGTAGTGACTGCCTTAGAGACTGTAGCACCCCTAAAGCCAGCCTCTAGGAAAAGATCCAAACCCTCCGCCCCTTGGTTCTCTGAAGAACTAAGAAGGGAGAAAAGGGGCTGTACGAAGTTGGAATGGACTTGGAGAAAGTGCTATAATCAGGCTGACAAGGACCTTTATAAAGAAGGCTTGAAAACAGTACATAGGCTTAAGCGCCGTAAGATGAGGGAATATTTTGTCAACTGCATTGAGAGCGCAGTTAACTCCACCAAGGAAATCTTTAAAATTGTGAAATCTTTTACTAACCCTTCAGCCCTGGATCGTCCTTTTTTTCCTTCCCCGACACTCTGCTCAAACTTGTTGGATTTTTTAGAACCTAAGATTTTTGATATCTACTCCACATTTCCCTTAGAAGAGGAACTTCCCACCCCACTGTTGCCCTCAGACTCTCACGCCTCGATGTCATATTTAGTCCCTCTGCCTCTTGAGGAAACGCTAGGTGAACTACTGAGATGCAAATCAGGCTCTCCAGGAGACCCTTGCCCTGCCCGCTTCTTCAGTATGCTGGCACATTGGTTAAACCCGATACTTAACCAGATCTGGAACACCTCCCTGAAATCAGGTATCTTTCCTGAGGTTTGGAAGCATGCCTTCCTACTTCCACTTCTAAAGAAACCAGTGGCTGATCCTGGGGTTCTTAGTAACTTCAGACCTATTTCCTTGCTACCTGCCCCTGCCAAAATATTGGAGAGGAGGGTGCATAAGCAACTGGCAACCCTCATAGAAACCAATGGTCTCCTTCATGCTTCCCAATTGGGCTTCAGAGCTGGCCACAGCACCGAGACAGCTCTATTAGAAGTCTCTGAATCCATTCGAGAGTCCATGGATTTAGGCACCTCGGCCATGCTGGTGCTGTTGGGTCTATCAGCAGCATTTGATACGGTTTCACACCCAATCTTGCTCAGTAGACTCAATCAGGCTGGAGTGCGTGGTACAGCACTATCCTGGCTCCGATCTTTTTTGGAGAAGCGCTCCCAACAGGTGTTTCTCTGCCCTTTTTTATCAGCACAGAAACCTCTGAGGTGCGGAATGCCGCAGGGCTCGGCACTCAGCCCGTTGTTCTTTAACATCTACCTTGCCCCATTGACTACTCTGATCGAATCAAGGGGCATGAAAGTGGTGTCTTACGTGGACGACACGCAATTGGTGTTCTCCTTTAAAGAACACTCAGTGGAGGCTTTTCACAATTTTAAGGCATGCCTAAAAGACATCTCGGTATGGATGAATAAGATCTGCCTGAAATTAAACGCAGAGAAAACGTAAGTCCTGTTTTTTAGCCAAGCGCCCCCTCCCACCCATTCTGTGGTGGCTGTCAGAACTGAACCCACCCCCCTCAGAATCAGCCAGGAATCCTGGAATCAGACTGGACAAGGAGCTCTCTTTCTCCGCCCAGATACAACATATCTTGTCCACTTGTTTTTGGAAGATGAGGGCAATAAAGAAATTCTTACGCTTTCTACCGGAGGAACATCGGAAGACAGTGGTCCATGCATTAGTCACGTCTCACTTGGACTATGCGAACAGCCTATACTTGGGGCTACCTGCATACTTACTGCGCAAGCTACAAATTATACAAAACTCTGCGGCAAGGCTAATCAAGCTGATACCTTTGCGCCACCACATCTCTCTGCACTTGAAGCAACTTCATTGGCTCCCTATAATCAGGAGGATAGAATTCAAGTCATTGATCCTTGCAATTAGGGCCACTAGAAGCTTGGGACCTAGGCAGTGGCGGCTCCTCCATTGGGGCGTGGGGGCGTTGCCCCACTGCTTCCTCGCAGTGCGAGAAGCAGAAACATGAAATGGTAAAACTACCATTTCATGTTTCTGCTCTCGCACGGCGTGAAAGCAGAAGTGCCTGGAGTGCCTGGTTGGGGGCGGGCGGGTGGGCGTTCATTCTCGAGTGCAGGGGAGGCGTGGCTAGCCCACTGTCTTTGGTGCTGACGGTTTGTTCGGCCCCAGGGCCGACCAAACCAGTCATGCGCAGTTGCGCACCCTCTCTTGTTCTCAGCCTACATAGAGAAAATGGCCCCTGGCCTACAGGTGCCCGGCCGGGCGCCGCCCGCCTCCAATCACAACGCTGCTGGCTTAGGGGAACGGGAAGGAGGCTGCCTAGGTTTACACAGGCCCGGCCGGGAGCAGCAGGAGCGGTGGCGCGTGATCCGGAGGAAGCAGTGGGAGGGAGGTAGTAAGGTAAGTTTAGTTTTAATTTTATTTTCATTACTGTCCCGCTCCCCCCACACCCACGCGAACCCCCCCCCCCGTCTTGCCTGCCGCGACTGGTTTTACAAGATTGCTTGTCAGGACTGCAATGATTTTTTCTCGATAAACCTGAATTCGAACTTCCATGCTATAAGAAACGCTCCGGAGTGAGGCGTTGTGTTAGATAACATCGCTCTAAAGCACCATAGTTCTCTATAAAACAGCTTTAAATGGACATGTACCCGCACTTTAATTTGAGCCCTAGAGAGTGCAGGCACCTCCAAGCACAGGCCGAGAGCCTCATCTGTTGTTGTGGTAGGCCCCTGGAGTTGTACAGCACTCGAGTTGAACCTTTTGGCCAGCGAGTTCACCATCCTTCCGGCTGGGCGTGCTCATTTTTCCCGCTTACTCAGGGAAACACGAAGGGTGCTGCTGCCGAGTTTCCTGACAACGAAGCACAAAAAAATATGCTTCACTAATTTTAATTTAGTCTTTCTGTAAATACCTCCATGGCTTTTGAAAGTGCATATCCAGTTCCAAGCGTCTCAGGCTCATTTACTCGCTGTCCGAAGCTGGGTTTCCTTACTTCACGATTCTCCGGGCACATTTCGTGCACCTAGATGAAAGTGCCTACAGTCAAGGAAATCGGGCCCCTAACAAAGAGCTTGCCCTGGAGTTGTCTCCCAACCTGTTTAAGAAGAGCGAAAATAGTGAGGGGGCCTTTGCTTTGCATCCTAAATGCATTAGCATCTCTGACGTCAGCGAAGGAGAGGACAGGGCTATTTGAACAGCGTGGAATTTGACAGCTTGAGGACTGCGAGCCACCCGAGGGGTCTCGGTGCACCGGGGATTTGCCAACCATACGCCTGCTTTTCAGAACAAAATATGTCGCCTGCTATGCGATAGTGGAGCTTAAAAAGAATAAGGGCTTCTTAAGGGGAACCTAAATTTAGAGCTCTGAATGTTTAGGTGTCAGTGTTCATTTGAAAGGGCAGACAGCCAGAGAAAATAAAAGAAGCGAAGCGCTGCGTTCAGAGACAGAAATAGGGAGTGGGGAGATTTATGTTTCACAACAAAACACAGCGGAGATCAGCAGTAAAGCTACTGTATGATTAACTTTGTTTTAGTCAGTCATGTTTATCAGCATCAAAGTCTAGGAATGCACCTGGTTTGTATTTTTAAAATTAAAAAGGATACCTGCATAACCTACATGAAATAAATCGTCGAACAGTAATCCAGGGTCAAGGAATGACTTCAGTGTTAAGGAAAAGCCACCAATCTTGCTTAACATTGTTAAAAATCTGAGGCTGAACTTTGATGCGAGTCTGGCCCTGGAGGCGAAATTTACTGCTGTAGTCCAAGCAACTTTCATCTAAATCCACATGCCCAAACTAATTTCACACATCACCGTGGATTCATCCTGAGCATGCTCCGAACAGTTACACAGCGCATGCTTCTGCGCCTCGTGTGTATTCTGTTTTGAGCATTATTTTCTAGCGCCAGCAGAGATGGCCAGAGAGATGATTTTTATGAGCTGCTGCAGCAGCTGGGCCTAGTCGTTGAAAATGCCACCGTGGACTGTTGAAGTGCACTGATTGGAAGACTCCTGAGGGTCAGTGTTGTTTTATTTACTTGCTGTAGTGTCGGGCTCACTTTAATGTTTCATCCTGTCTTTTTTCTTCCTACCCTGCACTGCCCTTGACCTGTCTGTCGCTCTCTCATTTTCACCCGCTGTTTTCTCTCCCCAACACACTCTCTTTACAAAGGATGGTAGGAAGATGGAAAAAGGTAGCCTTATTGTGCGCCGATTTACCAGCCGGAACTTTGCCTAATCAATTTTCTATCAGGGAAGGCTCAGCACTTTCCTCCATTACTTTGGTTAATGATGGGGAGCAGGTGATTCAGCTACCTATCTGCTCTTCATAAACATGGTCTGCAATATGGAAGCAAAGGCTCCGGTTGATTGGGCTACGTGTTTGGGCTTTTCAAAGATGGTTTGCAACAAAGGGCCATCTTCGACTATGGACCAGATTGTGGGTGCTGCATTGTGTGTGAAAGGCATCATGGAGTGAGTGTCGTAATGCATATTTACCGGTCCAGCAGAATTGAAGTCTGTCATTCAACATACTCTGAGGAAGGCTTGTGCTTCATATTCACACACAAGGCTGTGAAAACCTTTGCCTCGGCAATGCAGCCTTCACAGCTGCAAACTCACCCTCTTTAGGGAGTGACATCCCCTCTCGATGTCTTACACCCTCTCACCCGCCAACCTGCTTTCTCACCCGCTTGCTTCTGGGTGAAACAGACACGGGCTGCAATGCAGAACAGGGATTTAGAACAGCAGGGACGCCAAACAATATGCAGATATTAACGTTAATTTGTTTTTTGGTTAGTCCTCTCTAGTAGCAGCATTAGTGACAATCACTGCGGGACGCTGAATTTCAATAGTTTAAATTAAATACTTCATAGTGTCATTAAGTGTGTTTCCTGTTCTGTGAAACGAACGCCAGACAGACAGCTGAGCTAATCAAAATCAAGCCTTCCTCCCAGGGTACCTGCTGGCCTGAAAGAAATTCAAATGTACACTACAACGAGTTAATCTGCAATTGTTAAGGCTAATCTGCAAGTGTAAAGGGTGGTTGGGAGCTGGATATTGGGAAATTGGCATTAATTGATCAAATCACTCCAAGGTTTGTGGCAAATATTTATTGTTTTTGAGCATCAGTGCAAAGAGTTAACAACTGAGCTGTAAAGTAAGTGTGTGCTTTTAATTGTAATTGTGTATATATATATAGCCTTTTCTACCCCATACCAGGTATTGAAGGGACAGTTATGTTAAAAAAATGCATTAATAGTGCACTGTTAGCTCTGAATCTTGCTTACCCCAATCACATGATACATATAACTTATAAGGGAACGGTTTTCAGTCTGTGTGGATGACTTCCTTATGTATTTATCTGTATTGCTGCACTAAGCACATTACACAGATAGTACAGTGAGCAATTGACTGTATGTGAGGCTGCACGTCACACACATTTTACAGCATTTTAGTTTTAGAAACACAAGCACGTATGCTCGGAGAAGCGGGCGGCATGACCTTGGGTATACTGAATAAGCAGCTACCTATGTTGTTGAGTGACATCTCTTTATTAATGTAATAACTGCACTTTCACAATTGCTTTATTAACCTTCCTGCTTTCTCAAATTTGCTTGAAAATGCACCATTTGTCCATTCTTTTTCAAAATTTTCTCGGGGAGAACCCCCCCACCCCCGAGCCCCCAGTAGGTTGTTCGGGCTCGCTCGCCGCAGTGCAGCACAACATTCATTTTACGCCCCACCACTTTCAAATGTCACCAGCCGCCACTGGACCTAGGTACCTCCAAAAAAGGCTGCAGCTGTACCATCAAAAACAAGACAAGATCCAACAATCTTCGACTCCTGAAAGTCCCACTGGGCGTCAGATCTTTCGCGGTGCAGTCTTCTAAACTATGGAACTCCCTCCCACTCCATCTGCGCCTGCTGGAATCAGAAACAGAATTCCGAAGAGCTTTAAAAACCTGGCTCTTCAGGCAGGGATAGTTGGCCCACACGACCCACACGCAAGCTCTCCGCTAGTGCCGGTACACCTCGGCTGAGGTAGCTGTGCGCGCTAGAAAATCCTCATTCATTCATTCATTCAATGCTTAGATAGCTCTTACAGATGACGCATGCCTCCTGTATTTTAACGTGAATATCTTTTTTGTAATGAAAGGTGCAATTGCTAATCATTTTATTTTGCTGAACACCGAGTGCGGATGATTTATTGTAATCAGCACATGATAGAATGCATAGTTGCCTGGTTTTCAAGGAACGTATGTGGCATTTCCATTCTTTTAATATGCTTATGAGTGATATTTCATTGCCTAATTTATGACAGTTTGAGTGGCGTCATAGAACTAGTGAATCAAGCAATAGTGAAATACATAGAGGAATAAATGTTCTCCTATTGTGCAGCGAGAAGCTCTGGTGAAATGTCCTTCATACAGCTGCCACAACCCCCAAGTGCTGATGGAAGATCACTAACCGATTTCCCCTAACTTACATGTTCGTACTAGAAACAACTGTGACATCATGATATTTAACGAGAATTTCGATCCAACCGGATCCTGAGGCTATTTTTCTCAAGGAAAGGCTGCCCACATTTAATGACATTAAATTAAATAGATTTTAGTTATCAACGTTTTAAAACAGGTGGTATATGTTTTGTAGGGGTGCTACATTTGTTAACAAGTCACCAGCAGGCTCAAGCAGACTTGCAAAACAAACAAACAAAAAAATGTGACCTTGTGTAATGTAACTAGTGCTCATGTAAAGCGCTGCAACACCTTCGGGTTGAGTTTGCGCTATATAAAAGTACAGATATATATATATATCCTGCCTTATATTTGTACACACTCTCAACCCACTCTTTGTAGTGAGCAGTGCTCCTGTGCTAGCCAGCTATGGGTATGATTTAGAAACGCTAAATAAAAAACACATGCAAACAAAAATACTGCGGTGTATATTATTGTTTACAGTTGGGTGTTACCTCCTACACTTAGTCAGCTTAGGCCACAAATGAACTTCTTCACCTGCAGGTTTATGACTGCACATAATTAGAGTTTCCATTTACAGATCATTGTTTTCAGATGTGATTGTTCAATTAGATTAATTTAACTACATCAGGACTAAAAGTCCCAACATGCACTGATGTGTATTTATGTATGAATGGGAGACTGCCTCAAACAAGCCAGAATGAGCATGCTGTGGGATTGTGGGGAGGAAATGCCCGGCTATAGATTCTCATCAGTGCGAAAAAGAACAGTGTCACGAGGGTTCAAAAGTCACATGACACTCTCTATGTTGTCACCAGGTCAAAGGTGTTGTGATGTCACGTCCTGTGCCATCATTTGGGGTCTAGTTCATGTGATGTCACTTCCGCTACCCTTGGCATTTTGATGAATCAACGGCCATGCGCTCTGGGTGAAATGTTTTTTTAAAACATAAGAATGTCCTCAATTCTGCAGAGTGCGAGAAAAAAACCTCGAAATGGGTTGAAAAATCGCATTCTAGCAATTTATTGTGAGGCTGACAATGCGCTTAATTTCCTCCTCTCAGCCTCGCGGTTTTATTCCTTTTTCAGTGTTTCACTTTGTTGTCCTGCAGATGTTTACCAATAGGATTTAATCATGAGATTAGATCAGCCTGCAGAGAGATAGTCCGCAGCAAGGAGGGGCTGTTTCAGCAGGATGACAGACTGATTGCGTGTGGGAATGAAGGCGCAGTTCACAGGGCCTGCGGGCTGGTGCTCTTGATAGGGGCTGAAATCTCCCGAACGCTGCTCTGCGAGGACGAGGGGCGGCAATGACACACAGGAAAGGGAATTAACTAGGGCTGGGTTTCAGCAGCTGCTGCATGAGCGAAAGAGAATCCTAAAGTGTCCGAAGGACATCCGGATGAAAACCTGATGTCCTGCCTGGAATACTAATGAGAAAACAGGCTCGCGCTCACTGCCGCGCAATGGCTGACGGCCACCAGTGCCCCTCCTTTTCAAAAAGAGCAGCTTCTACATGTATCTGCTCATTCGATAAAAAAACCCCTAGACAGCGTTGAACGCTTTCTGTTGAATATAAGTGAAGGTGCTCTGTGTTTCTAGAAGGAAACTTCCATATGGAAAAGGAACTACTTGACTAAAAGGTGCCCATTACCAGACGTCACAGCCAAACAGAGGTCAACTCTGAGATGGTGGATAGTTTAACCCAAAGCCTTAGGAAAAAAATGTATACTGGAGGAAGTGAGGGCTTGAGGGAATTTGATAAAATACATTCATAGTCTGTTTCCCCTTTCCTATACTTTAGTATCGCAGTGTTTCCCAAACTGTGGGACCGGTTTTTGGTGGGTCGCAAAAATTAAAGCAATAATCAAAGATGCCTTTAAATTTTGTATTTATCTTGTCACATTTGCTGTGTTTCAAGGACAGAGGTCAAATGTCAGGCTATGTCTTCCACTGCTTATGTTTTTTTAGCAAGTGGACTGGTGTTTCAAAAACTCCTCTCACTTTGCAGTCAGAGAAAAAAAATCAATTATGCGACAATCGTGTTGGGGTACATGAAGTGTGACAGAACCCCTCCCAGACGTGCGAGGGACAACCCCTTCGTTCCCGACCATACTCATGCACCATTATGTAACCTGTTCGGACAATCACAGTCTGAGTCATAGTTGGCGCATAATGGCCGCAGTTTATTTTAAGCACGGAACATAAACATTGCATTTCCTTTATGGTCATTCGTGTGCTCCATGATTCAAAACTGCATCACATCTATAAAATTATCAACAGTCTGATTAGTTGGTCCATAAACTTATTACAGCACTTCCCGCACAGCCCCCTTTTAACAGGTGTCTAGCGTTCGCTGACTCCAAGCTTTCCTTGCCTCCGATATCTGAGTGGGGGTCCGTCAGGCCACGCCGGGTCTGCAAGTGCATTGACCACCTGCTGCTGACCCCTTCCTGGCCATTCGCCCGCTCCCCAGTGCCCCTGCCATAAAGCATCCCAAGGACACTGTTTTGTGTGGCCCGTCATCCTAGGCTAGCGTGCTTTCTTGTCTGTCTAATTTGTGCTGTTTCTGTGGCTTCCTTGCCTGCTCTCAACTTGCAGCAGTGACGCCCGCAATTTGGAGTGGGTGGGTGGGCCAACATGGAGAGGTCAAGGTATTCCCGGTGCATCCCTTGCCCCCTTTTTTTAACCCCTGATTCTCCTGAGCACTTCGCTGGGATTGGCGCATTTTATTTGTAATTCGTAAGTTTGATGGAAACAAATATTTTAATAGGATCAGAACAAATCAGCACACTTTACTTGGTGATGCACAAATAATAAATATTCACTGAAACCTGATTTCCATGCATTATCATTTGTGTGCAGTTTAGTTTGAGAGGTAAAAATGTATCTGTGCAATTTAAATGGAAAATGGGCTGTCTGTAACTGACAATATGCTACCACATGATGCTTTAGTTACATTAAAAAATCACACACCTCATGTCCATGAAAGCTATGTGGGTCACAAAGTTTCTGGTACTAAAAGGTGAGTTGTGGTTCTAAAGAGTTTGGGAAGCACTGCTTTAGTCTACCTCTTTAATTTTAGCTTGAAAAGATTTATTAAAAACGTTAATTACAATAGAAAATAACAATGATATTAAAACATTTTCAGTAAAGCAAAATAATGATCTAAAATATCAAGTAGAAAATAAGGTTTTTGAATTTTTTGATTTTACAGGAAAGAGGGGGATAAGGAGGGAAAGAAGAAAATAACTAATCTTGAGGCTGAGTTCACGGACGATTCCGTGTTAGTATGCCAATCCTACCTTTGTCAGTGCCGTGCGGAGAACGCCCCCGGAAGCCAGGCAAGAGTCCAGAAGTCAGGCGGAGCAATCGGAGACCAGCTGTGTGAGCCGCGAGTGGAGGGGCAGCCTACCGAGTCCGGTCCCGGTCCCGGTCCCCGGGTCTGTTGGGGACTGTAGGGGCCCATCGACGTTGGTTGGCAACTGCGGTTGATGGTTGGCTGCAGCGAGTCCCAACCCGCAGCTGAGTCCGTGAGCATCAAGTGAGGAGCAAGGGGCCGGTACCTTAAGCCCCAAGCCTGACCCCAGCCATCTGCAGGTACCTTATGCCTTAAACCTCAAGCCTGGTCCCAGTCACGTGGGCTGCAGAGATACAGAAGGGCCCCAGCTACTGGATTCACAGGTGAGAGTAGCCGTACCCCTGTGCACGGACCCGGTCCCGGGGGGCTGGATTTTGGTGGATTTTGGAGGAGTAGCGGTGGCTCTGCAGGGAAACCGAGCCGCGAAGGTCGTAAAGGAACTGGAAGGGGTGCAGGAGAGCTGACCTTGAGCCCTGTGTTTGGACAAACTGTCGGGACTGTGGGGGTTGTGGGGCTGATAGCTGTCGGTGAAAGGAAAGGTGAGCCGCAGCAGCTGTTTGTAGACATTACAGCCTCACTGCCTTCACTTTGAGGGTCATCTACCAGGTCCTCGCTGAGTGGAGCCCGGGTACCCGCGGAAGCGGCCCAGCTAGGTCTGGGTGCGGCTTGCGGCTCCTGGTAGCTCGAAGCCCATTGTGCATCGATATCAACGCAATGAGGTCAGACCGGCTGCACAGGATATTGCCACGACCCCAAAAAAAGCGGCGAAGAAAGAATGGAGAGAATGGAGATGGATCCCTGCATAGCAGCTTGAATATTCCAACAGGTTCCGCAGGTTCCACAGTCCAAGAGTCAGACAACTTAGCAGCATTATCTTTAACTTCTCTTGAAGATGCCCAATGCTCAAGAGTCCGCAGCGGGATCAGTCAACCAACTATCATTGGATTTTTCAAAAAGAAACCAGAAACCGCAAATAAAGGCTATGGAGAAGAGTTAACAGCTTGTGGTGCAGTTGGAGGCCAAACACTTATGCAGAATGCTGAAACTATGCCATATCTATGCCCCAACCTGGGGCGTTCATGCGAAATTGTCCCACTCCTCCCAGGCAGCAAGGAGTGTAGCAATCGCACACAAGCCATCAATAGCATCTCTATTTTACCAACAGCTGACAGTGTGGCCCCTTTACCAGCAATACCACAAATAAAAGGCCCATTCCTGGTAAAAGTTCAGGTTCACACCCCAAGTACAAAACCAGGTGGATTTCAGCAAACATGTTCAGCCAGTGGGCCTGGGGGTGCAACAAATCCCGACCCTCCAGTACCATCTACCTTGGGGATTAAAACAGTGTCAGCTACAAATATAGGTATAATCTCTTGATCACACCAGGTTTTGAATCAAAGCTGAATGACTCTGTGATGTATATATCTTCTGGCCCCAACCAAAATACTAGTGATGATGTTTTTATGTCCTCTTCCATTCTGATACCCTCTCTCACTCAGCTCAATCCAGATCCTGTCGGTGGTGGTAGCCAAAATATGATACCCGAGGCCTCCTCAAGCCCTAATGGTATGAAGAATATTATCAAAACAGATCTTTCAAGCTTAATTTTGGAAACCAGTATCATTAATAAGGACCACAAGTCGACCCTGGTCCCGAGCAAACTTTCCACAGAGAATGCGCTTACCTCGAATGGACAAAATAAGGTTGTGCAAGCAGACTCTCTGATTAATCCTCTTAATTCGGCCGATTTGTCATTGCTTGCCAAATATGTTGATCACATCCGGGATGGCCATCGAGTTTCTGAGGTGAAAACTATTGATCCCGCCAATGGAATATGGGACAGTCTGCTTCATACAATGGACAATATCACAAATGCCCTTAATTTCCACTCAGTTAAGTTGAATATTCAGGTGGATTTACTAAATACACTGGCTCTCTATGTAGCCGGAATAGACACTAAGCTACTGCACCTATCAAACTTGGTGGCTAAAGCACAATCTGACAAAGATAATCAACTGATAACATGTACTTGCGTTCATATAATCGATAAAATCTCGGAGCTACCAACTATAGTAAAATCATTGGTTACAGAGGTCAAGACAATGTCGGACAGATTTGCTGTAGACAAAGCAGGCTCAATTAAAGAAGATTATGTCCTTCACCCAGTCACCAAAGTTCTAACTATGGGTACATCAGGCGAAATTGGGAATTTGCAGGTAAAAATAAAAGAAAATGGGATTAGAAGAACTTCTACAAAATCCACCAAAAATTCAAAAAGTTCTCATACCCATAAAGTTCAGCAACAGAACTTACTCTCACCAATAAGGAAGGAGAAAGAAAGTGAAAATCAACAATCAAGGGGCAAGACCATTCAAAGTATCCCTCAGAAACCTCAGGATTCGATGGAAGGAAACAAATCCATTGGACAACTATCAGTATCTGCTATCATTGCTCCCCATGCAATCTCTAATCTGGTCCCAACCTCAAATTCATCACAAGCAGGACAAGCAGGTCTAACCAAAAGAGCAAGGAAAAGACTAAGAAAAGCCCATAACAAATTAAAGAAACCAAAGAAATCTACAAACATTAGCTCACCTATCAATTCTAATTCAAAAGAAATTTATCCCATTTTTAGATCGTTGGAAACCTGTCGGTGTGAAACAACGGCAGTGCCAACCCCATGCCCAAATGGTTCAGCAGTACTCTCTTCTCATGCTGAAGCGGCCTATGATCCGACAATGTTACAACCATCTGCAGTATCTTACTCTCAAGCTCTTGGACAGGATCCGGTTCAACTAGGAAGTGACCAGCTGAGTGCAGTGCAAAATTAGGTCAGAGGGAAACGGGTCAGCAATGTTGCACTACTGAACAAAAGTCCAACTAACATCAAGTCTACGGTATTTACAGGACCATCAGATGTGGAGGAAATTTGTCCGGGCAACAGGAACACGCAAGGCATGCAGTTGTCATCTGAGTCCAGTGGTAACATACAAAAGGGAAAGATAGTGAACAATAAGTATCCAGTCCCCACCACGAAATTAATATTCACCCCACGGTATATCCCAAGGGGCCCTCATGATATATTGAATCCTGGTAATATCCTGAAACTGCTGACCTCAATTCCAGAGCTAAAGGACTTAACTTCGGATGATCTAGTCTCGGTTGAATTCAGACAAGATCCCAATATCCCACTAAAGAGGCTACTTTGACATCTTGGTACTGTGACGTGACCGTTCTTAAAATTTTGAAAAACAACTCACAGTTTGAGAAATGGGGCATCGATATACGGAAAAGCAATGAAAATCTATATCCATCGCTACTAATCCCGAAGTCATCAATCAGCAGTTCTGCTCCAACAGAAAACACCACAACCATAAGATCAGGAGGTCACTCCAGGGTATTAAAGGGAGCCATAGGGCCACTATTTAATCCTGATCTGTCATCTGGGATTAAAGTAACTAGCCACAGCTCGGGTTCCCGAATTTGCGAGGAGTTAAAGAAACCATCAGCGTTTTCTGATGACTGGAGATGGCTTCCGAAAATACTTACAAAAGGGAAGACTTGATCGCATGAATGACGCCCAAAAAATTCACTCAATGAAATAAAACCTTTTAACATTTGCTCGTGGAATTCCAATGGCCTTAAAACGCTAATAGAGGACCAAGATACAGTGACTTTTTTAAAAGACTTTGTTGTTTTGATGTTTTAGGAAACATGGAATACAAATAAGGAACCCCTTGTTGGCTACTACGAGTATTCGATCCTTGCATCCCGCACGTCCGTCTTTAGTCGCGCAAGTGGCGGCTTATCTACTTACGTGTCATTGACCCTGGATGTCAAACACTAGGAAATTGATTTCGAATTAGCGTGGCTTTTGTGCATTATATTAGACTTCAATCAACCAATATTATTTATCAACATCTACATAAGCCCAAAAAACTCTGTCAAGACATCCCAATTTAAGGTTCTATGGGAAGTAGTTAAAATTTTGCTCCATGAATATCCAGCCACTGCGCTACTAATCTCAAGAGACTTTAATATGCACTTGTTCGCCAAAAACCGCGCTAACAAACCAAGCAGAGCGCTGACACATATGTGCCTTTCTCAACTCAATAAATTCAATCTTATGGTGCTACAGGAAGACGCTCAGAATTCCAACATGATCGTACCTACATTTAAAAATTCAGCTCAACCTTCCATTATTGACTATTCCATTATTTCAATGGAATTGGCTTCCTCCTTTGACAGTTATCGAGTGATTCCTAGGTTGGAAAGTGACCATAATCCGCAAATAATCTCCCTTGCCTTATTTGTCGCCCACCTGCAAGAAGCAAGATCTTTGGAAACCCGGTCATCGGCTTTTAGCCTGAAAAGGTTACAGTGAACCTCGAACAAACAGAAGAAAATATGGGAATTTTTAGAAACTGCAATTGCTAAGGCGCTAAATAAAAAAAGTCAAGGGAAGTCTATGGTTGATATTTGGTCCGGTCTGTTTGTTTCACTTCTGGATCGCTTCCCTTCTTCGTCTACATCAAAAGGGTCCACTTTGGGGCCCAAAAAATCAGGATGGTATACAAATAAGCTACTTTACCAAACTAGAGAACTTAATAAGGCAACTAGGGATATATTTAGAAAAACGAATGGAGCCCCAAAAACTTCGGAACTCTGCAAATTACATCGGCTTAGAAGATCTTATAAAAATGAAATATGGAAAGCCAAACATACGTACTATGAAGGAATATGGACTAAGTTGCATTTTTCCTGTAAAACTAAAAATTTGAAAGCATTTTGGGGCATAATAAACAATCTCGAAAATGGAAGCAGAAGAGCAAAAAGCGCTAATATAGCCGAATCCTGTTGGGCATCTTTTATTTCCAACCTTTATAGTACATCCTCAGATGTATCATTTAAGAATAATGCTGCTCATCAAAGATCAAGCTCGCAGAGCCAAGAAGTCGGTGGAACTTCGAGGAATGATCTGGATTATACTCAAGCCGAGTCACAAGACAATGAGAAATGGCAAGCAGACCAAGTAAAAACAGCCATTAGTAGGATCAGATCGAATGGTGCGCCAGGCCCCAACGGAATACCAAACGCAATCTTTAAAGCTAAGCTTGATCTTTGGTCAGAGATTTTATCAATTCTGTTTAATGATGTTATCAAAACTAAAAAGCTCCCCAAGTCATGGCAGGGAAACATAATACAGCCGATTTTTAAAAGTGGCCCACAAGACAATCCAGCAAACTATAGGCTAATCGCCCTAACAGATGTGGAGGCAAAAATCTTCTCTAACTGTTTGCTGAATGATCTGGAAGAATGGGCTTCTAAAGAAGACCTAATCCCAATATTCCAAACTGGATTTCAAAGGGGCGAGTCAACGATCACGAACTTTACCTTATTGGCCGAAAGAGCAAAGCATAGAAAGCAAAAACTATTTTATGATTCGTTGACATTAAAGCCGCTTTCGACTCTTTCCCCCGTAATTTACTATGGGTTAAGCTCTCCGGTTGGGGTATTCCAAATCAATTACTTGACATGATTAAAATGCTATACACTAATACGTGGGTCCAAGTTAAAGTCGGAGACGGTAGAACTATTCAAAAGACCAAATAGCAGAATTGGAAAAGCAATCCAAAAGAGCACAGATCAAACAGAAACGGTTAGCAAAAATAAACTAGAACAAATAGTGAGAATTCAATAGATGATGGCAGTTTAAAATTCTCTGAAGAAATACAATTAGTTTGCTTCTTAACAAGACTACCTAGAAAAGGTGTCAGTGGCAACCAAAATAACTCTCTACTTACATATGGAAGAGACAAAGATACAAAAGCTGCATCTAATCTATGATAATGACATACATTATACTACCAAACTTAGTAAGAAATATTAGAGAAACATTTCCAGTTAATCATTATTTGTTGAAAGGCTAAAGCCAACAATAGATCTAGCAACATATTATTATGATTAAGTGGATTGTTATCATCGAACACACTTCCCAAAAAAGTGATTTTGGGGGAAAAATACAACGCAGCTTAAAAATTCTTGTAAATTGGGACCAAACCTTTTGCCAAAAGATAATGTGGGTGAACAATGAAATAGACTGTGCATAAGATCACCTCTAGGATGACTACAGGGCCAACAACATCCATTAGTATCTTTGGATATTTTAGCTATGCGAGTGGGAGTAAGATAAAGTCTGTGAAACAAAAAGAATAATATTTGCGTAGTAGTAGCCGTTCTGGATACCTTATGAAATTTTATACCATATCTTATTCCAGAATGAGATAGCCCAAGTACATCCCAAATCAGATTCCCAAATAAGTTCCACTTTAATATTAGATGTAGATGAATTAAGAGAGAAAAAATGTTTATATATAAGGGAAGCTTTAAGACTAGAAGTCAAAATAGTATGCATATCTGACCTGGGTGAACAAGGAATCGGAGTATTTGACAATGAATAAAGAACATCCAAGATAATATTCACGAAGAGAGAAAATTTGGGCAGAAATGAGTGAGGGCAGTTAAAGGATTCGAGAAGCTGAGGGAAGGACTTTGGGACATCATCATAGAATAAACCCCAACCTTTATATTGCCTTCTATCTCAAAGACTTCCAAAACCCTAGCCTATTGTTAATTGTACTGAGATTAATATTCCATAGAGGAGCTTGCAAGAAGACGGCTGATAGTAGGGCTGCATCAGAATGCAATAATGCTTAAACAATGGTAAAGATTTAACATGTCTTTGAGGAAAAGGAAATGACTTCCTGGGAGAAAAAGGATCAAGCAAAGAATGCTCAATTTCAAGCCATAATGGTGTAAATTGAGAAGGATACTCGACAGCCACAACTAGGCTTGTTTCAAACAAAAGGCTTTATGATAAAGACTAAAATCTGGAAAATGTGTGCCTCCCTCCTGTTTAGCTTTTCTGAGCTGCAATAATGCTATTCTAGATTTTTTCTTACCCCAGAGAAATTTAGAAAGAATAGAATCAGGTTTTTAAAAATAAGAATAAGGAATATGCACTAGGATCATGGATAAAATATATCATAAAGCAGAGGTAATCATCACTTAATGCAGTCAAGACGGCCCCACCAGAATAGAACTAGGAGATTCCAGGAAGAAAGAAAATGTTCCACCTTGCTCAAACCTTCCCTAGGATTTACTGCAACAGAGTCCTTGATAGAATTGGTAAACCAAATTCCCAGATATTTGATCTTAGATGTGTTCCATTGGAAACCAGAAAAATCAAAAGAGAGCCTAAGGCACAATTTGTCAAAAAGGAGAATTTAAGTTATATCAGAATGAATCTTATATCCCGAAATAGAAGAGAAATCCAAAGTTTTTTAAGTAAAGCTGGTACTAAATGATACAGGTTTGAAAGAAAAAGGAGGATATCATCAGCATACGCTGATAATTCCAGATGGTTATCTCCTTATTTAAATCCTGATATGAATGGGTTAGTACGAATTTGGGAAAGGAAAGGTTCAAGAGCTAAAACAAATAAAAGGGGAGATAGAGGACAACCTTGACGAACACCACATTGTAGTTGAAAGTACTGGAAATCTTTCCCATTTACTGAGACAGAAGCCATTGGAGATTTATATAATAAAGGAATAAGCAAAATTAGAACATTGGAATGTGGAGCACTCCATTCAATACAATGGAGTGCTCCGAGCTTCTACTGGCCGGTAAAGGCGCGCAGAGCAACATTCCAATGTTGTTTGAACAAAGGCGTCTCGGAGCCCTAGGGGATTTCAATCCCTTCGGGCTCCAAGAGGCCTTTGTTTAATTTGTTAGAACATTCTGCCCTCTAGTGGCAGAATGTTCTAATAGCCTTATAGCCCTTCGTAGCTGGGCTATACCGGCTATTAAAGTCCCGCTCCCTTGTTGGAGCGGTCTATAAGGCTATATTATACGAGGGCCAAATCCATGCTAAGCTAAGGATTTAAACAAGAAGGAACAGGGAATTCTATCAAACGCCTTTTCTGCATCAATGGCAACCACTGCCAATTGATATTGAATGGATGAGAATGTATTCAGGACGATAGAAAACAATCTAGAATTATCTGATGTTAGTTTGCCCTTGACTAAACCAGATTATTCCTTACTGATTATTTTGGGCAGGAGAGGTTCAAGGCGTAGTGCCAAGATTTTGGCAAACATTTTGTTGTCCACATTTACAAGAGAGATAGCTCTATAACTTTTGCAATGCGTTGGGTCCTTTCCTTCGGTGGAGAAAAAGCTGATAGTTGTAATAATTTTGAAACTAATATGTAAGAAAAGTGGGGGGAAACTCTACCGTGAAGCCATCAGGACCCGGGGTCTGATATAACCTTTTCAAGAAGGGAAAAGTTAAGATCATCATCATCAGGTTTATTAGTGCCATGTAAATAAGAATCAAAGTGATAGAGATGTGTGGGAAGTTCAGTAGTATAAAGAGTCTGATAAAACTTCACAAATTCATCTAGAATATCGCTATCTTTGAACAAGCGCCGACCCATGGAGAAATCTATAGACTCAATAGTAGTACATTTCTTCCTGACCTTTATATAATTAGCCAATAGTTTTCCCATTTTATTGCGGCCACCATAGTAACAAGCACTACTACAAAATAAAATGGAGGAAGCATTGTCTGTAGTTATTTTATTAAAATGTAATTTGTACCAAATAAGTTCTTGTAAGTCAGTTCCAGATTTCGAACAGTAATATTGATGTTCTAATTGTTTTACATTAGAGAGTAAAGACTTATGCTGTTCAGCACATTGTTTTTTTTAGAGACAAAATAAATAATGTGACCATGAGCCATAGCTTTAAATGTGTCCCATAATAATTGAGGAGAGATGCTAGGAACTCTGTGAATTTCAAAGAATTCCTCAGCAAAGGTGACAAAAGAGGGGAAGAAAGCTGGATCCTGTAAAAGAGAGTTATTAAATCTCCATATGCGCAATTTAGGATGTACTGGAATCCGATTCAAATTATAAACTACTGGGGCGTGATCAGAAATCACAAATAGAGCCTAAAGATGAATGGATAATTTTCTGGGATAAACCATTACTAAGAAAAATGTGATCTAGCCTACCGAGGGATCTACGAGGTGAAGAGAAACATAATGTGTCTTTGTAAAGCACACATTCACCCGTGGGCATCTTGCTGCTGAATAACAGATGTTTATTGTTACCCAACAGTACTCATTTTATCAACCTCAGAATGATGAAAGGCTGCCAAGACCTGGAACTCCCTCCCCACTCACCTTCGGCGAACCCAGGACCATCTCTCCTTCAGGAAGCAGCTCAAGACCTGGCTGTTCGAGCAGTAACTTACCCCCTCCCCCAGCGCCTTGAGACCCTCCCGGGTGAGTAGCGCGCTCTATAAATGCCGTGATTGATTGATTGATTGAGTGGGCCTGCTGCGATTTGAACCTGTGACCATGAGGTCAAACACAGGCCCCTAAAGTGGACCCATTAGTCCACTAAGCCACCGGACCCGGCAGGAAAACGAATATTCTCTCATAGAGGGATTACAGAGTCTCCATGAATACAGTAGGGTTCTTTGTGAAATAGTAGAAGGAAATTGTTTATTCATTTTTATGCAGAATGAATTTAACCGGTGATTGGCGGTCAATAAAATAATCCATAATCTGGTTACAGTTGTCCCATATAAAACATTCATCATATTGTAAATATTTCTTAGAAACATCAGGCCAAAAATTGTAATCTACTTGAGTAGGGCCGTAAACATTAAGGTGAGTTAAGGGTATGTTAATGATAAGGAACTTAACAATGAGCCATCTTCCCTCAGTATTAGTCTCCTGGAATGAAACTATACAATTTAATGTTTTGTGACATAAAATAATTGCCCTATTTTTTTTATTAGATGTTGGTGATACGAAAACCGAGTCCACCCAACCACGGTTAAGCTATAAAGCCTCAGCTTTTGTTAGATGGGTTTCTTGGACAAGAACTCATTCTGGATCATAGTTAGCTAAGTGAGATAAAATTCTCTGCCTTTTTATAGGATTAATAAATCCTCTGACATTACAGGAAATAACTGAATGTTATAGAAAGCAAAATTGTAACTGCAAAAAAGGTCTTCAGCATCTACAAAATACATTAATGCAATTGACCTAAGAGCAAGAAAAAGGATCTTGGAGATAAGGGTAAAGGGGTAACCAGCGAAAGAAGAGAGAAGAAAAGAGTGAAAGAAGGAAAGTAGGAAGAGGTAAGATAATAGGGAATGAGAGCCAAGGAAAAGTGACAGTGTGTGTCAAATAATTGATGACTGGGAGAACATGCCCTATGCGATTGGTACGGTTGATGACAGCACAGGATGAAGGAGGCACAACAAGTGAGTAGAACGCACCAACTGCAGAGCGGAATGGTATAATTTAAGATGATACGATAAACAACAGTGAACGAGAAAAGATAAAAAAGGTAAATTAGTGTAAAACAGCAAATATAAAGGTACAATGAATGAAACAAAGTTATTCTCAAGTAATAATGCAGACAATAAAGACAACATTGTCATATAAGAATCATCATAAATCTTCATCACGTAGAGGGACCAGAAGTGTCTATATTACTAGTTGAGTGAAGTCTTAGAAAGTTTTTGATATTGGCAGCCTTATCACAAAATTTCACTTTGAAGACGAATGGATGGACAAGCCAAAAAGAGCACCCAAAGCACTAAGCTGCGGATGTAGATCGCGGAATTCTTTCCTCCTAGATGCCGTTGCTCTGGAGACATCTTGCAAGATGAATATCTTCATTCCTTTTTTTTGTTAATAATTTTTATTGATTTTTAATAGCACAAACTAAGCAGGCTGTCTGGCATAATTGAAACACGTCATTATGCAGGTACAAAGTCAAGTGGCCATTACTGCTGTAAACCCTTAATGCCCTACAAGTAGTCCCACCCATCCTGCCCCTTCATGCCTCCCAATAACAGTATCAAATAATAATATACTTTAGGTACAGACTGGTGTGCCATTTATGTGTTGAGACCCAGCGAAGATCACTGGTTATATCTAGGAAACAGTTCATGCAAAGGAGTCAGTCCTTTCAATATGGAGGTAGGTATATAGCATTTATGAAATGGGTGCCTGCTAGGTCCAGAACATATGTATAAAGTCAGGATTCTCCTCCCAGCATCATGGGCAGCCAGCTGTCAAGGTGCCAAAATATTGGTTAATACATCCCGGTGTCAGGTATACCCTTTTGAATTCATAAAAGTTTTTCCACTTGAAGCGGGCATTTCTTGATGCCTTAGGTCTCCTATCCAGCGTGTCCGCCCAGTCTTTGTCAGGTATGGGATGCCCCAGATCTGTTGCCCACTTATCTCAAAGAACAATCAGAGGGAGCAACATTTTCCCCCACATTGTTCTGCATAAGCAAGTGATAGCTTAAAGGTGCCTGCCGATGTGACAAGGTATTGGGTGGTAGTGTGTTGCTTGGGCTCTGTAAGTCCTGCTCCCCAATGCTTACTCACAGACTTTGTCACTGCCCTGTGTAACAAGAAATGCCCTCTGGGTAAATTATATGTCTCTCCCATCTCCTCAAATGGGAGGAGGGTTTCATTTTCAAAGAGATCACCCAGTCCGGTCGCCCCGCCTCCACCCATTCCGCCAAGCCCCGCCAACTGCCACCATGAAACAGCACGTCTAACAATGTCATAGGGATATTCGATGCATAGGGGGTTTTCATCTAGGTCTTTTGTAAACAACACATCCAACATTTTTGCAGGGCGTGAAACACATTTAAATCTCCTGCGTTCGAGCGCTTAATTGTGATAAGTGCTTTGAGGAGTGTGCAGGCGTCTGGGACATGGGCCTTGTGGCATGTCCAGGTGTCAGTCTACTCGCTATCCACTGCACCAGCCACTGGAGCTGCACTGACAAATAGTAAGACTCAGAGGGGCATATTTACAATGGCCTGTGGTGCAATGCCCTGCTCCATATTTACAAAGTGGCGTTAAGCCACTTTTTGTGGCTTAACGCCGCTTTGTAAATATGGTACCCGTTAACGCAGATATCTGCGTGAAAGAGGCGTGCAATAGGTGTTGCTGTGGGCGTTCCACTGCAACACCTATTGTTTTTTACGCTGCCCCTGATTTTCAAGGATGTGGAAATCTGAGGCAGCATCAAAAACTAACGCCATGTTAGAGCAGTCGTTAGAATAGCAATACGAGTAGAAATGCTTTTATTTCTCCTTGTTTATGCTTTTTCTATGTGTGCTGCATTCTGCTGCAAACATAGAAAGAGCAAAATGCCATGAATGATTGTTTATGTGCAGGAAGGTGTCCCTTCCTGCACATAAACAATCATTTAATAATGACAATTTGCTACTTCTATGTGTGCTGCATTTTGCAGCACACATAGAAGTAATTTATCGCCATTATTGATTGTTTATGTACAGGAAAGGACACCTTCCTGCACATTAGCAATCATTACCTGCAACTCAGGCATCCTTGCACTTTGGTGCAAGGGTGCCTGCGTTGGCGCCAAGCAGCTCATTTTAGCGCCAGTGCTAGGGAAATCACAGGAGTGCGCTGTATTGTTGTAAATACAGCACATACCTGCATTTTGGAAATGTCGGATCACGGTGCTGCCAAACGTAATGCAGCTCTGTGCTCCAACATTTCCTTGTACATTTGCCCCAAAGTTTGGTGCTGCTTGACCTCTCTCAGTCACTGGCCTCTGTAAGGTATGTAGTGCCACACAACGGCGGCCCGCCCCCCAAAAGAAAGCCACTGAGATGGAGTCTCCTTCCTGAAACATAGCTCGGGGGATCCATATTGGCAACACCACAAAAAATAGAGAAGCTGCAGGAGCGCTATCATTTTCAGCAGTGCTACCTTGCCTGCTATCGGCAGGGGGAGTGTTACCCAGAACTCAGTGCTCCTCCCTAAATCCCTAATTGCCTTACCCGTATTGCCTTGCAACAGATCTGTGCAATCATGAAATATTTTGACACCCAGATGTGGGAGGCACCGCCACTCTCTTTGTAGTTCCAGTACATCCTGCGGTCGGTCACGATCTGCTGTGTTTCGGAAACAGTTGTGCTTTTTGTCAATTAACCCTCAGCCTGAGTGCTGTCCGAACCGAGCTAGAAGCTCGAGGGCACCTGTCAGTGCCGCCGACGTATCACATAAAAACATCAAAAGGTTGTCAGCATACAAGGTGATATAGTGTGTCCACCCCCACTGTTGATACCCTGATAGGCATCTCCCTTCCTATCATGTGCAGCCAGTGGTTCCATCACTAAAGCAAATAGTAAAGGCGAGAGAGGGCAACCCTGTTCGGTCCCCCTTCCCACCCAATAACTCTCTTATACATATCCCCCATGTGCACCCTAGCTGTAGGGTCAGTGTACAGGAGCTTAGTCCAGGTTATCACCTAGTTGCGAATAAATATCTTCTTTCATGACCAAAATATATGTTTTTTAGACTTTGTGGCATTGGGTACTTTCAATAGATCAGTAAATTCTAGAAAGAAAATGATAATGCCTCTAGGTTTGGTTAAAGAAGAACTTGACTGAGGACGATGTCCAAGATGGTGAGCTCTTTGAACACTATGGGGTCGATTCCGATTCGGGCCGGAAAAAGCACCGACCGACTCGGATCCGGAAAAATATCGACCGACACGTACCCGTGGCGCCCGACACGCCAAGTACGATGCAAGGCGCGAAAAATCCGACCGACACGTAACGAAACCAAGTCGACCGACCGAGCCGCACGGAAAACAGCAATCCGGCCGGAAAAACACGCGAATCCAACCGACCGACACGCACCCGGAACAAATCCGACCGAAACGTACACGCTAACTCCAAACCGCTAAGTACGATGCAAGGCGCGAAAACCACGAGCGAGTCGGACGGAGGACAAGCCGTACGACCGACACGCATACAAAACCGAGCCGAAGCAACACAATACACCGCGACCGACGCGTACGCAGCATAGAAAACTGCACAAACACAGCGTGAACGAAACGGAGAACACCGTACGAGACCAATGCAGGGTCCGACTCGGTCACAAGAACGTTTCCAACATACACAAACAGCACAAAGGAAAAATCACCCAAAAAAGGCCAAACAAGGAATTACCAAGCCAATAAATACTGGGGGGTGGGGACAGAGAACAAAGACACACCCACAACTCCACCTATATAAAGGACACAAATCACTACCATGAGCCTTTGCAAATGCCATTCCACTGCCAGCACCCAAGAGAAAGCAACCACACACCCACAGCTCATCCCTCACACAAGCCACACACCATCAGCACACCAACAAATACCTACCTCACATACACCCAGCAAAACACACACTCACACACCCTCACCTGCACACCAACACACACATCACTCACCATCACCACCCATCACCATGCCCCCCAAGAAGAATCACAAGTTCCTAGATTGTGAATTGGAAGTCCTGGTAGACGAGATCCTCAGGGTAGAGCCACAGCTGTTTGGCACATTGGTCCAACAGACCCCCATGTCGCAGAAAACCAAGATGTGGGAGAGGATCATCAACAGGGTGAACGCCCAATCACCATGTCGGCGCACAAAGACCGACATCCAGAACAGGTGGTATGACGTGCGCAGGAGGGTACGGAAACTGCTGAAGCAAGACTACATCAACAGCCAACACACCGGCAGTGGCCCTCCTGCCAAGCCAATATACCTCAGGCCCTGGGAGGAGAAGGTGCGGGCCATCCTACCGCCAGTGAGCATATATGGACTAGAGGACATCCCAGAGCCTGGTGAGTACACAACAAATGTACACAATATACTGCCACAAAACACACACACATCACTGTCAAGGGGAGAGTCAAACAATGCACTCATAGCAATCACACAGCAACCAGAACAGAATCATCCCAAAATGTGTATGTCAGTCAGAGAAACACAACACATGCCATCAAAAAAGTCACATCCAACTGTGCCAACACATGTACAAACACAACCACAACTACAGCTAGGCAGTGGCACAAATAGAACTAACAAACACATCCACACATGTAGCCACCACAACAACACCAACACACAGTGAAGACCACTCAAAGGAAGGAATTCTGTGTATGCTGGCCAAGTCAGTGTAGCCAATAGCATCATGGGAGTCGCAGTCACACATATTGCCCGCCCCAAAACTGTCCCATCAACACCACCATGAACCATGCGCACATCACAGGGAGTGGAGAAGGACTCACAAGATGGCTGACACTGGCTACTGCTGTGGGGAGCACAAGGCCCTGCTGCCAACTGTGCACCAACAAACAGCAGGACACCACTGACTGACATCCTGAGAGACAACTTCCACTCCCTGCAATGCAAGCACGTTCCATGGTGGGATATCTGGCTGGCTGGGTGGGAAGGGGACTTGCAGCACCGACTATAGTCACCAGCACCTCCCTCACACCCCCCCAACACAAACTCCACAGTACCCACCTGGTAGAATGCAATGCCCTCCATCCTAACACAAGATCCCACAAAGCACCACCACCCTGGGTTATGTTGTGTGAAGCACAGGGACACTCTTGGAACTCTTAGCCAAACAACTGCCAGGACAACACTCCCAGCCATCCTGTCAGCACAGCCAGCCCACCCCACAGGGAAGCAGAGTCAAAAGGAAGGAAGCATGGGCATGCTGGGAAGGGGGTGGAGGCAATAGCATGATGGGAGTCGTAGTCACAGACATTGCTCAGCCTCACAACTGGCCCATCAACACCACCCTGAACCATGCTCACATCACAGGGAGTGGAGAAGGACTCACAAGATGGCTGACACTGGCTACTACTGTGGGGAGCACAAGGCCCTGCTGCCAACTGTGCACCAACAAACAGCAGGACACCACTGACTGACATCCTGAGAGACAACTTCCACTCCCTGCAATGCAAGCACGTTCCATGGTGGGATATCTGGCTGGCTGGGTGGGAAGGGGGACTTGCAGCACCGACTATAGTCACCAGCACCTCCCCTCACACCCCCCAACACAAACTCCACAGTACCCACCTGGTAGAATGCAATGCCCTCCATCCTAACACAAGATCCCACAAAGCACCACCACCCTGGGTTATGTTGTGTGAAGCACAGGGACACTCTTGGGACTCTTAGCCAAACAACTGCCAGGACAACACTCCCAGCCATCCTGTCAGCACAGCCAGCCCACCCCACAGGGAAGCAGAGTCAAAAGGAAGGAAGCATGGGCATGCTGGGAAGGGGGTGGAGGCAATAGCATGATGGGAGTCGTAGTCACAGACATTGCTCAGCCTCACAACTGGCCCATCAACACCACCCTGAACCATGCTCACATCACAGGGAGTGGAGAAGGACTCACAAGATGGCTGACACTGGCTACTGCTGTGGGGAGCACAAGGCCCTGCTGCCAACTGTGCACCAACAAACAGCAGGACACCACTGACTGACATCCTGAGAGACAACTTCCACTCCCTGCAATGCAAGCACGTTCCATGGTGGGATATCTGGCTGGCTGGGTGGGAAGGGGGACTTGCAGCACCGACTATAGTCACCAGCACCTCCCCTCACACCCCTCCCAACACAAACTCCACAGTACCCACCTGGTAGAATGCAATGCCCTCCATCCTAACACAAGATCCCACAAAGCACCACCACCCTGGGTTATGTTGTGTGAAGCACAGGGACACTCTTGGAACTCTTAGCCAAACAACCGCCAGGACAACACTCCCAGCCATCCTGTCAGCACAGCCAGCCCACCCCACAGGGAAGCAGAGTCAAAAGGAAGGAAGCATGGGCATGCTGGGAAGGGGGGTGGAGGCAATAGCATGATGGGAGTCGTAGTCACAGACATTGCTCAGCCTCACAACTGGCCCATCAACACCACCCTGAACCATGCTCACATCACAGGGAGTGGAGAAGGACTCACAAGATGGCTGACACTGGCTACTGCTGTGGGGAGCACAAGGCCCTGCTGCCAACTGTGCACCAACAAACAGCAGGACACCACTGACTGACATCCTGAGAGACAACTTCCACTCCCTGCAATGCAAGCACGTTCCATGGTGGGATATCTGGCTGGCTGGGTGGGAAGGGGGACTTGCAGCACCGACTATAGTCACCAGCACCTCCCCTCACACCCCCCAACACAAACTCCACAGTACCCACCTGGTAAAATGCAATGCCCTCCATCCTAACACAAGATCCCACAAAGCACCACCACCCTGGGTTATGTTGTGTGAAGCACAGGGACACTCTTGGAACTCTTAGCCAAACAACTGCCAGGACAACACTCCCAGCCATCCTGTCAGCACAGCCAGCCCACCCCACAGGGAAGCAGAGTCAAAAGGAAGGAAGCATGGGCATGCTGGGAAGGGGGTGGAGGCAATAGCATGATGGGAGTCGTAGTCACAGACATTGCCCAGCCTCACAACTGGCCCATCAACACCACCCTGAACCATGCTCACATCACAGGGAGTGGAGAAGGACTCACAAGATGGCTGACACTGGCTACTGCTGTGGGGAGCACAAGGCCCTGCTGCCAACTGTGCACCAACAAACAGCAGGACACCACTGACTGACATCCTGAGAGACAACTTACACTCCCTGCAACGCAAGCACGTTCCATGGTGGGATAACTGACTGGCTGGGTGGGTGGGAAGGAGGTCCGGCTGTCAACCAAACACAAGCAATGCAGACCATGTTCACACCCCAGAAAATACATAGAAATGCCCAAATAATGCAGGACAATGTGCCACACCAATATCAACCCCTGACTGTGACGACTTAGGACAATGCAATGTACAGTCCCGCACCCAGAGGCACAGTCACAACTGTCATGTGTGTCAACCATTGATGCCTGCAGAAACATGACATACATTGTTTGTGTCTCCCAAAAACAGGTGATGATGGGGACACAGCAGCAGACGCTGAGGAGTCCCAGTCCCAGGCTCAAGAGGATGCCGAGCTCACTGGCGTCGTACAGCCTCTGTCCTCCTCGGACGATGAAGAACAACCTGGCACATCCGGTGCAAGTCAACATGCAGCACCAGCAGGACCACCAGCTGCAGCACCAGCAGGACCACCAGCTGCACCCCTGCACCCACCCCTACAACGACTGTCACCACGAATACCATCCCTGCCGACATGGACAGAATAAGGAGCAACACCAGCACAGTGACCCTGGACCAACCTGGGGCCATGGACACCACCACCACCACCAACCCCAAGGTGGACCAGGGTTATCTGTGCGTGCCACTGCACACACTGCACATGTCAGCAGGGGTGGTGGGAGGAGTGGGAGACAGAGGTCGCTGCTTGCAGACGTTGCTGGTGTGCATGACGACCCACAACTGGTACGCATAGCTGATGCGTACCAGTCCAGCACCGGAGAGCTCAGCCAGGTAGTGGGGCTCCTCAGAGACATTAAACAGCAGCAGGCTGCCCATCATGCCCGCTTGGACTCCCACATGTCCCACATGGAGTCACACATGTCCCGTGTGGACTCACACATGTCCCGCGTGGAGTCCAAGTGGGATGCACTGCATGAGATGACGGCGGTGCACAGGGACATTTACAATGCCTCCGCCAGATGAACAGCAACCAGTCCACACCTCCCTGTGTGCCAACAACATCTGGTGCTGAACAAACTGCAACTGCCACAGGGAGGGAGGAGGACTCTGGCGGAGAGTCCCCTGCACCGCAGCAGCCTGCACTTGAGGGCCCCCCAAGAAGAGGGGTCGTCCGAGGAGGGAAAAGTGAGAGGCCGATGGCCAAGCGCAACTCCCAGGAAGCCTGAACCTGTTCTGGATGTTCGCCTTTGTGCACAGACTGTTCACCCTGTTGACGGCAACACTACTCCCACACATTGCATGGGGAGTACAAGTTGGACCAATGTGTCAGACAACTGTGGCCCCGATACTGGGGATCCTGTCTACCCGGACTTTCAATTCACCTAGGAACTTGGGATTGCAAGATTCATGTACAGCACAACCCATCCTATGCACTATTAACACAAATGTATCACAATAAACACACTAATACACCATACTTGCCTCTGTCGTGATTCCAACGTGGGTGCTGTTATGGGGATGAACTGCAAAATTACACTGTGTATGCGAACTGCAACAGCAAGGACAACACAGGCATGTGAGTACAGGCAACGTGACACACATGAGGGAGACACACCACCAGGGCTACACGACACATACACACCTAGGCCATCTGACTCATTGCCTACACTGATGTTGCCAGGGAAGACGGTGCAATGCACAGACACCACACCCATTCCCAGTTGTAGTCAAGTAGCCCACAGGTGCAGTAAGCAAATGGCAGTCAAATGTGTGACCACAGACAACGCACATCACAAAGTGAAGCACAGGTTTATTACACAGTTGCAACATGCCGTAACCACTACAGATGCAAGGTAACCCCACCTGGTAGCGGGCACACAGTCAACAACTGTAGACGGAAGGAAGTCCATGGGTGTGGCGCACATCACCTGTAGGGACACAACAGCTACCAGCCTGGATGTGCAATCACGTCGTCGGTGGACACAGTTGACCAAACGAATCTGAAAGTACCCTGTGAAGGACAGAAATGACACACAGTCAAAAGCAATGGAGTACAGGACAGAACAGCAAAACTCATGCACAATACATGTTACAAGATACCCACCCAGAACCAAGTTAGCATGTCAACACTGTTGGGGAGTACAGCCCACCTGTCACCACACATCGCAACACACATCCAGTCAAGTAGCCCATGGACACACTCCAACAGCACCAGAGCACCACCCACACATCATGCCAACTCACATCATTGACATGACACCTCAGGATACTCACATTCAGCTAAAGAAGTTGGTGATGAGCTGTGTGCGGACATCACCATCACCATCATCATCATCATCATCGTCACTGGCATCGTGGTCCAGGCCAGGATCCTCCACAGGTGGCGGATGTTGGTCATTGTCATCCTGGATGAGAGGCAACTCCTTCCGCACTGCCAGGTTGTGGAGCATGCAGCAGACGATGATAATCTTGCACACTTTCGCAGGGGCATATGGGAGGGACCCTTCCGGTCTTGTCCAGGCAGCGGAAGCGGCTCTTCAGGAGACCAAAGGTCCGCTCAATCACTCTCCTGGTCCGACCATGTGCCTCATTGTAGCGCATCTGGGCAGGTGTCACAGGGTTCCTGAGGGGTGTCAGCAACCACGGCATGTTGGGGTATCCCGAGTCACCTACGGACAGACAAGTGCACATTAGCTGACTTGGAAAAGTGGGCGGAATACTACAGATCAGATCACACACAATGGCACAAAGTCAGTACACACCGACAAGCCAGGCACGCTGGTTCTGCATCTGTGCCATCATCCTGGGGATGCGACTACTCCTCATCATAAAGGCATCGTGTGCTGAACCAGGGAAACGGGCACACACGTGTGTGATGGTCATGTCTGCAAGACACACCACCAGTGCATTGACCGAGTGGTAGTGCTTGCGGTTCCTGTAGGCCTGCTCCTGGGCCTGTGGTGGTACCAAAGCCACATGTGTCCCATCAATGGAGCCAATTACATGCGGCATCCTCCCCAGGGCATAAAAGTCACTCTTCACGTCAGTGAGTCGTCGCAGTCTAGGGAAATAGATGTACCGGTTCAGGAAGAGCAACATTGCCGCCAAAACATCGCGGAGCACACGGCTGAACATGGTCTGTGACATCCCACCAGCAGTCGCCACAGTATGTTGGAAGGTACCGGTGGCAAAGAAGTGTAGGGCTGCCATCACCTTCACCTTGGGGGTCAGCGCTGTAGGATACGGCCGGCCAGGCTGCAAATGTGGGGACAACTGCACTGCCAAATCCTCAATCAGCTGCCTGGTGAAGCGGTACCGTCGGATGCTGTCCCGTTCCACCATCGTTGCCAGGTCTGGGAATGGCCGATGGACAGCAGGAGCCCTGCAGTGCAGAGGAGAAGTAAGCAAGATTGTCAGTCACCCCACATATGCGGCATTGAACACACTCAAGATCCCAACATACATCATTATGAGGCACAACTACATGAAGTGTGCAGTACCGGAAGGACATGTATGGTACATACATGGCCAACATCTGTCAACACGGTCCTACAGGTGGCATCAATTTGTCCCAGGTTGGCCCATTGGATATCATGATGCCGTGTCACAGTTCCCATCTCCTGCTGCCGTGTCACAATCACCCCCCACAGTGACATGTGAGGACAGATGTGCCCCAGGCACCACAGCTCAACGACAGGTACATTCCCAGGGACCCTGTAATGCCACATGGACACTGGCATCACATGGAGTATCATGTGTACACCACAGCAAAACAAACATGACCCCCACAGGTAGTGGCCCCACTTGCCACGGCAGGACAGACATGGACGTCTGTGACACACACGCACAACATCAGAGTCCATGCACACACAACGTGGATGTGGAGACTGTCTCCCATTGTGCACATGAAATCAGAGACATTGTAAACACTACATGCACAAAGACTGTGGAGGTCCATCACTATTGTGCCACTGGGACACCCTGGCTCAAACATACCGTCCCACATGGGACTCACGGGGTATGTGACATGACATACACAAACACCACTGTGAAATGTGACCATGGCACATGCACAGATATGAACAGTTGCACATCACAGTGGTCACGTACACGTAACACCCAGGATCCTGTCCCCATGAACACATGCACAGCCTGGGGGTGGCTGCCCACAGGTGACACCCACAGGACAACATGTACACCAACATACACACAATAGGAAATGCAGCCTTACATGCCTTATGATAAGGTTTGGACAGGCTGTCGTGATGTAGGTGTGCCCCTCACTCCCTGGGAGCTATCTGTGGCTGGCATATGTCCATCTGAGACAGGCATGCTGACATATGCCAGTCACATGTACAGTGATGCGTTGTACTGCAATGGACCGATCGGTGCCTCCGGCCGGCCCATTGCTTTCAATGTGTGGGGTACGCGTTGTACCCCTGTGCGCGTTGAACTGCAATGGACCGATCGGTGCCTCCGGCCGGCCCATTGCTTTCAATGTGTGGGGTACGCGTTGTACCCCTGTGCGCGTTGAACTGCAATGGACCGATCGGTGCCTCCGGCCGGCCCATTGCTTTCAATGTGTGCGGGTACGCGTTGTACCCCTGTGCGCGTTGAACTGCAATGGACCGATCGGTGCCTCCGGCCGGCCCATTGCTTTCAATGTGTGCGGGTACGCGTTGTACCCCTGTGCGCGTTGAACTGCAATGGACCGATCGGTGCCTCCGGCCGGCCCATTGCTTTCAATGTGTGGGGTACGCGTTGTACCCCTGTGCGCGTTGAACTGCAATGGACCGATCGGTGCCTCCGGCCGGCCCATTGCTTTCAATGTGTGGAGTACGCGTTGTACCCCTGTGCGCGTTGAACTGCAATGGACCGATCGGTGCCTCCGGCCGGCCCATTGCTTTCAATGTGTGCGGGTACGCGTTGTACCCCTGTGCGCGTTGAACTGCAATGGACCGATCGGTGCCTCGGCCGGCCCATTGCTTTCAATGTGTGCGGGTACGCGTTGTACCCCTGTGCGCGTTGAACTGCAATGGACCGATCGGTGCCTCCGGCCGGCCCATTGCTTTCAATGTGTGGGGGTACGCGTTGTACCCCTGTGCGCGTTGAACTGCAATGGACCGATCGGTGCCTCCGGCCGCCCATTGCTTTCAATGTGTGCGGGTACGCGTTGTACCCCTGTGCGCGTTGAACTGCAATGGACCGATCGGTGCCTCCGGCCGGCCCATTGCTTTCAATGTGTGCGGGTACGCGTTGGACCCCTGTGCGCGTTGAACTGCAATGGACCGATCGGTGCGCACCCATTGACAATGGGCTTGCCTGGCAACGGACTCGTTTTCGAATTTCGAACGAGTCGGTTGCTGGAAAATCAGTTGGTCACCCACAACAATGTTGCAAAATCATGTATGTCATGAAGTTGAAGATTTGAAGGATGCTGTGGGCGTGTTTTGGTGCTGCTATTCCATGGATTGGCCAGATTCAGAAGATGCAAACGACTTGGACCTATCACTTTGGACACAAGGGACAGTATCTGCCTCTCCAGCACATATATATTGCTGGCTGTTCCCCTGAGAGCCCACTTGCCTGCACTACATGCTCCAAGACGACATCTGCCACTGCACTGCTGCTGTCTCTGCCCCTCTGGACCCTTCAATGGCACGTACTGTGGAGAGAGCCCCAGCCTTCAGCCTTGAAGAGAACCATGCCCTGCTGGACAGCCTACTTCCACAGTACAGCAAGCTGTATGGGACACCAGGGGAGCAGGTGAGTGTCCTGTGCACTGCCTTTCTGAATGTGCATTTTGTCTGACTAGCAAAGCTGAGAGTCTGCACGCCACTGGCTAGCAGTCTCACTGAGTAGTTGTCACCCCCCATAGTGTGTAGTGACTTGCACTGGACAGGTATGGTGCAGTGACAGTGCTTCTGAACAGGGTTTTACTCCCCATGCAATGATACCATGTAGTGACTTCTGGAAAACTGTCCATGGGCAGCCGTGCACTGCCTGTGTACACCATGTGCCCCTGTGATTGCGACATGTATATGCAACTGTGTCATGCACAGTTATGTTGCATGTGTAGTAATGGCCTTATCACTTTGTCATCCTGACAGGCTTCTGCCCATCGGAAGCAGGAGATCTGGAAGGACATCGTCCGGGCTGTCCGGTCCGTGGGGGTCTACAAGCGCCGGATCCGCAACTGCCAAAAGAGGTGGCAGGACCTTCGGGGCTGGACCCGGAGGATTGCACGGGTCCAGCTGAAGCTGTCGCCTCCTCGCAGGAGGGGCGGAACATGGACCCTGACCCCCACATGCTCAGGATCCTGGCGGTGGTCTTTCCAGACCTGGATGGGCAGCTGAAGGCCAGAGAGCAGCAAGGAGGGGGTGAGTCAAAGACTGCACTGTGAACTCTGTCTAACATGCTATGTGCCCTCCTCGGGCCTGGTTAAACTGCCACAGTACAGCAGTCATGTTGTCCAGGAGCCATGTCCCTCTATTGTGCACTGCCCACTCCTCATCTGATACCCAGGTGTGGCCCTTACATGCAGGGAATTCTGTCACTTAGGACTGTGTCCTTGCAGTTTGCTTGACTCAAGGTGGGAGACAGCATCTGTTTCCCTGACTCTGTGGTGGGCATCATGGGTGGGTCCATTGCTTACACAATGCCTGTATTCTGACATGTATTCAGCGTGTTACTTTGATCTGTGGTCCAATTGCTGAGCTGATCCACCACATGTGGCTGGGGTATCTGGCACACACCCATGCTGCGGGTGGGAACAATGTTTGGGCCCCAGGAGTATGTATATGACGTGTGTCACACATACTTAGCCAGCTGCCTACAGTCCAGGGCTCATCCCTCATTCATGTGGGGCTGGACAGTCATGCCTACTCCAGGCCATACAATACACTCTGTACTCCCACTCCCGTGTATCAGCTGACACATTGTGCGCAGTGATTTGACCCCTCAGGTGTCTACCTCTGTGTCAGTGTGCTGTGGATTAGTCGCCAGGACTGCTGTGGAGTTTCTTGGTAGGGGCTCAGCATGCCACTGGAGATGTGACCATAGGAGACGATACTTGTGTGTCACATAGGTGTCTGATCAGCTGCCCATGCAGACTGGGGCATGTGAATGTGAAGTTCAGGCAGCTGTTCCCCATTCACAGCAGAGTGTGAGGGGCTCAGGTTCAGAGGGTAGTGTCACAGGTCTCCCATATGTCCAATAGGTATGACCTGGACAGATGAGGGTTAAGAGGATGTGTTGTGGGGGATATACATGTGCACTTGTGCAGCTCCAGGACTTGCATTCCCCATGACCTACTATTGTGACACAGTGCAGAGTGTTGTTGTCTGGCTGCAAAGTCATACATCACTGAGACAGTGATGTATGACTTTGCAGTCATGCCTCCGCCATGGCATGTGTCTACTGATTGGTGAGCCTGCAGGGGAGTGACATGTGCTACATGCACACCATAGTGGCGCTGGCTATCAGGACATGGGTGCATCATGGTGTCTGTCGCTGGTATGCATCACATGCATTTCCTATTTGACTCTGGGCATCCCTTTCATCCGGAAACCTGTGCTGACTCACTGGCAAGAGCTGTGATGTGTGCATGTCCACATGCCACACCGTGTCCTCTGCACTGTCCAACTACTGTGTACTTGGTGCATGTGTCCACACTGGGGTGTTGCAATCCAACAGACACCAGACAGATGGGTGCAAGGCCATGTGGGATGTGAGTGCCATGCTTGGCATCAGACTGACAATTGGCTTCTCCTGTTCAGTTAGGGCACTTTTAGCAATGTACAACTAATGATGCCAGGGCTTGCTCTGTGATGTGCTGTGCTCACAGTGGTGTGTGCGTTTTGTGCAGGTGACTGATGTCTGTCTGTTTCCCCATTGTTTGCAGATACATCCACGGCCACGGAAGGGGACAGCTCCACGGACCAGGAGGAGCCAGAGAGCCAGACTGGGTCAGCAGCCGAGGAGTGGTCGGAGGGACCCAGTGGCACGGAGGGCGAGGGAGCCACACCGAGGAGTCCTCAGCAGCATCCACCTCAGCTGAGGACCAGAGCAACTCGGAGGATGACTCCCTTGTGGAGGCGGGTGTCAGCAGCCACCACACCCCAGCTAGTGTTGCTGTCCCCGCCACCACCAGCACCACCACCGCCCTCCCATCGGCTCCCATTCCCCAGGTCCGTGGAGGCTCCCATGTCCGGGAGCGTGTCTCCTTTGGGCCAGGCACCGCACCCCTGCCCCTGTGTCCCCTGCTGCCCTGAGTGAGGAGTCTGTGTACCTCCTTCGCCAGCTCCATGTAGGCCAGACAGCCATGCTGAGTGTCCTCCATGCGCACACCACGCTGTTGACTCAGCTGGTGTCGTTCATGGAGGGCATCTCATCGGGCATGTCTGACCTACAGAGGGGCAATAGGTCCATGGACTCCTCCCTGATGGCAGCAGTGTCCCTCCTCAAACGGTCCCTCACCCCTCCTGCCTCTGCTCCATCCACACTCCCCAGCACCTTACCCATCCCAAGCACACACACACACCGGCACAGGCACACAGCAGCACACACACATCCAGCACACTGACACACACGCCAATGACAAAACGCACACGCACGCACATTCAGGGGACTGAAGCCAGACTCACAGGGGATGGGGCCCTGGAACACACACACGCATCCACATGCACTGCGCAGTCCTCAGTTCCCTCTCCCTCCAAAGCACCCTCCCTTGCCTCACCTGCAACCCCAAAGTCACAGCAGCTCTTCCTCTGTGACCTCGGCCTCTTCCCCACCGATGAAGCTGCTCCAGCATCCCGGGGGAAGAGGAAGCCCACCCACACGGAGCAGAGTGCCCCTCGCCCCCGGACACCCTCCCCCAGGTGCAGACGGACTGAGGCCCCCACCCGCAAGTCCCCCGGAGTCCTAAGAGCAAGACCCCGCCACCGCCCTGCAGCTCAGGCACAAGGTCTCCGTCCTCCATCCCTCAGGCCCCCACTGCACAGGTGCCCCCACCACACCCTGCCCCAGGTTCCCCCACCCACAGATATACCATCCCCAAGAGGATCAGGCCTTCTCCCCCTGCCACTTGCTCTCCCAGCACCACACCCCCGCTGCGCTTGTCTGTGCCACTGATGTGGTGAGGGTGTCCTCCCCTCTGTCCAACCCACCTTGCCTGTTCCCCATTCTCCTCCCCTGGAGGTAGGCACTGCAGTGGAGTCCACTACCGCCCTGTCTGACTTGGGCACTGCAGTGGCGGACCTGTCCACTCCATCTGCAGGGTCCACTGCAGTTGTGCCGGCACCCACGACATCTGAGTCATGCCCCCAGTTGTGCCGGCACACACCATGTCAGACACCTCCACTGCAGTTGTCAGTGGCTCTCCAGCACCCACCACCCCTTCCCTGACTCCCCTGGTGAGCCCTGATCCTGTCCCTGCGGTGCCTGGCCTGCCCCCCGGTTGCCCCTCCTAGTGGATTGTCCCTGGTTTTGTGCAGGCATGCGTAGGGTGACATCTGCCAGTGTCACCCTGTTTGAACTTTGACAATGGACTGGCCATTGGCCTTTGCTCTTTTTTTCTGGATGTCGTTTTCATTCAACACATATGCTGAATAAAGCAACTTTCTTTTCTCTAGTGCTCATGCTTCAGATGTACATGTTGTTGGTGCTGCTAACCATGCCCTTGCTGCAGTGATGGTGATATCTGGTCTCATGATTATGAAGTGTTACTGTGCAGGAACCCATGTGGTCCAGGGGAATGTGTCCTATCATGTGGTGTATCCATGTCATCCATAGCAGCATCTGAGGGTGTCATGTGTTCAGTATTTGGCAATGGGATTTCCTACTTACATTAGCAATTTCATATCTGTGGCTTCCACCCCTGCACATCTGTTGTGCCTGCCATTGTTGGATTTGTCTACTTCCCTGACCGTGTTGCCATCTCCACTAGACATGCAGGTTTGGGCATCAATGGGGAAGGACTCATCCGTGTAGTCAGTGCAACATTGCTATACAAGTGTGTTGGATCTGTGCTGATGATTCAGTTGGCACATCCATGACCAGGCTGATGTGACGGGAGCCCTCATTTGGTGCTAATTGTTGATTGTGTGACCAAGTGCTCAGCTGACATGATGGGGCCCTACTGAGGCAACATATGGCACAGCTTTCCTCACACAGGAGTGGAGTCCCCTCATGGCAGTGTGTACACGTGTGACATTGCCTGCGCCCAAGGTGTGTGTTGTATGTGCATGTCTGTGTGTTCACTTCCATTTATCTGCGCATGCTGTGATCCCTAGTGTTGTACCTGTTTGTGATGCTTGCTGACTTGAGCTATGTTCCCCCAAAGTCTTCTCCCTGTGTTCTCTGTGATGTGGGTGCATGGCACATTACTGGTCATCAGGGTGTCACCCATAGGTGTGTTTGCTGTCAGGGCTGAGTTTGTGTGCAGACGCAGATGGGTCACAGTCAGGTTTCCCCTTGGCACTTGTTGTTTGCCCCTGTCATGTGATTTTCAGTTCGTGTTATCTTTAAGTTATTGTGACACGTTGTGTGTGTGACTGCTGGCACTCCTCAGGGTCCGGGCTGCGATGTTGGTTGTTGTCTATGTGTGTTCTTTGTGGGTGACCTTGGCTTCTTCATTGGTGTGTGACTGTGGCTGGGATCCCATTGGTTGGTGTGGTATCGCCGTCATGTCCATGTACAGCGTAGTGTGCAGTGTGTCAGACATTCAGGAGTCTTGTTGAGTGGCCATGTGTGATGTGTTTCTGCACCTTGGTTCCCACCCACCACCCTGGAATAGTCATGGGTGCATGTGCAATGTCACCAGTGCATGTGTACTTCACTGCTGCACATTGTTGGAGGTCGAGGGGTGTGGTCTTGAGTGTGTGCAGATGGGAGTTGTTGCCCAGCTAGACCCCTGCCTCCATGTTGGCCTTGGCTTACTGGCCATGCTGATTGATTTGTGCTTGTGTCGGTGTGATGGTAGTTTGTTGCTCAGGACACATGACTGTGGTTCACAGTGTGAACCACATTCAGCTTTGTC
>CAWUFW010003146.1:600000-1082331 GCA_963921515.1 Calotriton arnoldi
GTGAAGGGTATGATCATCCACAGGCTGTGGTGACTTAACTTTGCTGCTGGTTTGCAGAGAGCATTGCCTGTGGAGGATGGGCAAGGGCTGAGCCTGTATGCCTCTCCAGCCCGCTGGCCTGGTTTGGGTAGACAAGATTGGGGCCCTGCTCCTATCGTCACCTCTTTGTTCAGGCAGTTAACACCAAAGAACATAGGCCAAATAGAAGTCCATTGCAAATCTGACAAAGACTGAATGATCTAAAGTTACCTCAAGGGCCAAGCTTGCATTTACAGGGCCTTTCAGCAGAGGCATGCTGTGTGCATGTCTGGTGCTTCAATCAGGAGCATTAGCTGTCAATCTTAAGGCGCCGACTAAGGGTGACACCAGCTACTACAGAAAGCCAGAACTAATGCCCATTTTCAGCATATGGGGAGCACTTGAGCTGGCAAAATGGTATTTTATCTAACATGCTGTTAATTCCTCCTGTTTACCTACATTCCAGGTGTTTTGTTCCTCACCCAACATTATGGGTGATTGAAATTGGAAATAATTTTCCTTGTCTTAATTACAAATGTTGCAGTGTATGCCCCTGACCAGTATCTCACATAAACATTTAAACATGAGGGCATACTTGAAATACAAAAGTCACACTATACTGCAGATTCGCTCAAGCAGAAAATGTCTTATGGCACATACCAGTTGCTCAACTCCCAGAAGTTATTTTGAACTCAAACCTGCCTCCTACAGAATAAAATTTACACGAAGAGTCTAACCCATCCCCCCTAAAAAAAATATACCAGTGAGGATTATATATTGCACATCCCTACTATGTACAGTGCAAAGACAATAGAATATGAATAGTGGTTAAAGCAATCTGTTCATTTACGTAAATGGTGTTGCTGACTTAACAAAAACACCCTGCTACCAATGGGTGTTGTATATGAATACGATAAACCGTTAGCTCAAAACTAATATCAACACATGTTGGTGCACATCACCCGTGTACTATCATGTTTCCGAATACTTCTTGGCTTATTTTGGCCAGCACTCCTGTATCCATCCATCTGCCAATTTCCTATTCCTACTCTTTGTGCTTACCAGGATTACCAGACTCCACGTACTACCAGCATAATTGCTGTTCTTGGAATTCAGTACATTTGACGTCCATAATTATTGTGCCAATTTACAGGCATTTCCTGATGCTTCAGCATTTGCATTGATAAAGTCCATTGAGAACGAAGCATGTTGGCTGTTCTATTGTTCTCAGTAACCAGGCTCTTTGTCAACACTACCCATTGCCTTCGGCACTTATTGGCACTCCAAGGAGAAACAAACCCCTTAACTGTTCTACTACAAACTGCCATGGGCATTTACCCTATTGCTATTATATTACTTATTTCGTGAGTGTACTCCAACATATTTGGATATTCAGTATATGTGCTGCATTCTCCTTGTGTAATAACATTTCTCCTTGGACTACCTAAAACGTTTGTAAAAAGACAGATGTAGGGTTTGGAGAAGTACATAGTGTATAATTACTAATTAGTATTTTTGAAACAACGAGGCAAACCAAGCTGCAAACTTTCAATACAAAAAAGTGCAGAGCAATGCGTGTCACAGGTCAAGGAAGTGGGGCTTGAACGGTATGCGCCACAAATGATCTTCCTATACTGCAGGCGGTGAGGGCCCCAACACACGTGCGCACTGGTGAATAATTCAGATTATTTTCCAAAACCAGAATCATGTAATGGCAACGCTCAACTCTCAGAGGTCCCAGTCCTCATAACATCATCAACTCTTAGAAAGGAGCCTCGTTGTCCCCACTATGGCAATCAATCAATTATTGCTTTCCATAAGAACCAAGTTCATAGGCAAACTTGCTTTGTAGAAAAGTTCTGTTTTTTATTTCCCAAACAATTTTTTTTTCTCCAAAAACACTAAATCCAAGAACTCATATGACATAAGTACATCAGCCTACGCATTTCATCCACACTTGGACGTCATCAGGGCTGGAAAAAAGGAAAAATACACATATCAATTTTGACATCCATACGTGTTTCATATGAAATTAAACAGTACAGACAACATATTCAATGTTGTC
Organism: Calotriton arnoldi; assembly: GCA_963921515.1. NCBI lineage: Eukaryota > Metazoa > Chordata > Amphibia > Caudata > Salamandridae > Calotriton > Calotriton arnoldi. The sequence continues at coordinate 602,084 of CAWUFW010003146.1, forward strand.
TCCACCCCTTCTACTTTGCTTTCAATCGGTGCCCTTGAAGCCTGCCTATATACAATCTTTCACACACCCCTTGGCCCAGGATGTTAATGTACCAAAACCTTTTATATAAGGAGTCCCACTCCTGTTGATCTAGACTATCTCAAATTCACATGTTTAATGAATCACACCATTGTTTCATATGTCATCAAATTGTTTACAATGACTTCCCTTAGTTTATTGCTCTTTATCTTATACAAAAATGAACCTGTGTAGAACCTCATTATTTTTCTCCCAGCAAACAATTCTCCATCCATTAACGATGTTAGCAACACCATAAACGTACCTCAATATTCATTCTCTTTCAGTTCCCTCCTTTAAGTCCTTTTGTAGTTCGTCTCATCATCCCATTAATGGGGAAATTCTTTTCTACACAAAAGAAATTAAATAGAACCTGATTTTAATCCCAATGACCCTTGGAATTCCTCACCATTTCTCCCCTTTGAAACTATGTCTGTTCCCCGTATATCATTGCCTAATTGATAACTGGCATTAACATTGGCCCCTTGTTTGCAAAAGCCTTATACACATTTCAGTCCATGCTTACTACTTTAAATAACTTCATACCCAAACCCTTGGTATGTTATTCAATGGTGCATCTAGTTCTTATGCTACCTTGTTACGCCTGAAACCAGTGGCAAAAAAAACCATTATTTTAAAGTCAATTACAATCCAATCGCACATCTCGAAGTCCAGAGGCTCCACACAGCGCATCTACGAAGGCAAACCAAAACTTCATTAAGTCCTAATCTTACCTATTCAGCGGACTAGGTGAGATTAGGACTTAACGTATAAGAACTAGATGCACCTTTAACATACCAAGGGTTTGGGTATGAAGTTATTTTTAAAAAACGATGGATTTAGGCCCAGATCTCTGTACTGGGGTGAATGTATGACATTGTTCTGTATTCTGTCCATCAATTCGGTCCCAGGATGCTTGTTTCCGGTCCAGGGAGGACCTGGCTTGGCAGTTCGGGCTGGACTGTTCCCACAAGGAACATGGTCAAGACTGATTTGCATATGGCTGGGTCCAAACTGGGGTGGTGTGGTGAGCAAAAGAATGATGGATTTAACCCAGATCCCTGTGACTGGGGGTGAATGTTTGCATTGTCCAGCATTCCGTCCATCAATTGTTTCTTTTGCATATGTCGCCCTAAGTGGGAAGGGTATGCCCATACGTGGGTCCCGTGCTCACTACACCACTAGATTCAAGCTAGCCTGGCTGATGAAGGGTGATGCCCTGAAACCGGTCCCAGTATGCTTGTTTCCGGTCCAGAGAGGAACTGGCTTGGCTGTTCGGGCTGGACTGTTCCCACAAGGAACAGGGTCAAGACTGATTTGCATATAGCTGGGTCCAAACTGGGGTGGTGTGGTGAACAAAAGAATGATGGATTTAACCCAGATCCCTGTGACTGGGGGTGAATGTTTGCATTGTCCAGCATTCCGTCCATCAATTGTTTCTTTTGCATATGTCACCCTAAGTGGGAAGGGTATGCCCAGACGTGGGTCCCGTGCTCACTACACCACTGGATTCAAGCTAGCCTGGCTGATGAAGGGTGATGCCCTGAAACCGGTCCCAGGATGCTTGTTTCCGGTCCAGAGAGGACCTGGCTTGGCAGTTCGGGCTGGACTGTTCCCACAAGGAACAGGGTCAAGACTGATTTGCATATAGCTGGGTCCAAACTGGAGTGGTGTGGTGAGCAAAAGAATGATGGATTTAACCCAGATCCCTGTGACTGGGAGTGAATGTATGCATTGTCCAGCATTCCGTCCATCAATTGTTTCTTTTGCATATGTCGCACTAAGTGGGAAGGGTAAGCCCAGACGTGGGTCCCGTGCTCACTACACCACTGGATTCAAGCTAGCCTGGCTGATGAAGGGTGATGCTCTGAAACCGGTCCCAGGATGCTTGTTTCCGGTCCAGGGAGGACCTGGCATGGCAGTTCGGGCTGGACTGTTCCCACAAGGAACAGGGTCAAGACCGATTTGCATATAGCTGGGTCCAAACTGGGGTGGTGTGGTGAGCAAAAGAATGATGGATTTAACCCAGATCCCTGTGACTGGGGGTGAATGTTTGCATTGTCCAGCATTCCATCCATCAATTGTTTCTTTTGCATATGTCGCCCTAAGTGGGAAGGGTATGCCCAGACGTGGGTCCCGTGCTCACTACACCACTGGATTCAAGCTAGCCTGGCTGATGAAGGGTGATGCACTGAAACCGGTCCCAGGATGCTTGTTTCCGGTCCAGGGAGGACCTGGCTTGGCAGTTCGGGCTGGACTGTTCCCCCAAGGAACAGGGTCAAGACTGATTTGCATATAGCTGGGTCCAAACTGGGGTGGTGTGGTGAGCAAAAGAATGATGGATTTAACCCAGATCCCTGTGACTGGGGGTGAATGTTTGCATTGTCCGGCATTCCGTCCGTCAATTTTTTCTTTCCCAATAATTAAATGGCTGCTTCTCAGATTAAGAACCACAGGTATCTATCTGAAAGTTTACTATTACACAGTGAGGTGGTGACTGCTGTAGCCCGTTACCTTCTCTCAGCCTGGTTTACCAGTTGACGAGTAGTTAGCTTGTGGCGATTGCTGTTACAGTTTTATTATTTTAAGGTTGTGTTTTTTGTTTTTTAGGTCGAGCATCAGCGCGCAAGCGCTGTCTGCAAGACCCTTTGTGATCAACAAAACCACTTCATTTCTGCCTGCTACTTACCATTGGTTGCCTCCTCCGTCGCTCTTCTTTGCTGCATCCTAAGTCGCTCTCGCAGCCGATACCTCCCTTCCGGTCAAGGCTAAGGAGCACTGGCCAACCACGGTCTCCTTGCTCTTAATTTATTTATCTGTTGTTTAGCAAACTTTTTTATGAAAAGGTTGCTTGATGCCCGTAGTTGCTTCTGCCCTCCCACCACCCTCCGACACAAACAGAAACCAAAATAACAATACTGGTGCTTTTTTGTGTGACAAACCCGGTTAATGTCGCTGAAAGATAACTGTTTCATCAGTCTTGTGGTACTTGAATTTATTAAAACAATCATCGTAATCATATTATTGAGTGATTTCAAAATAACTTAATTTACTTCGCTGTAAACAAACTATGTGCTCCACTGTATTTGGCGAACGCTTCTATTTTGAGCCTGACGAGATGCGCACAGTTTACAGCAGGTACCGCATTCTCTCAAGCATTCCGTGCGAGTGAATAGAAAATGTGACTTTTGATTTTACAGCCTGTGAAGACTTTCTGCAGCGTGCAGCTAGCACTGAATGTGCCCTCTGTGCAGCCGGGGGATTCCCAGACTAGTCCCCGCTGCTCTCCGAGAATGGAGCTTGATTTCTTTCACTTCTCGTCGCGCGGGTAGTCTCGGGCACAATAGTAGCAGGTCTCGCGGTGTCCGTGTGCAAAGGAAAGGTTTTGTTCTTGGCTGCCGGAATGGAGTATGAGGCAGGGAGCTGAAGGACCCAGGCACTCAGCGAATCAGTGGCGGCCTTTGGCTTGGCCACGGTACAAGAAGTAAGGAGGCCCGCTTGCATGTGTAAAGAGCGATTGTTGAATACCTGGTCTACACTTAGCTTTCATATGCAGAGACGGCACACGCAGGCAGCAAATTGAACACATATTCTAACTTAGATATTTGATCACAGTGCCAAACTCCGATCATTATCCCCTTTTCTTCCTTATTGAACATTGTGCACTTGCGCTTGGCATGAATCTTATAGAATTGGATTCTTATTTTCAACATATTTTCATCTGAAGAGGCAGTTGAATTGCTTTATGCACTTTTAAGTGGAAAATGGTTATTACAAAAGAGAGAACAGAAAGAAGCACAGGTAAAAAGCCTGCCACTATGAGCTTGTGCATTATTTACCTTTTTTTTCATTTCCTTTAGAAATGCATTTCTTTGTAAATTAGAAGCAAAAACACGTTGTGCTCTCTCTTGCTATTTATTTTGGCTTATTGCCTCAAATAGAGGTTTTGGGGAAGCTTATCAGCCGTTTAAAAGCGCATGTATCATGTTAAGCGTGTTAATTATTTAATTTTCTTAGCTACCTGTGTGGGCATGCTCCTTTGAACCAGAAAGCCTGTGTGGTTCCAGCAGCAGCTCCTTGGGGTTCAAGCTCTCTTCTCTAGTACAACAACCTGTGCAATTTGTATATTCCTTGGCGGCCAATAAGCTCTTTGTGGAAGCTTATCAAGAAGGGCAAGGCTAAAGAGTGCCGGCCAACCACTATCTTCTTATGCTTAATTTGTTTATCTGTTGTTTAGTGAACCATTTTTAAAAAAGGTTGCTTGACGCCCGTATGCTTCCGCCCTCCCACCACCCTCCAATACGAATGCAGTAGTGTTTCCTTTAAACAGGCACGCCCGTTGCTGCTTCCACCCACCCTCCAACACACATGCTCTGCGTATTTGCTGTGTTTTTTACTGATGCACCGTGGTGACCACTGCTGGTGATCTTGCATATGGTGGCCACTAATTCAATCGTGTCTCAAGTGGTCAATATTAAAGCTCTAATATTAGTAGCATGGGATGATTTTCTTGAACATAAGTAGCTCTTACTACGGAAAAGGTTGGAGACCCCGATCTAATGGCTAATGAAGAATTACATCTTTGAATGTCTGATTTCAGCAGGGTGTTTTTATGAAGATTGGTGTTGTGGGGGAGAAAATTGTTCATCATGCATTGAATATCTTCAGTTGGAATCTTTTTTTTTTTTTATCAACGAATACCATTGACAAAGCCAATAGGTTGCACCTATGTGAGAGCTACTGGCTTTGCCAATGTTTTTTAGCCATATTGTAAAGCAGCGTGGCTGGTGTGCAGCATGGCTAAAAGTAATTTAAAAAAGCGCTATGATGTGGCCAGCACTGGTCGCATAATAGGATTTTTTAGGTCGAGCCTGGGCAGCGCATGCGCTGCTCAGCGAGGCGTGCTATATTCGAGCATGGACTTGAAGCCTCGCTCACTCACCGCCCATATTTGCTATTGGCTTGTGTCATTGTCCTTCGTAAATGCTGGCTTCTGATTCATTAAAAAGTTTGTTAGTCCCACCTTAGTACCGCCTTCTCTTCAATTGTAACCTCCCATGAGGACTGGCCCTTTTACTTTGGTTGTTACACAGTACGTCTTATTTAGTCTTTAAGCACTATTTCTTTAATGAGTTTTTCCTACTGCAGGCACAACATGATTTCCTGCAGCATTCAGCGCACCATGCGCTCTTTCACTTTCCAAGCATCCCAGGACAATGGTGGCCGCTTCTTTGAAATGCAATAGGTCTCGCATTTACAAGACTTTGCGCTGTTGGCAAATGACAATGCCTTCTATTTATGTGTTAATTATAAGAACAGATAAATAAAAAGAATTGCCATTTGCAACGCCAGTAGCTTAAACTCTTGCAAATGCGAGACCTATTGCATTGCAAATGCTTGTTTGGTTTAGCTGCCAGGGTACACAATCCGAATCCAACACATCTGTACACTTACCCCTCATCCAAGATTGGAACATATATGTGTTGTGACTCCGTCCCCTAAACAATTCAAAAGGAATTTTGTTTGTTGTGGAGTGAGGCCTGAGACGGTAAACCATCTCTCTCTCCACAATTTCAGACCTCCAGTCCTTGCCCTGAAACTTAGCTAGTTGAATAGACTCCTTTAGCACCCGGTTGAATCTCTCTACCATGCCGTTTGTTTCGGGATGATAGGGAGCACAACATTTGTGTTTGATCCCTCTCTTTGCCAAGAAGTCTTCCATATCTTTTGATACTAATTAAACACCATTGACAGTTAACAGACAGTCAGGGAGACCTTCCCTGCAGAAGATTTCACTTAAAAATTTGACAACATATTTTGTTTCGATACTTTGTGTGACTTTGATTTCTGGCCATCTTGAATACATGTCCATTAGCACAAGAACATAGGATTGACCAGTTTTGCTTGTAACAGGCCCCAAGAGATCCAAAGGCACTTCTTGCCAACAGTGAGTGGGAGCGTCACATACAACCATGGGTTGAACCCTAGTCTTGTATATCTTGTTGCAGGCAGTGTACTGCATACAATCTCTGACCACACGTTCCACAAGGAGATCAATGCCTGGCCACCAGAAATGTAAGCGAATCCTCTCTTTGTTTTTTGAAAGGCCTTGGTGACCCTGATGAGCTAAATGGATGACTTTAATTCTAATAAGTGATGGAGGAACAAGTCTAGTACCCCTCCAAAGCAGACCATCACCAACAGATAATTCATTCTGCACATTCCAGGACTTGTAAACTTCCTCATCCAAGTTCTTTATACCACCCCATCCGTCAGTCACCAATATTCAAACTTCACAGAGTACAGTATCACTCTTCATGGAGTTCTTCCACTCTTCCTCACTTATTATCTCTTCTATAATCTCACACACCTTATATTCATCATCTTCCCATAGATATTCTGTGTCATCAGAATTATCACCAGAGTGTGTGGGAACTAGACGAGAGAGACATTATATTTTCTGCACCAGGTATATAATTTACCGTAAAGTCGTAGTCCTGTAAGGCGACTATCCACCTACAAATCCTGGATGATACAGCATCTAAGCTCTTCTTGCAAAACAAGCCTTTTAAAGGCTTTTGATCGGAACAAACTACAAATGAGCTTCCCTCGAGGAACTTTTTTAACTTCCTGATGGCCCAAAAAATACATTGTTTCTTTCTCAATTACAGAGTATTGAATTTCTGGGCCCACAAGAGCCCTAGAGAGGAACATGATAGTTACTTCCTTTTCACCTTTTACTTGTTTAAGCACTGCACCCAAACCTTTGAAACTGGCATCTGTAATCAAGATAGAACGGGCAGCAGTGTCAAACCTTTGGAGGGAGGGAGCACAATTCAAAGCTTTTTTTTCGTCAGCAAATTCAGCTTGACAACGAGAGGACCAGATACATTTTGCACCTTTCTTTAGCAGAGTCCTTAAAGCAAAGGTGCGGCTGGCAAACTGGAGAATAAACTTATTATAATATTCCACCATACCTAAAAAAGTGACTCGGTCATCCCTGGACTGTGGCACAGGAAGATCCTCAATGGTTTGTACAAGATGATCTTTGGGTCTAACTCCTCCCTTGGTCAACTTGTGCCCCAGGTAATCAATTTCAGAGAGATTTAATTTACATTTGCTCTCACGTATTGTCAAACCCTGTGACTTAAATCTCTCTAAAACTGCTCTAAGCCTATCATCATGAACATTTTGAGAAGATCCATGGACCAAAACGTTGTCTTGGTAGATTTTTACTCCAGACAACCCTTGCAAGACATCTTCCATTGCCCGCTGAAAAACAGAGGCCGCAGAAATCAGGCCAAAAGGAAGGCGGGTGAATTTATATGTTCTGAAAGGCGTTATGAAAGCTGTTAGGTCCATGGAATCATCATCAATCCTGATCTGATGATAAGCAGCTTTTCGATCTAATGTGGAGAAAACTTCGGCCCCCTCCAATTGCGTTAGCATCTCAGTGATGTTGGGAAGGGGATATCTGTCTGCAATGACAGCACGATTGAGAGCCCGTAGATCTACACATAATCTCACCTCATCAGAGGCCTTGTGTGCAAGAACTACTGGAGCCAATCAATCACGCACTTCTGTCTCTACAATTATGCCCTCCTTCTTCAACTTCTCAAGTTCACTACGCATGGACTCCCTTAATGGTAAAGGTACACTGCGTACCTTGCACGTTACAGGAGTGGCATCAGCTCAAAGAATAATTTTATGCATGTAACCTGAGAGATAGACTAACTTTTCATTAAAGACCTGTTCACTATGTCAGTCACCCACCTGATCAATCTTCAAAGGTTCAGTAACAACAACATCCCTAGAAGCGGTAGGAGTGGGAATGTCCTTGAGAACAATGCAGGGATCACTACCTGGAACTAATATCACTCCTAGATCGGCCTGATGGACCCAGCTGACAATACTGTCCCCCCTAGAGGAGATATAAATCTTTCCCGCAGTCAGTCATCCCTTGTACTCGATATCACCTATGAAGTAACCAAATAGTTTTATAGGTTGTCCACCATAAGCAAGGGGCTTGATATCAGGTTTAAAGACCGTTACTTTCACTTTTAAAGTCGTATCAAAGAACTTCTTTGGAAATAAAGAAATTTTAGCCCCAGAATCAAAGAGCATGTTTATAGCATGACCATTCACTTTAACATTGTCAACGGGGCTCTTACCCTTATTCAGACCGACCTGAAGTAGTATTTCTCCACAGTGTAACTCATCGCAATCAGAATCACATTTTTTTTTTGTATACAAATTTCTTTCACCTGTTTGTTGTTCTTGTTTTTCTGAGCTCTACAAGCTTTAGCTAAATGGCCTAATTTCCCACAACTGTGGCATTTGGAAGATAAAGCAGGACATGACTTATCATTAGCCAAATGGCCAACCATATCACACCGGAAACACCTTCCGATGAAGCCCTTCCTAGGATTGAGAGTTGAGGGTGCATGATTCACAGGTTCAGTTTTTTTCGAGTAAGATTTAGTCAGAGATTTTGTTACACACTCTGTACTGTATCACCTGAAGTACCATTCTCTTTCTTTATGACCTCTACACATGCGAGAGAGTGCTCAATTCTTTTTGCAATCAATATGACCTCATCTAATTTTGGATCATCTTTTTGCCATAACTCATCCTTAATTTTCTCAACGTTGCAACCTAACATAAATTGGTCACGAATGCGTTCATCAAGAGACCCTTCAAACTTGCACGTTGAGGCTAATTTTCGTAGGTCAGTCACATACACTTCAACTGATTCTTGAGGTTTTTGTACACGCTTTCCAAAGTGGTATCTCTCTAAAATAGTACTCACTTTTGGAAGGTAATGTTTATCAAGTTTTTCAAACATATTTCAAATTCATTTAAATTGTCTGACTCCCCTCAGGTCAGGAAGATGTTCATACACCTCTTGCCCTTCAGAGCCTAGACAGTGCAAGAGCAGGGCAGACTTCCTTTCGGCACTTAGAGAGACCCCACAAACTCTAGCATAGTTAAGAAAAACCTTTTTCCATTTGGACCAGCGAATAGTAGGCTTTCCTGGATTTGTAAGGAAAAAAGGGGGCGGTGTAACATTTTGCATTTTGTATACGAGATGTTGTAAATGAAAGTTACATAAGAGGTGTGCCTATCACCGTGGAAAGATGTAAAATGTAGATGAATTGAAGATGTTGAAAGGTGTGCCTATCACCGTAGAGTAGTGCACATATGACAGGCGGAAGAATTAAAAAAAGTGTGCCTATCACTGTAGAGGAGTAAGTTCAATGTAGTTAGAAGTGATAATCCGGGTGTGCCTGTCACCATAGAATATAGAACTTATGACAGGCAGAATTATTAACACTGGTGTGCCTATCACCGTAAAGAAGTAAATTCAAAACCGGTAGGAATAATAAACAGGGTGTGTCTGTCACAGAATGAATAGTATTGGGTAATGTTTACCGTTGAAATAATTTCCGTTTGTCCAAGAAGCCACAGAACTGATGAAAACAGCTCATTCCAGGTAGGCAGTAAAAGTGTGCCTATCACTGAGAAAAGTGCTCCAGATGACACTTGCGCTTTAAGACGGGGATTGACAATGCGTGATGAAATTATTTCTCTACGTCGCATAGAAAGTGGACAGAAACGCATGTCTCTGTTGATTCCTGTTACCAGGGAAACCGGATGGGAGGCGTGTGGACTTGCACGGGTCACCGTAACAGCGCTTTGACGTGGAGAGAACGTGCGCTGGTTGGTGTAAGCACGAGGAATGCAGGCAGCGCGAATAGAAGTGCGTGTCACAGTTGTCTTCGGCGAAAGGCGCGCGCTGACGTGAAGGGAATGGTGAGCGCGCACTGCTTGTGTAAGCTCGAGGGATGCAGGCAGCACGAGGAGGTAATGGAACCGCTTTTCTCTTATTAGTAAGAGTCGATAAATAAAGTGGCGTTCATAAGGAATTGGGGCCTTGAGTGTCAATCAGACACGAGCACAGAGGTGCAGAGTTTTGAACAAAACAGTACCTTGGGTTTGGTGAAATCCTTTGCCGTGTTAGGACGCTTCCGAATTGGGTGGCTTCAAGTAGTAGTTAAGGTCCTTTTTCCGCTAGCTCATCGCCAGTGTGAAGAAGTACGAGGAACACGGATGAGTTGTATATCTTCTTCTTTATTGAAGGTTCACTCCAAAAGTAAGGAAACGTCCTATCCACAGGGCCCCCAGCAACAAGTGACCCTTAGGATTCCAGATCAACACTCCAGAACAAAGAACACTCAAAATAGAATGCGATTAGGTAACATGTCTCTGCAGAGACAGGTTATGCAATAACTACTACACTTTAACATTGCATATCTCTGGTACTACTGATAGGATATCTGTCATTTTGCTTTTGTCATTTGATTTATTTTGTTTTATTTATTAAAACATACTCTATTTTTCAAAATTATTTGGGATTCCTCTTGTGTTGCATTTTCTCATTATTGTTTGAAGTGCTGCATAAATACTTTACCTCTATGTTAATCCTGCCTTCTCCGTGCCAAGCAACCAGACGGCTGAGCACAGGTTAATTTGAGGTTTGCTTGTGACTTAACCCTGACAAGGATTGTGGTTGCTTCTTGAGCAGGGTTTCACTCCCCTCAACCAGTAACCCAATTTCTTACATTGACACTCCACCCCACGAGGGCAGAAAGCTGTTTAGTGACCAGCATCTGTGAATGGCCACTGGAATAACTTGACACCGGAATGACGTTCTAAAAGGTGCCTTTCCTTTTAAGTCACATTAAATCTGACGTGGGCATTAAGCCCGGTTTGATGCCACAATTAATTTGATAACTGCAAGTAGCAATATTAGTAGACCCAGTTAGAAGTTGGCAGGGCTGAGATATCAGTCAGTAACTTTGTACTGGTCAAAGGGGATCCTAGCCTTTCCACAGTCAAAAAGACTAATTGGGGCTTTTACTGGTAGGACATAAGAAAGTATGTGTCCTACTTAATAATATACAGCACCCTGCCTTAGAACTCAATAGGCCTTCCTTTGGGGCGACTTATATATACCTTTGATGGGGTTAGGGATTTGCCATAATTTTAAAATGGCAAACTCATACTAGCAGTTTTAAAACTGCTCTTCCAGTCTGCAGGGGCAGTATGGCAGCCATGTTATACTTTGTCACACTGAACCCTCTAACTTACAAGCCCTGGGTACCCCTGGTACCATATACTAGGAGCTTATAAGTAAGTTAACCATTGCCAATTGGGGTAACAAATTTAACAAAGACTTTGTAACGGGTTCGAACACTGGCATTGTGGTCTGTTTTATGAGTCATTTCCTTACAACAAGATATTGCATGGGGAAGTTAATAAGGAAATGGCTAGAAACATGTAAGTAAGGAGACTTTGAGGGATCACGTTTTGTACTCACTAAAAGAAAAAGCTTTAATGTGCGGGGGTGGCGGTTTAAGGAGGTGGGGGTAGGGTTTGGGAGAAAGGGGAGAGAGGCGCTAGGGGGCAGGAGGGGGCAGAATAAAAAAAAAACAGAGAGGAGATCATGAAAGTCATTTGAAGAGTCTTATTGTGTTAAGGGTCAGCTTGTTGGTTTCTTTGTATTTTGATGGCTAAAACATGAATATGTTCAGTGAATGTTAGAGGTCTGAATGACAGCGTTAAAAGGGCCAGGGTCTATGAGATACTTAAAACTTTCAGCCCAGATATAATTTTGTTAACAAGAAACCCATATCCCATGGAACAAGAGGGAAATTTTACAGGTCAGAGGGTACGTCTTCGCTATATGCTCAACTGAGACCTCCACGATAAGGGGGGTAGCTATTCATGTTAACAACAATACTGGAGTAGTAAAATGAGCATTAGCGGATAAATGGGGGCGCCGGGCACTAATTTCTCTATCCACAGGAGGGACAAAAGGTACCATCTATGGGTCTAACCAGGACGACCCTAAAATATGGGAGGACCTAGAGATGGAGCTAGCCTCCTGGCCAGACCCCTGGTGATATGTGGGGATCTAAATATACATCTGGAACCGGGTAGCATTGGATCGCAAAAAATAGTGAGAGGGAACCCCAAGTGTACAGGGCATTGACTTCTTGAGGGATAGCCTGGGTCTGAACAGCATTTGGGTGGCTAAGAATTCTTCTGACCCAGGGTATATATACCCTGAGTATACCCTCATAAAAAGTATGTTCTCTTAGACTATTTTTTGGTCTCCTCTACTATTTTAAATAGGAGTGAGATTAAGAAACTCACCAAACTGTTCTTGGACCACAATCCTTTACTTCTGGAAATAGTAGGATTTGGAGGAAATAGAAGACAGCATAAATGGACCTTTGACAGAAAGCTTTTGGCTAATGACGAGTTTTCTGAATTCATAAGGCGTTCGGTAACAGAATATTTCAATATATATCGGTATAGTGCCTCACACAGAGTATTCTGGGATGTTTTCAAAGCAGGACTCAGGGGAGAGGTTATCAGCTATGTGGGTCAGAGGCAGAAGCAGCAGAGGGATGAGGTTAATTACTTGATAGGAAAGCTAGCACATCTGGAGACAGAACATTTAAAGATGATCAGTAAGGGGCAGGAGGAGGTGGAAGAACAAAATGAGCTATTATTGAAATTGATAACAATAAAAGCTGAGATCAATAGCTACTTTATCTAAAAAATGGCTCAAGGGTTTCAAGTACATAAAATTGAGGTGTACGAATATGGGAAGTCAGCGGGAAGGATGCTGGCTCTACGGAAAAGACAGAAATCCAGCAGGAATAATATAATTAAAATTAAAAAGAATGATGGCCAATATGTTACAGAGCCCTCCGACATTCTTGATTTTTTAAAGAGTTATACCACGAAGATCCTCCCAGCACTAAAGCAGTAGCTGGGGAGGGCAATGGTTGGGTGCAATCAGGAGGAATCAGGAAGAAGCATATCAGGAGACGGAGGAATACATAAAACTGAAGGAAGTTACTGATGCTCTGGGCTATTTGGCTTCAGGGAAAGTGGCCGGCCCAGATAAAACCCCCCTCGAATTATATAAAGTACTTCACCATGAGCTGGCTCCTCTTTTGATTGACCAGCAAAATGGGATCCCTCCCCACTCTTGGCAGGGCACCGATATAGTTATTTTTCCTAAAAAGTGAAAGCCGTCGGATTCACCTGTTTCCTACCGCCGAATCTCTCTGATAAACTCTGTTGCCAAATTATATTTGAAAATTAAAGCTATCCAGTTAGGGAGAATCATAGCCAACCTGGTATCATCATGGCAACATGAGTTTATACCGGGCAGGGGAACTACCGATCACATCAGAAGGGTTATATCTTTGCTAGATATAGCAGAAGCATTGGGGGACGGGCTAGCGTGATCCTCCTTGACACAGAAAAGGCTTTTGACCGGGTTTCATGGCAGTTCCTTTGGGGAGTTTTGGCAAAAAGAGGGTTTGGCTGGCACCTTATCACCGCTATACGGGCATTATACTACAAACCCTTTGTCAGGGTGAAAATGATGGATAAAGAATCGGGGGAAATAGAGGTGGCTAGAGGGACAAGGCAGGGCTGTCCCTACTTCCCAATTCTCTTTGCTTTGTATATAGATCCATTAATTAACTCGATCCTACAAAACCAAGCAATAAAGCGGTTACCACCGGTGGGTATGATACTATGATTTTGGCATATGAAGAGGATATCACCATTGTAACAATAGATCCGGAGAAGACAATGGCAGAGCTTGAATGAATGGCAGGGGAATTTGGCAAAGAATCAGGGTATCTTTTGAATAAAGGAAATACTCAGATTGTCTGCTCCAAGACCATCAACTTTCAAGATACCTGAAGGGTTGAAACAGCTGTCTATTTAGGGGTGAGGATAAGTATGGTGGTGGATTCCATATGGTCAATTAATTTAGACCACCTGCTACATTTAGATAAGCTTCACTTATCAAAAATAGGGAGATCTAATATACTTTAAATGATCATTCTACCTATGGTACTTTATCTATTTTGCTCTATCCCCCTAGAGGTAGCAGATGCTACTATAGTATTAACCCCTTCGATGCGCATGACAGAATGGTTCTGTCATGAGCATCGGTGCCCCTGTGCTCATGACGGAACCATTCCGTCATGAGGCCAGGGGCACGAAATCCCTACGCTGCAGACAGCAGAGGGATTTCTATTTCACCCTGTGACCTTGGGAGCTGGGGAAGAGCTTCCCCAGCTCCGAGGCCCTCTCCTAATTTCTGTGCCATGAGGATCAGCGCGCACGTCGCGCTGTCCTCATTGCACAGAAACAAACTGAAATGAGCCTTTAGGCTCATTTCAGTTTCACTTTCTATGTGCTTAGGGGCTATCTCAGCCCCCGGGCACGTAGAAAGACGGAGAGGTATCATTAGAAAGGGGAGAATCTCCCTTTCCAATGGTACCCCTTCCCAGTGGATCCCTAGCTTGGGGATCGCCCTAGGAGGGCGATCCCCAATCAGAGATCCACCCACTAGACACCAGGGAGGGGAGCGGCCCCTTGGGCAAGGGCTTTTGCTCCCCCAATTTTGTTTGGTGTGATTTAGTCTTTTTGCCCCCCCTGGGGGGCAGATGGGGCCAGTAGCCCCCAATATGCCCCCCCGGGGGCAAAAAGCCCACTAGACCCCAGGGATATTTTTTTTGCTGCATAATTTATTAGGGTGGGGGCTGCCCATAAAGGGCATGTCCATGCCCCCACCCCACAAAGTTTACAGCCTTTCTGCCCCCCCGGGGGGGGCAAAAAGCCCACTATACGCCAGGGATTTTTTTTTTTTAATTATAATTTGTGGTGGGGGCTGCCCAATATGGGCATGCCCATGCCCCCACCCACCCCCTGCAAAAATGACAGCCTTTCTGCCCCCGGAGTCGCAGCTGGGGGCATTAGCCCCAAATCTGCCGCCCGGGGGGGCAAAAAGCCCAGTAGACGCCAGGGATTTTATGGGCACATTTTAATTAGGGTGGGGGCATTGGCATGCCCATTTTGGGCAGCCTCACCTAATTAAAATTTGCCCAAAAACTCCTGGCGTCTAGTGGACTTTTTCCCCCTGGGGGCAGATGGGGACATTAGCCCCAATCTGCCCCACCGGGGGGGGCAAAACCCCACTAGACACCAGGGATTTTGGGGGCAAATTTGAATTAGGGTGGGGGCTCCCAAAGCGGGCATGCCCATGCACCCACCCCTCCCCTGCAAAAATAACAGCCTTACTGCCTCCCGGCGGAGTAAAAGCCCACTAGATGCCAGGGATGTTTTGGGCAAATTTTAATTAGGGTGGGGGCATTGGCATGCCCGTTTGGGCAGCCCCCACCTAATTAAAATTTTCTCAAAAACTCCCTGCCGTCTAGTGGGCTTTTGCCCCTGGGGGCAGATGGGGCATTAGCCCCAATCTGCCCGCCGGGGGCAAAAGCCCACTAGTCGTCAGGGATTTTTTGGGGGCAAATTTGAATTAGGGTGGGGGCTGCCCAAAATGGGCATGCACATGCCCCCACCCACTCCCCACAAAAATTACAGCCTTCCTGCCCTCCCTGGGGGGCATATGGGGCAGTAGCCCCCAATTTGCCCCCCCCGGGGGGGGCAAAAAGCCCACTAAACGCCAGGGATTTTTTGGGGCAAATTTTAATTAGGGTGGGGGCATTGGCATGCCCGTTTTGGGCAGCCCCCACCCTATTTAAAATTTGCCCAAAAAACTCCCTGACATCTAGTGGACTTTCTGCCCCCCCTGGGGGCAAAAAGCCCTCTAGACGCCAACGATTACGCTGGCTTTTTTATGTGTGGGGGGAGGCAATTTTGATGTCGCCTCAATACGTTTTGGGACCTTGCCTGTTGCGGGTACTTGGGCCTCCCACCAGAGTGAGGCACCATTTTTATCAGGAGACCTGGGGGAACGCTGGGTGGTAGGAAATTTGTGTCAGCCCGGTGATGCCACAACTTTCCCACACACAAATGTGTGAAAAAAGTGATTTTTTTCAGCAAAATTTCCAGGTTTGCAGGGGATTCTGGGTAAGAAAACGTTGGGGGATCCACGCAAGACATACCTCACTGGAATCCCCCGGGTGTCTACTTTTCAGAAATGTGTGGGTTTGGTAGGTTTCCCTAGGTGCCGGCAGAGCTAGGGTTAAAAAACTTCAGCTAGGCACTTTGCAAAAAAAGGGTCATTTTTCACTGTGAAAATGTGATGTGTCCACGTTGCGTTTTGTGCTGTTTTCTTTCACGGGCACTATGCCTACCCACACAAGTGAGGTACCATTTTTCTCGGAAGACTTTGGGGAATGCGGGGTGGGTGGAATTTTGTGGATCCACGCAGAGTCCAGAACTTTCTACCACAGAAAAGTGAGGAAAATGTGTTTTTTGGGACAATTGTTTAGGTTTGCAAGGGATTCTGGGTACCAGAACCTGGTGAGAGCCAGTCAAGTCACCCCATCCTGGATTCCCCTGGGTGTCTAGTTTTCAAAAATGTATAGGTTTGCTAGGTTTCCCTAGGTGCCGGCAGAGCTACGGTTCAAAAACTACAGCTAGGCACTTTGCAAAAAAAGGGTCATTTTTCCCTGTGAAAATGTGGTGTGTCCACGTTGCGTTTTGCGCTGTTTCCTGTGGCGGGCACTAGGCCTACCCACACAAGTGAGGTACCATTTTTATCGGGAGACTTAGGGTAACACAAAATTGTAGAGCAACTGTTATTATCTATTGACTTTCGATGCATTTCTGCCTTCTAAATGAAAGACAATGTGTAAAAAAGAAGTCATTTTGAAAAATGACCTATAATTCTCATGCTAGTATGGGTACTCCCAATTTCGGAAATGTGCAAATATCTACTGTTTCTAAACTCTATATTTTGTTCCCATTTCAGAAATACATAGGTGTCTTTCATACCAATTTTTCCATGTATAAATTTTCCCAGAATAATTGCTATATACCCGGGACATAATAAAAACCATTGCAAGACGCTGCTCAGTTATTGGCTCAGGGTTCGTCGGGTTCTTGGTGAACCTACAAGTCCTATATATCACCACAACCAGAAAGGTCCAGCGGATGTAATGGTATATTGCTGTCAAATAGCTGTCATAATTAGAAGAAGTCACAGGTGAAAACGTTGACACAAAAGGCTGTTTTTCAACTAATTTTCAATTTTTCCTATATCTAACTGTTTGTTTCTATAAAGAAAACTTGAAGGATCTACACAAATGACCCCTTGCTGAATTCAGAATTTTGTCTACTTGTCAGAAATGTATGGCTTTCCAGGATCCATTATTGCTTTCATACCCATTTCTACCATTAACTGGAAGGAGGTTGAAAGCACAAAAAATAGCAAAAATAGGCCATGTCCCAGAAAAATGCCAAAACTGTGTACAAAATGTTGGTTTTCTGACAAAAGTCTGCTTGTCGCTGAAAGCTGGGAAGATGGTGATTTCAGCACCACAACCCCTTTTTTGATGCCATTTGCAGGGAAAAAACCAGATGCTTTCATCTGTAGCCCTTTTTTCGCATTTTTCCCACAAAAAACAAAATTTAGCTGTATTTTGGCTAATTTCTGGGTCCCCTCCAGGGGAATCCACAAACCCTGGGTACCTTTAGAATCCCCGAGATGTTGGAAAAAAAGTACGCAAATTTGGCATGGATACCTTATGTGGTCAAAAAGTTACAGGGGCCTAAGCGCGAACTACCCCAAATAGCCAAAAAAAGGCTTAGCACTGGAGGGGAAAAGGCCTAGCAGCGAAGGGGTTAAGAAACTGGACTCTATGTTTACTAATTTTATATGGCAGTACCAGAAAATACAAAGGTCTCTAAAATTATTTATGCTCCCTCAGGAAAGAGGCGGCTGGGCATCCCTAATTTGGTTTTCTACTACTGGGCTGCTTTATTACAACAGATGGAAATCTTTTTACAGTAGATTGGTCAGGTATTGCTGGCTTGGATCCCCCATCTATATACCAGCTGGCTATCAGTAACAAGGCACCCGGGGTTTTGCTGCCTCAAATCAAACCTAGCTATTATAAAACAAAAAACACTTTAAATGCCTAAAGGCAGCTTGGAAAGTCTGGATCAAGGTCTGTAGACTGTTGAAGATTCTGAGATATAGCAGGTATACGCCTTTGTGGCGCTTGCCGTTTTTTCTAGATATGCTCTATGACGTAATAGGCAGGTGTTGGGAACATGTCGGAATTGTTAGGATGACAAATCTTTATAATGCATCAGAACTCAACAACACTATGGGGTAGCTATTAGGACACATTTTAAATATATCCAGCTAAGGGATATTTCACTCGACTTCGGGGTGGATCCTTTTATTTAGATGAAATGAAATGAAATGAAATGAAATTTGTACTTGTAAAGCGCACTTATACCCCCAAAGGGGTGTCCTGGCGCTGTACGCATACCGCTGTGGAACCCTTCCTGGCTTTTCCCTGTGAAATGTCCACTCCTGGGCACCCCCAAGGTGAAGCCAGGCATCCCAGCGCTGTTGGGGCCGTTGTGGAGATTAAGCAAGCTATTGCCCAGAGTTGCAGAGTGGGACCCATGATTAGAATAGGCACCGAGGCGAGAATTATCAGTTCCGAGGAAATTGAGCCCAAGACCCGCCGAGGCGGGAATTGAACCCTGTTCCCGGGCCAGATCTCTGCATCAGGGTCTGCCGCTCTAACCATTGAGCCACACTTCTCTAAGATCCCGCTCCTGGAAATAATTGGTTGAGGGGCTTGTAGGATAAGCGGTATTTAAAATCCTCTGCCGAGGCAGCGAGAGGTCGGGTAGGTTAACAGACCTCCAGATTCTACGATAACTATATCGAGGATTCCCTCAAGCCGCACCTCATGGGACACTAATCCCGCTCTATATAGATTATTTTTCTTTAACTAATGGCACCACGTCTAGCTGAGAGGCCACTACACCACACTAGCACCCACTGCACTTTTCTACCGGTCCTGAAGAAGCCCAAAGGATCTCCTCCTGAGACAATTAGCAGCCCGAAACATGTTGACCTACAACATGCCCACTATGGGTATGACACTCGTCTAGCTACCGAGAACCATTGCCACCCTCAAGCAGCACAACCATCTGTTTTTTTACTGATGACAGAGGGGCTATCCCTTATTAAATTTACTAGTTACCCCTCCAGCCATCTTTTCACTTCACACTAGGACACCTCGGCCACTCATACCTGCACACACACTTATGGCATTATCACTTAAAAAGATCTCCGACAAAGTGACCCTTCAGGGGACCCTAGGGCATTGAAGCGCCGGCTGGACGAGGAGCATTGCCCAATGATGAAGCATGACATCCTTCGGGGTGTGTGAGGGCACAAAGACAAGGACACACTGTCCCTAGACACCATATTTGAATGACTCTATCCTCCGCCTTCCTTCTGTACCTTTTTCATAAAGGAACTGTGACTCCCACGAGCGACGAAACCAATCTGAAGGCCCAGCACTACAAAACAATTTTTAATTTATATTTCACACCTGCGAAGCTATTTGATTTGGGAAAGAGAGAGAACAAGTGCTCTAGATGCCATGAAGGACCCGCTGAAATGATAAACAAGTTTTTTTCTTGTAATAAGCTTCAACTTTTAAAAACATGAATTGAGATCTTTTGGCAGGAGGTGATTGGTAAGGTAATAACAATCAGCCTGCTTATGATGTTACTGGGATTATGATAATCGAGTTGAATTAGATGCAACACAAATGAATTTAGGGCCTGATTACGAGGACAGTTAACCCCCACCGGGAGCCTGCCGGTGGCGGGTTCACCACCATCATGCGGCCATTCTCTGCCCGCCAGATTAGGATGGCGGGGAGTGCGCTGGCGGGTGGAAAGCCCGTCCACCACGGGTCCGACACAGGCAATCGTTACAATTCCCTGTCGGACCTGGCCATTATACCTTGACTGGTGGCGGTGCCTAGCAGGCACCGTCCGCCACATTAGGATGCTGCACCAAGCCAGCCTTTGAATGGTGGTTCAACCGCCATTCAAAGGCTGGGGGAGATGTGGGCCCCCCTTGTGCCGGGGGACTTTTGTTTTGCACTGGGGGGCACCTATGGTACCCCCCTACATTTCCCTGCACCAGGTGGCAGGCACCGCGTGGTGCCTGCCACATAGTGCAGGGAAATGCTAACAGTGCATTTCGAACATTGAGGCAGGTGCTGCAGCCAGCAGCACCCGCCGCAATGTTAGAGATAGACGATGCGACCGCCACGGTGGCGGTCGCATCATAATCTCATGTGTGGGACCACCGCCTTACAGGCAGGCGGTCCCAATCCCTGCAACGATGGCCCACTTGCTGATTTAAACCGCATGGAAAGATGCAGGTCCGTCTACTTATCAGAGTTGGCTTAACCGTCATTTGGCTATTTATGCACAAGAAACATCTCTGTATAAATGTAAGGGCTGACGTAAGAGCAAAGAGTAAGGGTTGCAAGATCTGGGCACCATTGATGGCATGGCTTAATAGCAGGCAGAGATAAAGGTACAGCTTCCTCTCGGGGTTCTATGGGACTGAAGGCTGGGTATGAGTTCTTCTAAGTAATTTTTAGACAGCTTACTGGGACAAGCGAGCCCACCCCTGCTCGATTAAGTAAGCTTGTATTTAGTGCGATAATGTATTTAACATGAAGCTGGTTATTCTATCAGACCAGGAACCTTTATAAGTCGAATGATGGGAACCTAGACTGTATTACGCTGTTGTTTTAAATGTTTCTAATTATCTTTTAGATTCTTAGCATATTTAAGCAGACCAATGAGTTTATTGAATTGAAGCTGTATTATGTATTGCATACTCCTGAGCTCAAATATGTATGTTATTTATTCTTGTCTCTCAAGAGATATGAGGTAGCATCATCTTGCTAAATTTCTTTGATTTCCTGAAGCAGTGCTTTTACTGGAAATCTGCGCTTCACAAACATGACTTTTGGATGAAGCCTGGATTCTGCAGACTCCTCCTTCAGAACATGGATCTCTGCACCTCCTCTCTTAAATGCTGCTGATCTCAAGTGTGTGGGTTATCTATTTCAGATTTATTTTCGATTAACTCCTTGGACTGGGTAAAGTAGCATTCTGTTGAATTCATGTTTGTTTACAGACTATCAAGGTTCACAAAATCTTTCATGATCTAATAATTTAATATTCTACCCAAAATATTAATACTGTTGTGAGTTTCTACAATAAAAGATCTCAGTATCAGATTATTAGAATATAATGTTTCATATCGTTCAGTTGAGAAAAATCGTAATATTTTTCTGCTTAGGATGTTTTGAATTAATACACTCATATTGATCTGTATTTTTATATTTAGGAGGAACTTTACCTACAGCCTGAGTTAAAGTTGGAGCAAGAGCTACTGAAGATTGAGTAAGGTTGTGAAAGATAACATGTCAACTAAAGAACCAAGGGGCATATTATCAATAGACGGCGATAAATATCGCAAAGCGCGCTTAGCGCTTTTTATTTTTCGCCATCTATCGCTGGAATTTATCGCCCGGTTAGCGCGTTATTAACAACGTGTATCACTGAGGCGATAAATATTCCAGCAATAGCAGGGATATCGCCGTTTTCCATGGAACAACGCTGGTTTTCCAGCGATGTTCCATGGAAAGCGGCGATATCCTTGATGATAGGGCCTGTGGTCTTAGCCACACAATCCACCCCCATGTAAAGTATGCCTTAGTCTGGAATTTAACAGACGTTAAATTCCAGCGTTAAGGCCCAGTTAGCGCGAAAAATCAGCGCTAAACCGGACGGGGCTTCGTTGTAAATACAGCGAAGCAACGTCAGCGATATTTTATTATGTAGTTGTAAGGGGCACGCCTACCTTGCATCTCATTAGCGATGCGAGGCGAGGCGATAGGAAACCAGGCGCTAAGGCAAGGAAACACGCGCTAGCGTGTCCTTGTTAATAAAGCGATAGAATTATCACCGCTTTTCGCCCGAAAACGGACGCTAAAGCGGCGATAATGTTATTGCCAGCCCTTGATAATATGCCCCATAGTAATTTAGACCAGGCAGTTTCAGTGGTGAATTGTGTTATTGTTACCTTTAGGTTATTGTCTAGGTTCATGAAAGGTCTAAATGTGTGCCTGGGACCTCTATTTGGAGGGTGGATATATTTTCAATCCATCCCATTCATGTAGAGCAGAAAGTTGCTGTGTGTCAAGTTATTCTAATTGCGATTTCCACAGGAACAGAAGTGGCTCCTAATTTCACTCTACCGCTGCCCTGGACAAACAGTGTTTGTAACTATTTACCACAGCACACCAGCAGGGGCGAAAGGGGAATTGGATAAGAGAGAGAGAAAGAGAGACTGCCACAGCAACTCTGAAATGTCACCTAACCTCTTGACTTCAAAGGTTGACTTTTTTCTATATATATATATGTTGTGATGACACCTAGAGAAAAGCACAGCAGAACAATAACAACATTTAATGCAATTACTTTTCTTTTCCTATTAATTTCTCTATTTTAATCTTCTTCATTAAACTCTTACCCAGATTTTCCTATGGACCAGCTCCTCTCTTGATTTTGTCCAGTACTCTCTCTTTTATAATTATATATATAGTGTGACAAAATAATATTCTCATTGGAAGGAAAGTGCATAATGTATATAGATATATCGTCTATTTACACAGTCTCAATTGATGACTCCTCATGTATTGACATGCGGTTAATATTGTTGTTCACCTATGTAACCTGTGTTTTGCCTTCTAGATCGTTATCTTGTCTTACTTTCTTTTTCTGGATGTTCCTTATAAATGAGTCTAATGTTCTCCTAGAACAACTGTACTATTCTTTTTAAACAATTTAAAAGTGAACCAATAAGAGTCTGTTTACATCCGTAAGTACACTGAAGATTTCTTAAATCTGTACTTTACTTCAGTATAGTCTTTTGAATTCACTAATTGTGTTTGAAGCTGAATTACCTCGTCACTTGAAATGGAAACTTAAACTTCGAGGGCAAATGTCATCTGAAGGTTGCAGCAAACAGAAACACCTCTGTGTTGAAGAAACACGGAATCTGGAACTCAAACTCCCACCTTGATTTCTCAATCGGCAACTATGAGAACTGATAGAGCGCAAATATCACTCTATTTGTATGAGTGCACTATACTCATGATTAAAACGCACTTTCATACATTTGTATTGTGTGCAATATTTTTGATTATTAAGAACCATTTAATTGAATCATTTAATGTTGAACTAATGAACGCATTAAGTAGAATATTGTATGTATTATGATTCCTTCATGCATAATGTGCAGGACAATATTATTTTATATATCGTAAACTGTGATTTGTTTAAGTTGCCTGAACATAGGCCCAAAAGATTCTCCTTGCTCTCTAGAAATAATGAATTAATTGATTGTTGTGTTCGAGGTTAGCATGTTCTCACCCTGCAGGTGCAGAAATACACATCGTTATTTTCAGAGTTAAGGATAGACCCGGAATGCCTTTGAAGATAACTGGAAGCGAGAAGGGAGGACGCTTTGCATATCGAGTCTGTCTGAAAGCCAAGGCCACTGGAAGAAGATAGCTTTAATTAATTCTGCTTCATGAAAGAGAACCAGCTACTGTATAGAGGTCTAATGGAAAGTTTTAGAAAAGGTGACGCAATGTTGATTGAATCCTATCTTTTTGTATGATGCGCAGGGACAGAGAGAGCAGACTTCTGCTAGCTTTCGGAGAAGAAGGAGCATCTTAGAGCGAGCTCCATAGCCTAAAGCTAAACGACCCATTTGACGTGAGTACTTCTTTGGAAGTCACATGTGCTGACACCATTGGGGAACAATAGCAGAGAGACAGGAAGGGCCCTCACATAGAATAGTGTAGGGAAAGATTTGATTTCTTTCAATGAGTCGAGAGCTGAATATTGCATCTATTTTGTTTTGCATTGTGATTTTGGAATTTATAATCATTTGCCTTTTGGGCCGTATTACTTACATCAGAAAGATCGGCTCTGTATTAATTTTTCTGTATCTCTATACTTTGCTATTGAGATGTATTTACATCCAATTGTTTTTGGCCTTATAATAAATATTCAAACTGCACTTCGGAATCAGTGATCTTTTCAGGCATGACAACTTTGTTGATATCTGTTTAAGTTGTTTTCCTCCCCTCGACCACTTTAGGTAAGTAAAAGATCGATCGCTTACGCTATACTTAGTAGAGAACTTAGGGGTGCAAGTTGGCGTAATCAGACACTGCACATTGGGACTTGCATGTCGAGGTTCTTACATCCCCTCACTCTTCCTGCTTGAAAGTCGGGCTGCAACAACGCCAACGAACCACTAATCTTCTGAGCATGCGCGCCAAGATTTCATTTCTCTAAAAACTTGACAGAAATGATCAAATTAATGTTTCTGTCAGGAGCTGAAGAGAAACGCTACTCCTCAATGACAATTAACAGTTGAAGTGTGCAGCGCGAACGCCGCACGCGCCATTATCAATGAGAGTGTTTCACGAGCTGGCAAAGACTAGACTGCTCCTCTTTGCCGTGATTAGTGTTCACCATCTTGAGTTTGTTTCCTTTTATCTTTTGTATATACCTCAACAGAACTTTTAATTTCAATTTCCAAGAAAGACACCATTTTTTCCAATAAGGATATTTTACAATGCTTAACCCGTTCTGGAATTTTACATATCTAACTGTGTCTAGTTTATGACAAATTGTAGCAATCCTGACAGTACCCCCTCTAAGGAATGGCCTCTCAGTTTAGGTTTCTGTGGATAGTCTCTGTGAAAATTATGAATTTGTTTTGGAGCATGTACATTGGAATACAGTTCCCAAGATCTCTCCTCTAGGAACATAACCTTTCCAGTCAATTAAATAAAACAATTTTCCCCTTATCAATTTAGAATCTAAAATCTGACTGACTTCATATTTTTCACTTGAATCAATTAATATGGGGGCTGGAGGAGTGTTTGTTTAGAAATTTGGAAGACTGTCTTTTAAAAGAGAAACATGAAAAACAGGATTAATTTCGAAATAAGCTGGAAGAGAGATTTTAAATGCAACAGGATTGATCATTTTATCCACTTTAAATGGACCAACATACCTAGGCAAATATTTCCTATTTCCTTTTAAATGTAGATGATGAGTTGATAACCAAACCTTGTCATCTCTCCTATAGTTTGGACCTGGTCTTCTCCTTGTGCCTGCTTGAATCTTATAAGAAGCCTTTGCTTTCTCCAGATTTTTTTTGCAACCTGAAAGGTGTCTTGCAGATCATTCACAAACTCTTTCACTGCAGGGACGGAATCACCTTCTTTCCCTAAAAACACATTTGGGTGAAATTCTTCAGTCCAAATTTAATCTGGCCAATCTTTGTTCTGATCAAAAAGGTAAAGACGCAAATATTGTTCTAAATCTTGATTCGCTCTCTCAGTTTGACCATCAGTTTCTGGGTGGTAAAAAGTGGAGAAGCGTGAATCTATTCTCAATTTTCTGTGAACGCTCTCCAAAACTGAGATACAAACTGAGAGCCACGATCAGAAATAATGATCTTAGGAACTCGTACTATGTGTTGGGTAAATAACTGGGCCAACTGAGAGGGTCGAGCTATGCTCTTTAATGGAACAAAATGAGCCATCTTGGAAAAGGTGTCCACAAAAACTGTGTTATATCCTTTACTTTGTGGGAGATCTACAATGAGATCCATTGTGACTGTGTGCCACTGATGAGGGGCTGTGGGTAAAGGTAATAACTGACCCTGGGGAACATGTCTATTGGACTTCCCTTTAACACACGCTTCACAGGTTCGACACATATTGTTTTATCTGAGTCTTCATATTTGGCCACCAAAAATTTCTTTTAATGAGTTCTGTGGTCTTCTTAATTCCTGTATGCCCTGCTAAGGGATCATCATGACAAGCCTTAAGCGCCTTTTCTTGTAGTTCCTTAGTGGGTAGATATAAGTCACCTTTGTAATAGGGGAGTTCATCTCTAACTTCTCTTTCAGAAAATTATTTTGCCCATGAATTAATTTCTTATTTTGAGAGTCGTTCTTGTGTTCCAGTCTGAAAATCTGAATATTGTGTGACCATTATGAATTTTTTACTTGGAATTATTGGCTTCTTAATGGAAATTTCACTAGAAATGTCTGTATCAATTCTGGATAACGCATCCGCCTTCCCATTAGCTACTCCTCACCCATAGGTAATCACAAAATCAAAGTCTGTGAAAACAAAGACCATCTCAATTGTCTTGCTGTAAGAGTTTGTGCAGATTTCAAAAATTGTAAATTGCAATGGTCTGTGTACACTGTCACCTTATGCCGAGCTCCCAATGAATAATGTCTCCATTCAAGAAAGGCATCCTTGACTGCCAGTAACTCTTTGTCTGCAATGGAATAATACACCTCAGAAGGTGTTAATTTCTGAGAATGAAAGGCTACAGAATGTAATTGTCCGGTGTTCTTGTGCCGTTGTGAAAGGATCCCCCAATTGCCAATTCTGAAGCATCAGCTTCAACAAAAAATGGCTCTTCTGAATTGGGATGTTGAAGAATTGTGGCAGATGTAATGACTTCTTTCAAAAATTGGAGAGCGAATTCTGCTTCTGTAGTCCAATCAAATTTGACTCCTTTCCTAAGAAGTTGAGTTATGGGACTAATCTTCTGGGAGAAATTTGGAATGACCCTATGGTAAAAGTTTGCAAATCCAATAAAGCTCAGGATTTCTTTCACATTTTTGGATGTTGGGCAATCTAGTACAGCTTTCACTTTTGCTGGATGCAGGCTGACTCCCTTTGTGGACAAAAGATATCCCAAATGCTCCACTTGAGCTACATGAAAGGCACATTTCTCAAGTTTTACATATAAATGACTCTCTTGTAACCTTTCAACCCTACTCCTCAACGACAATTAACAGTTGAAGTGCGCGGCGCGAACCCTGTGCACGCACTTTAAAAATGAGAGTGTTTCCCGAGCTGGCAAAGACTAGACTGCTCCTCTTTGCCGCGATTAGTGTTCACCATCTTAAGTTTGTTTCCTTTTATCTTTTGTATATATCTCAACAGAACTTTTAATTTCAGTTTCCAAGAAAGACACAATTTCTTCGAATAAGGATATTTTACAATGTTTAACCCTTTCTGGAATTTTACATATCTAACTGTGTCTAGTTTATGACAAATTTTTGCAATCCTGACACTATGACAAATAGTAGGTCATCTTTGATGTGATGATGTCCATTGATGGCAGAACAATGAGGATCCTTGGCGTAGTAGTAATTCTTGACATAATTGAGACATCCGTGTTTTTGTGATGACTACCCCTAACGTAATCTTGACTTCGCATAATGGTTGCACTTCTTAGCATATTGTGGGTATGTATAGTGAGCAGTGGTCCACCCCTAATATAATGTTGTTCCTGGCACAATGTTGTTCTTTCATGACTTAATGTGGTATCCATGGCTAATGCAGACTCTGCCATAATGGTGGTGAATCATGGCATAATGTGGAAGTTCCTGACATGATGGTTCCTATTTCTGGCATTATGTGTTCCTTTCATTCAGTACATATAGTAGACCATTGACAGAGATTATGTGGCCGTGAAACCAGGATTATGTTTCTAATTGTTACCACGCTGATATAGCCCAATTCATCAACTTTCCTCCATTTACCTCAGCATCACTGCTGTATTGGCATCTCTCATGGCTCCACCACCATCCATCTACTGTTTGATATAAACCTGTTCCTCTTCTGGAGATTATCAAGTCTTGTTACAACTAGGACAATTATAAAAGGATCATTGTAACAATAGACATGGACACCTGTTCAGCCTTTCTAAACCACAGATTCTCAGCCGCAGTTCATGGCATAAATATGAGCCTACCACCAGATGGGCTCTGGACATCAGACTAACTGGACCCAGCGACCACATGGCCTGAGGATGTTACCCCACCTTCCACTCCTTTAATCAAGAACTTGAGAATGATTATGAATTCCATTTTTGGGTTCATAAATAGACTATCCAAGTGACCAATTGGCTTTGAATATCATGAAAACATTATGCCATATCTACCAATGATGCCACACAACACAGGGGCCGCAAAAACCCTAATGTTGTCCCATCTTGTATATGCCCAAAGTCTGTACATCCAAACCCCTGAGTACCTAATCTGCAGACTTCAGTGAATCCAGGCAGCCTCCACTAGGCAAGTTCTAAACCCCTGCAGCTGCTACCACATATGTGAAGCAATCGGAGCACTGCTGTGACACAATATCACAAGAGGTAGCTCTTTCTGGTCACTCTAGTATATGACCAATCTTCCTCAGAATCTACCCAAACAGAAGAAGCATCGGATCCACAATGGCTTAAATATATCAAAGATCTGGGACACCCTTCAGAAACAAATAAGTATGTAATCAGCAACAAGTGGGAATTTGAAAAGCAATAAAGACCTGGCTGCTTCTCTAAACCATGATACGTCAGGCAGGTGCAAGGGCGTCTGCATTTGCACTTGCCAGGAATTGACTAGCGCACCAGGGCTGTCTCCTAGCAGTGCTGTCTCTTCCTTTCAAGCAACACAGCGCAGCAACTTTGCTTGTTGCGCTGCGTTGCATGAAATGTAAGTAAATATGGCGCCCAATATCATTAAAATTAAACTTTCAGCACAGTGCCATCTCACACTCCTTCAAACAATGGTTGCAATCTCTGTTTGGCACCTGATTTCTTCACATAAAAAGGAATGTAACACAAGTTCAACAAGAAGAATATATTTATTACCACTACAAAAGAGTGGGGGAGATTCATAATTCTTTCATGCAACACAATGCAACAAGTCAACTTACTGTGCTGCATGGCGTGAAAAGGGAGAGGGCAGAAAGGCAAATTTTTTACAAAGATCTGAAGCATTTCTGCTCTCTCCTTGCACCAATGCAGGCACAACTGCACCCATGAGTGCCTGTGTTACAGGCAGGATTGTTTTTGTGCGGGAAGGGAAACCTTCCTGCACAAATACAACCCTTAGATGCATCATTCTCCTCTTCCACATGTGTGGCAGAATACAGCAAGTGAGGAAAGAAGAATCAATGAGGAGAAATAAAGATATTTAGCACCATTACACCTCAGCCGAGGATGCACACAATTTAGGCACAAACCCATGTTTACAAGTCGTTGTAAATCTGGGATTGCATTAAAATAGATGGGTGATGCATGGGAACACTTGTGTCTACCCATGTAATACCTACCAAATGAAAAGAAATACTTGCCAATGCTATGCACTGCGTTGAATTACTCTGTATTTACTAAACCAGGCAAAGTCAAGCAAAGTGGCTTTGCCTGGCTTAGTAAATCCCAGTAAAGGTCTTGCATGGACTTGCGTCACTCAATGACAACACAAGTCCTTATTAAATCCTCCCCAGTATGTTTGTGTTGTATTTGAATAACCGACAGACCTGGGGGATATTTTCAGTATTGCCTCGCAGAGGTAGAATTACAGATCCGATGCCTTTTAGAGGGAGAGATGCGAGCTGACGGACTGAGTCACAAAATGGCTCACAGCTCGCAGTCGCAGAGCTGCGAGCCGACGGACTAGCTTCTAAAGGCATAGCCGCGAGCTGGTGATGTGTGGAGAGGGACCGTGAAAGGGGTATCTCGCACAGACAGAGCTGCGGTATATTTTTAGTGTTGCCTCGCAGAGGTAGAACTACGGACCTGATGCCTTGTAGAGGGAGAGTTGTGAGCTGACGGACTAAATCACAAAATGGCTGCCAACACTTCCTAGTTTCAACAGTTCGCAGCCAATGAGCCGCAAGCTCGTGCTCGTAACGCCTCAGCCAATCAGATGTCAGAATTCTTAAATATCGATATCTGGAAAATTTGATATTTATCTAAAACTACTGAACGGATTTACCCGATTTAAACAAAAGCATGCTTTCTGGACCAAGACCTTTCTCTCTGCCAAATTTGGCGTAATTCCGTTCAGCAGTTTGACCTGTAGCCTTGTCTAAAGTTTCCTATGGAAATTGCATGGAGAAAACACGTTTTGGGACCCCTCTTTTTCTTAGCCCCCTTGACGAATCCCCCAAACTTTTAGGATAGGAGTTGACCTGAAAAGAGAAAACGTGGTCCGACCGCCAGCAGGTAATATATATATATATATATATTCAACTACGCTGCTAGCAGATGTTTACCATTTTTGGTACAGAAAGCAGGCACGGACCACGGTTCAGTGCTTATTCGTTAGTTTATTTTCTGTCGGCCATGACGCGTTTCGGTCCTCCTGGACCTTGATCACATGACCTATATATATATATGTGGTATGGGTGTTTTGAGGGTTATTGGATAGGTAGGAGTATAAGGGTTGTAACGGTGTTTTTAGGGTTTAAGGGTGGGTAGGGGTTAGGGCGGTGAGAGTATTTTTTAGGGTTTAGGGGTGGGTAGAGGTATTGGGTGGTAAGGGTATTTTTAAGGTTTAGGGGTGGTTAGGGGTATGGGCGGTAAGGGTGTTTTTGAGGTTTAGGCAGGGGTAGAGGTATAGGGTGATAAGGGCATTTTAGGGTGGGTAGAGGTATAGGGTAGTAAGGCTATTTTTAGGGTGAAGGGTTGGGTAGGGGTATAGGGTAGTAAGGGTATTTTTAGGGTTTAGGATCAGTTAGGGTTATAGGGTGGTAAGGGTTTTTAGGGTTATGAGGTGGGTATGGGTATAGGATGATAAGGACATTTTAGGGTTTAAGGGTGGATAGGGGTATAGGGTGGTAAGGGTATCTTTAGGATTTAGGGGTGGGTAGAGATATAGGGTGGTGAGGGTATTTTTAAGGTTAGTAGTTAGTAGAGTTATTGGTTGGTAAAGGTGTTTTTAGGGTTTAGGGATTTGATAGTGGTAGTTGGTGGTAATGGTGGTTGTAGGGTTTTGATTGGGTAAGGTTATGTGGTTGTAAATCATTTGTAGGACTTAGAGGTGGGTAGAGGTATAGGGTGGTAAGTCTATTTTTTTAGGGTGTAGGGGTGGGTAGAGATATAGAGTGGTAAAAGAATTTTAAGGTTATGGGGTGGGTAAATAAAGAAATAAAGAAAAAATGTACATTTAAAATAATGTAAAAAAGAAGGTTATAATTACTACCAATATATATAAATACATATACGTATTGGTTTTACTTACCTTATCGTATACTTACCTTGCATTAAAAAAGCTTGTGTGGTAAAAGTATATGCATTGTAAAGGCATGTGTGGTAAAGAGATTGCGTTGCAAAAGCAATGCATGGTAAATGAGGCTTGGGAAAGGCATGTGTTGTTCCGTCGTACATCTTTGGGGATTGCCTTGTGTAGGAATGTTCGTTGTGTGGCCTGCACAAGTAATAGGTCCACAAATCTCATTGCAGTAGCACTTGACTCTCTCAGGGTAGCGAAGCAGAACAGTCCAAGGCCTACTCAGAGGAGGTGGACGGGCTTGTAATCACAGTATGCTGGCACGCAATAATAACACTCAATAAATGATTGTCCAGTCAGTACATTTTCTTTTGAAAAAGAAGTACATTTATTACACACACATTACTAAATACTACACAGTAATATACAAATGTATACATTGATATATGGAAAATACCATAGTGCCGGGAGTTCTGTTTAGGGCCCACTTAGTTCTCCCTTTTTTTAGCCTAGCTGCAAGTTGTAGGCTGCTTTGCCACAATATTATTATGGCAAAACGCTGCACATGTTTTTGTTATTGATTCTTCTCTCTGGGACTCTGTCTGGCAGTGTTGTACTGTGCCTTTATTTTTCATTTTCATAAATTTTGTATAAAAAACTCAAAGTCTGCTGTAAATTACTTCTGCTTGTGTGTTCCTGCATTTTTTGGAGTGCTCATATTTGTGTGCAAAGTAGAGGAATTTGACTTCAATGCTTTCCAGGGCATGGGACTATTTTACAGTAATGCTTAACTTCGAAGTTTCAATAGGCAGCGTAAGGAGCTGGTATTGTTGTTAGATGAGCTGCATGTACTTTGCTGTCACATCAGGTATGCATAAACAACCCTTCACTTTTCATTTGAGGTGGGATAATTTGGCACAGCAGATAACAAGCAAGTACAAAAAAAAATTTGAAAGCCAGACAATGAATTGGACTCATTCCCAAGTTGGCAATTAGAAGAAGTCGAAAGCAGCTTTTTATGAGAGCCCCCACTTTTTCCATCGCACTAAAATACCTTTCTCCACATATTTCAGTATAACTGATTGCAGACAGCAGCTGTGGGTGCTTCCCGAAGCCTGGTTAGAGCATTTTCTCTTGATGCCAAATGCAGTGCAAGACACTAGGCAAGCACACATTTTAAAGGGCTGACTGTCGTGCTGTACAATTTGCACATTACAGTAACTGTTGAATATATTAATGCAGTAAGATATGGAGCAATTTTTAATGTGTTTATTATTTCAAGACTATACTTTCCCACTGCTTCATAAACCTTACTTTCTCAATAAATGAATTTGATTTAAAATGCACAATGTGGCCATCTTTAAAAAAAAAAATCTTGGGATGAGGACCCAACCTGGATCCCACGTTTGTCCATTAAGCTTGCTTACTTCGCTCGCTACATAAGTCATGTTCACTTTTACACCCCACCACATTCAAATGTCACCAGCCACCAGTGGCAGATGCTATGGACTATTTTTAATCCTGCATAGAGGGATACAATCTAAACAGCACTTACCATTGCCACTAACCTCAGAGGGTCTCTGAACCACAGGTCCTCATTAGAGGGCACTGACCTTACTCACTGAGGGACGACCCATGGTGTAATGATGTTTATTATTAGCAGGAAACAATGGCTTACAATGACTTCATCACTGATGCTCTGGTGATGAGACTGGCTGTACCAGTTATCCGAAAACAGGTGTGGCACCAAATAGTGCCAATTAAAGGTTGCAAACGTAATGCTATTAGGAGCATCAAAGGAAAAAGGTGCCAACTTAAACAATTTTATGTCTTCTCCCTTTACTAAAAGTTATTAGTACTATTCTTTATCTAAAGTTTATCAAAATTAACCACTTTAGGCAATGTGCGAGATACTCCTTTTACGCTCCCTCTCCCCACATCATCAGCGTGCGGCTATGCCTTTAGAAGCCAGTCCGTCGGCTCACAGCTCTGTGTCTGCGAGCCGTCAGGCCCGCAGCTCTACCTCTGTGAGCCACCTCGTTAGCTCGTAGCTGTGTCTGTGCTAGCAGGCCCGTCGGCCCGTTACTTTCCCTCTGCAAGTTAGCCCGTCGGGTTGCAGCTCGGAGGGCTCGCAGCTGTATCTCTGCGAGCCAGCCTGTTAACTGATAGGTGTGTGTCTGCTAGCAGGCCTGTTGGCCCGTCGGTCTCCCTCTGCGAGTAAGGTCACAGCTCTCCCTCTGCGAGCCAGTACGGTGCTGTGCTTTTGCGAGCCAACGGCTCGTAGGTCTCCCTCTGCGAGCTGAGCCCATGGGCCGCAGCTCTTCCTCTGCGAGCCTGCCCGACGGCCCGCAGGTGTCCCTCTGCTAGCCGAACCGCAGCTGACACTCTGCGAGCCGAAATTGGGAATATAAGGCGGCTCTAAAAGAGCCTTTGTGTTTATTAGTTGGAGCTACATGTAAGTGCGAATGCACAGCTTCAGGTTAATCAGGAAAACTTGGTTTCCCTCATCTGTGAAGTGTACTCCATCACTTCTGTAGATATCAGCCATATCAAAACGTATGTTGTTGTTGTAAATCGACCCCATTCTATGGTCTCTGAGGTATGCAGACACAGCTTTGTTGACATTCTTCCTAGATTTTTCAATCTTATGACAAAATTGGTTTCACCATTTCCACTTCTGTCTTTGGCATATATTGGAATATACAAAGACAGTTTGAGGCAAAAGTAACATCAATTGACCAAAGGTGTCCTTCATAAGCATTTCCAAACCTACCCCAGTCAATGTGCCTAGGTCGTTACCACCACAGTGAACAATCATGAGATCAGGGTGTTGGAGATGCAAACAGGTTTTAACCAAAGGGAGCAATTGGTGCCACTTCAATCCTCTCTGTGCAAACCATTTAATGTGCACATTTTGTAAACCTAGGTCTAAGTCAATACGTCTCTGTTCTGCATACCTCTTGCACCAGAAAACATAGCTATGTCCTACAATCCACACTAGCATTTTGAAGGTATGGCTAGAAGATATGGATAAATGTCTGTAGCTCATGCAGTCCGTTCGTAGAATAAGAGATATGTTTAAACATGGCGAACTACTTTTTTTTTTACATACAATATATATACATATATATATATATTCACTGAAAAAACCATAGGTTTTACAGACGTTATAGTTAGAAATTAGCATTTAAAAAACCTTTGAAATTCACTGAAAAAACCATAGGTTTCAGGGACGTTATAGTTAGCTGGACATTTCACTCGTACAAAACCATAGAAATTCCACCGTTATAGTTAGTTCAGTTAACTATAACTCGCGCCCCCGCAATGCACTGCTCATGACGTCACATATTACATCATTCATGGCATGGTCAGTGACATCATTGATGACATCACTGATGACATCTCAAATGTGTATCAATGCTGGTTAACTGGAAAAATGCCACTACCCAGTCTTTAGGTTGGTCTTGTCTTGCCGCCATTGAAGGATGAATCGTAGCTACAAAAGAGGATTGTAATTGGTCAATTCAAATCCACCATCACAGTGAGTATTATCAAACATTTGTTAGTCTCAGTGGTGGTGCTTACCTGCTCGAATCCATCTTTGTAGTAAATGTTAACCCCTCATTGGGTACGAGCCATATGGTACACCACCTAGTTAGTTTACAGTCCTCCTACTACTTTAGCCAATGGAGTAATTACCATTTCACTGAAGTCTGCACCCCTCATTCAGCTGCATATTTAAAATCTCATGGCACATACCTGCAAGCGACGGTTTGTTAACTAACTCTTATCCATTTAGTAATTTCTCAACTGTACGTCGGCGGTTCTGGCAGTTCCTTATAAAAAAAAATCCTCAATTTCCATTTCTTACAGCCGAACACTTTTCATGGCAGGTGCCTCCGTTGTGACAGCGGCCTCATGTAAAAATATGAAAAACAAATTCCACAAGGGAGCACTTCTATATGTATAAAGGCATGTGTGGTAAAGACAGTGGGGCATATTCTCAAGGACTTATCGCCGATTTATCGGCACTTTAGCGCCGCAAACGTGGCGATAGATTTATCGCCCTATTCTCAAGGTGGTGCAAACTGCCGACATTGCCAGTTTACCAGCGATAGCTGCCGCAAAAAACATTGCCACGGATGAGTGCGACAACTAATGCTAATGATATGCAGAGTAGGCGTTCCCGTGCAAAAACACCACTTCGCGATATTCTCAACGACCAGCCAGATCTGTGATGTGAACCAAGAACAGGCGATAAGGCGCGTTAGCAGCAGGGATTTAACACCTGCCTTTTGCTGGTGTTAAGCAGGACGACTACCTGCAGTATGAAAGGGAGCCCAGCCCAGAGCCACATCTGAAGACCAACAGATTCCATGGAGACAATGATCATGCAGCTCGGAGAACCAAGAGGGCCACAACACCCACCCCCACCACTCCCAGGCCCCCCCACCGGATTACCACCTAGGCAGTGCAGGACAGCGGACGACCCTAAAACGCACCAGCCCCAGAGACTCAATGCCAGAGGAAGCCATTGGCCAACACAGGCTCAAAAGGACAACCATCCTCCGCATCCTGACCCACATTGCCCACAGGCTGACGGTACCAACACAGCGGACAACCTACATCCCCCCGCAGATAAGGCTGCTGGCTGTGCTGCACCTGTTGGCCCCTGGTACCTTCCAACCAACAACTGCCGGAGTCGGAGGAGTCTCACAGCCAGCCCCATCGAACTCCCTCACACATGTCATGGATGCATGTCCACAAAAGCAACGGCGGGCCCCTGTATCCGCACCACATGATAGTTCCAATTCGTAGTGTACCTGCGCAACCAACCCCAACGCCAGCCGTGCTAGACGCCTCCGTGCCCCAGATCCAAGATCGTAGTAACCGAAATGTGGGTGCGCCAGGTCATGAAGTCCAGTAGTCAACAGTAGTGTAAAAACAGAACTTTATTACAAATACACAAACAAGCAAAACGAAAAGCTCAGCCAACGCGTTCCATTCCCAACGGGGAACTTCAACAGGGCAACGTGTCTTCAGAAACCTGTGGGAGAAATGGTGACAATGGTCAAACTTCTGTATAGTCACATGGCTAATCTGGTACAGTGTGCTGCACTTGGACAAACCGGAATGCTCACAGGCATGATAAACCATGCATGAGAAGACCGTAACAGAAGTTCGTGTGGCCGTAACCGTCGTAGGAATGAAGAGGAAGGTAACGACCACACGAACTGCTGTTACGGTCACATCATGCAGGACTCATCATACCTGAAAGCATCACAGTGTGTGTCAGCTCGATACCCCTGCCCCTTACTCCCCCCACACTGTGCAGGAACATCATGAGACCACGCAAGGGAACTACGCCATAGCTGGCGTCACGCACGTGTTGGGGGCAATTCACAGCACACGTGTATGACTTGTGCCCCCTGCCAACACTGCACACAATCACCGCAACAGCAACCACACGCATGCCATCACTGTGCATATAAAAGTGGACCACCGTGGCCTGTCCACCAATGTCGTCGCAAACTCCCCGGGCAGTGTGCATGATTCCTGCAAGTCCGCCACCAACCAGCGCTTTGAGGATGGCCCCCATGGAAATGCACTGCCCATCAGCAAGTACCAACTGAACACACCACACACCTCAACTCCACAATCCCCCAACTCAAAACTGTGGGAATGTACACGTCACAAATCCACCACCAAAGTGACTACTGCGTGTATCTCAGTCTCTGCCACAACCTGTCCATAGGCCTACACTCACGTGGCCGACCACCTTCAACGGGCACATTCACACTGGAGACGAGGTGGCTACGTCCCAAACCAACCCGCGCACATCACGGCCATCGCATGCAGGGTTGTGTCAGCAAGGGCGGCGCCCCCCACCCAGCCACGAGTCCGCCGCCGTGACCGGTGGTGCCTGCGCGATCCTGTGCGCCTGCTGCACCCCCAGCCCTGGTCACCAGACCAGTCCTCCGCCCAGCGATGACTGGCCACCCCTGCGCACCCAGGCCTCAATGCTCACCTGCCGCCATTGGCGTGTCTCCAAGAGAGCCCACCACGTGCCGGTGCATCCTCCTCAGCCAATCGCTGGATTCCACGTCACAGGCCCCCAGCGCATCCTGCGGCACCGCACCGCGGAGTCATGTGTATGCTGACTGCTGCCTTCGGCGTGCACTACGGTCCAGCAGGACTCACAATTCAAATCGAACCACGATTAGCAGGATGGCTCATCGAGGCCTACGCATCATCGCAGGCTGCACACCCGCTCAGCTCTCCAGGTGCCACTAACCCTGTGCAACGCAAGTCATCGTCACGTGGCGATAGGCCCCTGCCAGCCGCAGTGCAGCGGGTGCCACTAACCCTGTGCAACGCAAGTCATCGTCACGTGGCGGTAGGCCCCTGCCAGCTGCAGTGCAGCGGGTGCCACCAACTCAGTGCACCGCAAGTCAACGTCCCGTGGCGGTAGGCCCGTGCTGGCCGCAGTGCATCGGGTGCCACTAACACAGTGCGCCACAACTCATGGACCCTTTATGATTGAGTCTCGTGGTGCGGACGCCATCAAGTCATCTCCGGCAGTGGGGAATGTGATGTGCTAGGCCCCTTTTATTGGCAGGGTCACATGTCCTGTGACACCTGTGCTGGAGGGGTGTGGTGTGGGTGTTAACCAGCCCTCAGGGAGTGGCTGTGGCATGCTGACAACTAGACCAGTGATCAGCAGATCACTACAGGGAAGACCTGGGACATGTAGCTTTGTCCCCCCCCCCTCTGAGCGTAAGCAGAGTGGACTGGCCTGGCGTATGGCAGGCCAGCGTAGGGGTGGGAACAATGAGCCCGGGGCTCTGGGCGTGCTTCAGTTCTGGGCAGGACAAGGAAGTAACTGATGCTTGCGTCTCTGTTGTAGTGTCTACGCCACCCGGACCGCAATCGGCAATGTTGCACCCTGTGACTCAAGTCCCACGACATGAGCAACATGGACGTAAGGGGGAATCACTGACCCTACATTCATCCATACTCTCATACTTGAATGATCAAAGACATGAAACATCTGTGCGATTCTGAATGTTTAATTCACATCCAGTGGAGTGTTTCAGCTGGAGCAGTACAGGGCCATGCAAACCCCACTTCACATTATTGGCCCTTGGATGGCCAGCCAGAGTCCTTCAGGGAATGACAAGTACATCGGAAGAGGAAGAGTTCAGTCCGCAGTCTGATCGCTGTGTCATTGGTAACCAAACAGAAAATGGCAGTCCATGTCGAGGTCCAAGGTGAGTGTCGTAGAGTGTATCGGGGGACAGTGGAAGATGATGATGCAAAGGGAAGAACCAAGCAGAAACAGGCCATATGGCGGAGATGAATGCTACTGCCTCCTCCTTACCAGTAAGGTTGATTCACCCGCATCTTCGTCCTCTGATGTCACATGTGCCTCACACGTGGGTGGTGGTGGATTGCCTGCCGCACTGTGAGGCACTGACACATCAGGGGGCGGAGATGTGGAAGTAGAAGCACAGCAGCATTCATCTGCGCAAGGCCTTGAGGCAGCAATGCCATGACGATGTGCTGCAGGGCATGGAAGGTCACACCCACATCTCGCTGGTGTGCAGCCGTGGCAGCCATTCTTTCCGCCGTCATCCGCTCCATGTTCTCCATGAGCCCCCGCATCTGTCCCAACTCCCGGCTGACATCGCTGGAGCCACTCTGACTGGACAGTTGTTCTTGTCTCAGTATCATGACTCCAGCGATGTCAGCCATGGATCGTTGGAGAGCATGGAGCGGACTGTGGGTGTCCGTTAGGGACCTTAAGTGGTCCCTGATGGGAATCAGACACCCATGTATGGCATCAAGTTTGGCTGCCATGAGGTCGAACCCCACCCGCACCTGATCAGCCATCTTCTCCTGGACCTCTAACACACAGCGTTGGAAGGCCATGTGTTGTTCATGGGGGTCCTGGGAGACATCCGGGGTGGTAGGTGCTTCCTGCTGTGTGGTCTGTGTAGGGGGTGGGGTCTCCTCGATGCAGCTGGGCTGCCCTGCTCCAGGAGGTGGGGTGCCGAAGCTGTCAATGAGGGTTTGGAGGGCTTCGGTGTCAATGTTGGGGATGTCCTCATCGTCATCAGTGAAGAGTTGTTGGGGCTGCTCTGCAGGAGGTGTTGATGCTCCCTCTGCAATGTGAAGGGGAGATGCAGTATTACATTGTGTTCACATGTATGTTGTCGCATTGTACAAGTTCACATGCAGACTGCATGACAATGTACATTGTGACTGTTTAGGAGGAGCTGCCTATTTGATGCGGGACAGTGGACATTTTGTCAACTTCACGGATATGTGTTTGTACTTGTACATTGACATCTCACATTTCCCTGCTATGCCAAATGGGATTGGCCAGTTTCTACACACAAGCGGCACCTGTTGTGTCCTCTGTCCTGTTGTAAACGTGTTGCAGTTTGTACCACATTGTTGTCAATGCTGATGTGCTCTGAATGTCATGTGTGTGTGCTGCATTTTGGGAGAGTCGCCCCTGCAGCTCTGATTTTGCTGCCCCTTGTCCCTTTCAGGCGGTGTGCCTTTGACACTCAGCCACCTCAGTATGGTGGCGTGCACCATGTCATGATGATCGGACTGCAGCCATGCTAATCGTCATGCAGTGTCACTTACATTGTCAGTGTGGCTCATGGACCCGCAGCTTTGCTGGGTTCAGCACATGTGCATAGATTGGTTTTAAGATAAGTGATGGGTGGGCGGGCCTCCTCTGGGCACATAGTCGACCGGGGCCTACGTGCTGTTTCTATGTGTGCTGCAGTGTGCCAAGGGGATCAGGGACATGATCCAGGGTCATTGTGGGTGTGCACTGTGCTCCGCTTGATTGTGCATGTGTGCTATTGTGCCCATCTCCCACCGCCCCCCCAGTCCCTGGTCGTTACTCACCCTGTTGCTGTTGTGTCAGGTCATGTTGAGCAGTGTCTGGTCCCCCAACTCCTGCCACCGTCTCCCCACTGATGACTGTGGACACCATTTCCTCCATCTCATCCAGCTCCTCCTGTGGCGCTGGACTCCCACCTCCAGTCTGCATTGCTGCCTTCTGGTTGTTGGCGAGTGTCTGCTTGGTCTTGCGCTTCACATCATTCCAGCGCCTCTTGAGCTCTTCCATTGTCCTCCTCAGCACTCCGACTGCATTCACCTTGTCCAGGATGGACTGCCATGTTGCATTTTTTGTTGCCAATGACACAGTGGAGGTGACGAACAGTTGTTGATGGTGTTCTATCACCTCCGTGATCAGGATCCTGTTTTCCTGCAGACTGAACCGCGTCTTCCTCTTCTTCTTGTCCTTGCCCTTCCCTGTCCCTGAGGTCCCAGGCTGCTCCTCCGGGGGGCTTGTGGGGTTCTGGCCGTCCTCTGTAACTGCTCCTGCTGCCTCCATTGTGCTTTGCTGTAGTTTGGTTTTTGTTTGTGTTTTATTTTTCTGCTTTTGCAGTGATTTTTCCCGCCTGACGTGTGTGATTTGCAGGCCTGGCGCTGCTTTTCGCTGATTGTCTTATCGCGGTTGGGCCCATCGCAAAATTTTTCGCGTTCGGGTTTGGATTTTCATCGCCGTCCCGCTAATGTTATCGCGGACATTTGACGCGTTATCGGGAGACTATCGCATGTTACCGCCGTGTTAAGAATACGACGTTAACACAGAGTTATTTGTCCGCGATAGACGGCGATATGAAAACTTGCGTTAACCTATTTTGCCGATGTTTATCGCACGTTCTTGAGAATATCCCCCAGTGTGTTGTAAAGGCAGTGCGTGGTAAATGATGTGTGGTATAGGCATTGTGTGATAATTCCTGCATTGTAAAGACTATTTCCCTCATCCAAGTGGTCATAAATGTGTCATTATGGTTTTCGTTAAATGGTAGCAAAGGATGAGTTATGCCTGCCCAAGCTTAACACCTCTGTGAGTACATTAGTCTTTACCTCTACAGAAGGGAGTGTAGGCTCAAAACTTTAGCTAAACATCTACTTAATACAGCAAGGAAGCACTTTACTCTATTGGCAATCCAGTATCAGGAAAAGTATCCAGCCCACTGGCCTTCTGTAAATCCAAGTAGAAATTGCTGTCATCATAATGAGGGTGCAAGCAATCCCCATCATCTCAACTGCCATCACTTAAAGCTGTCTGACTCTCATCAAAGTCTGAGCCAAAACAATGGTGGCCAAAGACATTGTTCTATCTGAATGTGACTGTATGGGGAATGGGTGCATCTAAGTAGATTTGGGACACAGCCTCGGTCAAAGCCGAGATGAGTTTGGGGTCAGAATCCAGTATCGGTAAAAGGACCTCCTCTGGCACCAGAATCATCAAGGTCAGCGTCGAAGGGGCAAATGCATATTTTACATTTGGATTGGAAGTCGGCGCTGAAGGCAGTGTGGAACCCAAAGCAGTGTTGAGGACATTCCACTGGCGGTAACCCAACTTCAGGCCCCTTGGGTCTTTGGGGTCTGATGACGTAGCAGAGGGAAACGGAACAAACAAAAACATAAGTATAACTTCTTATAAACATTCCATACGCTCAGTATCGGGAAGGGAAACTGTAAGGAGAGAAGAAGTCTCGAAAATGCCCTCATCGATCTGCATGAGGACATCTATTTCCATCTGCACCATAATTGCAGCATTGGTATCATGAACTTATATTTTTCTTTTTAGAGTGAGAAGGGTGGTGCAGTAAGTGCAACAGAAGGGGAGGCACTGAATAAGGGCACAGCAAAGCACCAATATCACAATCAGGTAAATACCCTTTTCAAGAATCCAACTCCAGCCACCGAAAAGAGACCAACTCCAATTCCCACTTTCCATTCCTTTGACGTTCTCTAAG
The DNA here is from genome assembly GCA_963921515.1 of Calotriton arnoldi. Lineage (NCBI taxonomy): Eukaryota > Metazoa > Chordata > Amphibia > Caudata > Salamandridae > Calotriton > Calotriton arnoldi. The sequence continues at coordinate 644,045 of CAWUFW010003146.1, forward strand.
ATATCCAATATGTGTTTAGTAATATTCTTTTCCATATTTTTAATCCCGACTACACACTGGTCTCCCACTACCGTGCATACACCACCACTCTTAGCCAAGATGAAATCAACTGCGTATCTAGTCTGTTCAGAATATATTTGCATACTTTCCAACTGAGTGGTGATGTTGCGTAAAGCTGCTACAGTAGTGTTAGACAAAATTTGTAACTTGCACCCAAAATATTCTCCGGCTTTCTCACCCTGAGCCATAGAGGTACCGCCCATAGTGAAAATAGATGAAAGGATGTATCCAAAGGTGGTCCCATTACTGTAGTTATTGACCTCTATATCAGTCACTCCTTCACAGAATTCTTTGGTCAGGGTCCTCTTAACCCAACGAACATTAGTTATGGGCAAAAATACAATGCCAACCAAAGGCCCAGCAAAGCATTATGGGGCGAGATTCTAGAGTGCAGTGAATATTATAGTATTAGCTCTCAGCTGAGCCGGAGAGCCTGCCCCTTGAGGAATGTTTTGATATTGGATACTATAATATTCACTGCACTCTAGAATATCGTCCCATAATGCTTTGCAGGGCCTTTGGCTGGGATTGTATTTTTGCCCATAACTGTGATTGGGGTGGTCCTAGGAGGATGGGACCACCACTGAATCGTTCAGCATGATGTGCTCTTTGTGTTAAAGGCATCTGCTTGGTTCTCTCCCTAGGTTAGGGAGGACACCAAAATCATCACCTCTCTCACTGCTTGCTATAGTTTCATTTTCACTTTTGTGAGATGACTTTATGCATTTTAGCATGTAAAGAATAGAATTATTTATTGTTTAACAAAAGGTACTGCTTGTTATATTTTCATTTTGTGAGATGATTATATGTATTTTGGCATGTAAAGATAGTTATTTGTTGTTTTACTAAAGGTATGTGAGATTTCTATTTTATTAGTACACATTACATTGAAAACACAAGATTTCTTTCATGCAAAAACTCTGGAGTAAGCTACTGCACCCACAACCCTTTGATAATCAACTTTACCTTTACATGCTAAAAAGCATATAATCAATTCACAAAAGTGAGCTTTAAAAAATATCAGGCAATGTGAGAGGTGATGATTTTGGGGTCCCCCCTAAACTACGGGTAGGACCAAGCAGATGCCTTGAACACAAAGAGCATATCATGCTCAACGATTGTGGTGGTCCCATCCTCCTAGGACCACCCCAAACAAAGTTATGGGCAAAAATACAATGCCAACCAAAGGCCCAGCAAAGCATAATGGGGCGAGATTCTAGAGTGCAGTGAATATTATAGTATTAGCTCTCAGCTGAGCCCGGAGAGCCTGCCCCTTGAGGAATGTTTTGATACTATAATATTCACTGCACTCTAGAATCTCATCCCATAATGCTTTGCAGGGCCTTTGGTTGGGATTGTATTTTTGCCCATAACTGTGCTCGGGGTGGTCCTAGGAGGATGGGACGACCACCAAATCGTTCAGCATGATGTGCTCTTTGTGTTCAAGGCATCTGCTTGGTTCTCTCCCTAGGTTAGGAAGGACACCAAAATCATTTACTTTTTGTTTTATCAAGGGTATGTGAGGTTTCTGTTTTATGAATTGGGATGAGATGGAACGGAGTTCACAGAGTTTTTGTTCATTTACGCAGAATTCCACGTAGTGGTACTACGCCAACTACGCCCACCCTTACTATGCACTAAACAGCCGACGCACTAAACACACTATTCTTCCAGCAGCCATACGTCCAAACATATGTGGGTTATCAAATAGGCCGATGCCCACCAATGTTAGAAAAACACACTTTTTCTGTATGTTATAGGACAAGGCAGACTGCATGCACTATACATAGACACATAATAGGGAAGAACAGTATATCACGTGAAGTACACACGTATCCGATTGTAGGAGTAGACTTACTTCTTAAAGATACTGGCGGCCGCGAAATGGCTAAGAGTGCTGAGGGACGGGGAGCGCCCGGCTCAGTGGGGCTGCAGGGCAAGGAACGGGTATGCAGCAATTGAGGTGCTGTGATGAACCCAGCCCCACTCCCTTCACAAGCACATGAGGCGTCTGCTGTTCTAACAAGCCGGATGTCACCCGCTTTACGGCAGTCTTCAGCAAAAAGCAAGTGCTGACACTGGAGGCCACACCATGCCAAAAAGCCACCGGTGGCTGGTAGGAAGTCCAATGACCAAAGATAGACATCGGGCGGCGGCCATCTTGGATTGGGGTATATCCGTTCAAATTATAAAGAATCTGGTACAAAAGAGCAGGGAGAAACTATTAAGTCTCACGTCCGTCAATGAAACAGTCGGTTTTATGTAAGCGAGCATACTTGTATTTAAAGCCTAGCCATTGAGACAGCTTTAGTTGTCTCTCCTATTACCCCCCCCCCACACGCACACACAAAATTAATACTTGATACATATATACAAGCATTTGCAATGCAATAGGACTCGCATTTACGCGAGACCTTTTGCATTGCAAACGGGAGTGTGGGCGGGCGACAAGGCACGAACAACGGGGGCGGGCGAGAAGGCACGGACTGCGGGAGGGGGGGGCCACGGGAAGAAAGTAGTGCTGTGCAACACTGGAAGTAAAGGGGCCAGTAGCCATGGAAGGACACAAATAATGACATGGGCGTCATAAGAAGGGACTAACAAGCCTAAAGCCAATCGGAAGGCAGCAGTTAAGACACAAGCCAATGAAAAAGATGGGCAGAGAGTGGGCGGAGCTTCCACGGAGCTTCCACTCCATACTGATACTGCATGCCTCGCAAAGCGAGCAGCGCATGCGCGCTGCCGCTATAGGCTTGACCTAAAAACGGTCCTCAGACCGTACCAAAGTCAAACCCCAATGGTACCATATCCACAAAGAACCAAAACAAACTCACCTGATATGAGTAGTACAAACAAACCGATTCTCCACTGCCGACTATTCAGACCAAAAAGTCAGATCCAAGGGTTTCGCCGTTCAGGACTCCAGTCGGGATGACCGCTGGGTGAGGCACCGTTCGGCAGGACGGAAAGGGCAGCTGCGAGCAATCAATACTCCTCGTGCAGGGATCCCTGAACCGCCAGTCCGACCCGACGATAGCCTCGACCTCCCCCCGCCCGCGGAAAGTGGATGGGTCACTTGCCCAAAGGAGTCCCTGTTCGGGCGGCAACTGAAGGAAGTTACCCTGGTCCCTAATGACCTCCTCTCAGCCTTCCATACCAAATGAAGAGTCGGTCAGACAGTAGAGAATACAAACCAATATCTGTGTAATCAGGTACACTCAGAGGTGAGCCCAGTCTGCCCAGTCACTAGGAGTGCTGCAGAAGGACTAACATCAGCAAGCATAAAGATACATTATGTAAATTTCGAGACCAATGAAGGCACACCCATAATGGAATTTTCCAGGCAGATGCAGCTAAACAGTGAAATACAGAGGATAAGTTTCGATTCAGATGCCGGGCACACATTATCTACTACTCAAGGTCGTTGTGTACGTGCCCGCCACTAGACAAGTGGGAGAAGGCCTCTATCTGGTGGGAAAGGTATGCGCTAATACGAATAGTCTATTCATTAGTGAAGCAAAACACAACCTAGAAGAAACGAAACCTAGGAGAGGCCTTTTCTCAGAAATAGCATAGGATTAGTTTCGATCATGATTCAAAATGGCGTCTAAACAGAAAATGGTGCCATGAATGCTAACTTACATAGGCTAATATACGACCAGAAACTAACATGTGTTTTTTTCTGGTGTTCAACGAAGTACAACTTTGTTTCCATTGTTGAATCGCTTTCAGATTCATGATTGCACATTCCTTACATAATTTTATCCTGTCATGCACCCAGATACCAAAGGAACACCTCAAGTGGGTCTGTCACAGATATTTGTTTGGGACAGTCCCTGCATTTTTTGAATCCTGCAGTTTTCAGAGGCGTCAAAGTGCACTTGCACACTGAATGAAAGTTTTTTAAAGAAATAAATGTCATCAAACCAACAAGGGAAAAAGCGAGTGAAGCTCCAGATCCACATTTGAAGGTACAGAAAGAAAGAAACTCACATCGGCTTATCTGGACACAATTTTTGCTGGCTTTAGAACTGCGCACGTTACCCCTGCTAACCAAGAGTAACGTTCTTGTGCTCTCCTTTGCACATGGTTAAATTAAGTTACCCCTAATTGGTAAATTTATATGCCTGCAGGTCCCTATTATATGGTGTAGGAAATGCAAACAGAACCAGGATGCTAAATGCCACTTTTTGACTCTGGCACCTATTGTGCCATCCTCTTTAGTGGCAAAGCCAACTCTGTCTATGCTGACTGCTGCAGTGGTAAATCTGCAGTGTAACCTGTCAAAATGACCCATTTGTGACAGGTAAATATCTCCATTTTTACTATTAGTAAGGTACCATTAAGTAGGACTTGCAGCCCACAGGGCAAGTTGCATGGTATTTAAAAGTCAGATATTAAGAAAATTAATATTACCATGTCCCTACAGTAACAATGCCCAAAAAATATTTTCACTGTCACAGACCTGGCTGTCCTATGTGGAACACTAGAGTAAAGATTAAAATATTAATTATGTAGCCCGTGAATGGGACCAGCTAGAAAAATAATGAAACTACAATTTTAAATAATTCTTAAAATCTAATAATAGTCTAATTTGATTTTTTATAAATATTAAGGAAATGTAACCTTCAGAAAATTACCTTTGCCTTTCCTGAAGCTAGTTTTCATTAACTCTCCAGCAACCCCCAGCCTGCACTTGGCCTGAATGAGGTGTGAAATTCCTTCCAGGACCTTGATTGACTGTTCAACCTGAGTGTGCAGGGCTCGCTTCTTTGAGCTCAGCATAAAATTCAGGACGGGTACTGTGTCACCACACTACATGTACAGTGTCTGTACTCTGAAAATAAAAATAGAGGACAGGAGAACAATTATTGCATATCTTTTGTCTGGGCACTGAGGGACCCTGCTTTGTTTTGCTAGACTTCTATGTTTTGGTTTGTTGTTGGTCCAGGACATGCTCTAACTAGATTTCAGTATTAGCTGTAGGAGGAAACTAGTTATTTCCAGGCTGTCTGTCATTACTGAAGCATTGGCAGGAACTGCCATCAGTTTTATGCAGGGCTCGGGTTCCTTTTCACTGCCCCTTACCACCAGGGTTTTCCTCGAGTGGACAGGCAGTGAAAACTGACCTCTAATTCCACCTATCCGAATTAGATGAGTAGAATTAGAGGTCTGCTTCTGATGGTCCTTACTCTGCAGGGCTGTCAGAAGATTACTACCACTGAATGGCTTGATGAAGTATCCAGAGTGCTCTATTAAGAAAGACCTTAATATAGTCTTAATGACAAATTAGACATATATAATTCAATATGGGAGCCATTTTTGAAGCCTCATATGAATACAGTTGACTCTATCTGAAATGACATGAGATACCAAAGGTTAATTTATAAAAGCCCAGATAGGCCTGTGTAAAGTGCTGGGTTGGTAATTGTAGGCTTATCATACAATGATGTACAATTGGTATTAGGAGGGAGAGTGGACAGGGTGAAATGCATAACATCATAATTCAAAAGGTTGGTCTATATATATATTATCAGAGATAGTTGGATACTACTTACAATGATAGACTTTTATACAATGTTAACAATAATGTGTGAAATGTGACTTTAGTAAACAGATCTATTTGTATAATAGTAGGGATTTGGATTTAGGGTTGACATTTTAAAGAGCTGGAAACATGTGTGATCTGTGGGATAATATAGGATGATGGGGTGGATTGAGACTGATATTAATATTGATGCATAAAATATCAGCCATCTTATTGTGTTATGTTATTTCATAACAGACCAGATACCAAGATGGTCACACTTTTTAAGTTTGCAGTTTATTGTTAACTATCTAAGGCACACTTGTGGCATATTATATGAAAGTTTAAAAACTAAATAATGAATGATTGCACTAAAAGAAAAAAAAAGGGAAGATTCATATTCAATTTGCAATCCACCAAGCTCACAAATCTAGCTATTTTCTATTAATACTTTTCTCTGCTTTTGCTAAGTATGACTTTTTGCAGTAAGCAAGCAGGATGTGCTGCAAAGTGAGAGGGGTTCTCCTGAAAAATGTTTTCTCATTGATGTGGGAGTGCCCAGGAGTCACCCTCGTCACTGCTTAGTGAATCCTACAAAAGTGGCACCTCTCCCACAGCTCATAAGAACACATCCACACCTGAGGACTGGACATGCTGTCTGAGAAATGCATGAAGACCTGAAGGGATGGAGGTTGACTTCCTGTGTGGTGAGAGGGATATAGCAATCTACAAGTGGCCTTAGTCCTGGAGTCCTCAGCTTAGCAGTAGGAACTGGACCTGGACTTGACCCCGCTGGTGGCTCTGCTGCTTTGAGTGCTGGTCTCTGAGTGCTATCCCTGAGGTCATGGTGCCTTAGAATTGACCAAGAGGAGCTGTTCAAGAAAGCTTAAAATAGTGGGGCTTATAACATTTTTAGACTTTCAATACCTCTGGAGCATCAGCAGGACCTCACAGCAAAGGTGTCCGATTTTCAAGTTGACATCAACAGATACAACTACCAAACTGTCCCAATGGAGGAGTGTAGTCTCCAAAAAAAGAATAAATGCTGTGCACATTCTTTCACTGTTTCTCTGATGATCTTGATTACACAAAGCAATGCTTACCATAGACATTGCCCTGCAACAAGTAACAGTGCATATTTAGTCACCATGCACTATTTAGAATGCCTCACGGGGCAGGATTTTGCCTGCACTTTTGAGCGTTCTACATGAAGTTGAATGCTGAATCACGAACAGCAGGTGCTGTCATCTAGTCTAATGGGTACTATAGTTCTGCTTGTTGGGTCACTTGCATGATGGTTTAAGCACGCTATGAGTGCTCAACCCGTAGTTGTATTGCCTACCTTAGTGCAAATTGATGTGTGTCTCCCCCTTTATTTACAAACAGAAACTCAAATGAAGTAAGAAAAAAATACATAAGTTACAAATTGAAATATATCCGTATGCCTCAGCATTCATGCGCACTTGGTCCTGAAGAAAGCCATCCTGACCCCTCAGGCGGCATTGTTGTTATGGCTGAAACATGTTGACTGTTTTAACCCCTTCGCTGCTAGGCCTTTTCCCCTCCTGTGCTAAGCCTTTTTTTGGCTATTTGGGGTAGTGCGCGCTTAGGCCCCTGTAACTTTTTGACCACATAAGGTATCCATGCCAAATTTGCGTCCTTTTTTTCTAACATCATGGGGATTGTAAAGGTACCCAGGGTTTGTGGATTCCCCTGGAGGGGACCCAGAAATTAGTCAAAATACAGCTAAATTTTGTTTTGTTTTTGGAAAAAGGCAAAAAAGGGCTACAGATGAAAGCGTCTTGATTTTTCCCTGCAAATGGCATCAAAAAGGGGTTGTGGGGATGAAATCACCATCTTCCCAGTTTTCAGGGACAAGCAGACTTTTGTCAGAAAACCAACTTTTTTACACAGTTTTGGCATTTTTCTGGGACATAGCCTATTTTTGCTATTTTTTGTGCTTTCAACCTCCTTCCAGTTAATGGTAGAAATGGGTATGAAACCAATAATGGATCCTGGAAAGCCATACATTTATGAAAAGTAGACAGAATTCTGAATTCAGCAAGGGGTCATTTGTGTAGATCTTTAAAGTTTTCCTTATAGAAACTAACAGTTAAATAAAGGAAAAATTGAAAATTAGTTGAAAAAACAGCCATTTGTGTCAACGTTTTCACCTGTAACTTCTTCTAATTATGACAGCTATTTGAAGGCAATATACCGTTATATCCGCTGGACCTTTCTGGTTGTGGGGATATATAGGACTTGTAGGTTCACCAAGAACCCGACGAACCCAGAGCCAATAATTGAGCAACATCTTGCAATGATTTTTTTAAGTACCGGGTATATAGCAATTATTTTGGGAAAATGTATACATGGAAAAATTGTTATGAAAGACACCTATGTATTTCTGAAATGGGAACAAAATGTAGATTTTAGAAACAGTAGAAATTTGCACATTTCCGAAATTGGGAGTACCCATACTAGCATGAGAATTATAGATCATTTTTCAAAATGACTTATTTTTTACACATTGTCTTTCATTTGGAAGGCAGAAATGCATCGAAAGTCAATAGGTAATAACAGTTGCTCTACAATTCTGTGTTACCCTAAGTCTCCCGATAAAAATGGTACCTCACTTGTGTGGGTAGCCCTTGTGCCCACAACAGGAAATGGCTCAAAATGCAACGTGGACGTACCACATTTTCACAATGAAAAATTACCCCTTTTTTGCAAAGTGCCTAGGTGTAGTTTTTAACCCTAGCTCTGCCGGCACCTAGGGAAACCTAGCAAACCTATACATTTTTGAAAACTAGACACCCAGGGGAATCCAGGATGGGGTGACTTGACTGCCTCCCACCAGGTTCTGTTACCCAGAATCCCTTGCAAACATAAAAATTGTCAAAAAAACACATTTTCCCCACATTTCTGTGGTGGAAAGTTCTGGAATCTGCGTGGATCCACAAATTTCCACCAACCCCGCGTTCCCCAAAGTCTAACGAGAAAAATGGTACCTCACTTGTGTGGGTCGGCCTAGTGCCTGCGACAGGAAACGGCGCAAAACGCAACGTGGTCACACCTCAATTTCGCAGTGAAAAATGACCCTTTTTGGCAAAGTGCCTAGCTGTAGTTTTTGAACCCTAGCTCTGCCGGCACCTAGGAAACCTAGCAAACCTATACATTTTTGAAAACTAGACACCCAGGGGAATCCAGGATGGGGTGACTTGACTGCCTCCCACTAGGTTCTGTTACCCAGAATCCCTTGCAAACAGAAAAATTGTCAAAAAAACACATTTTCCCCACATTTCTGTGGTGGAAAGTTCTGGAATCTGCGTGGATCCACAAATTTCCACCCACCCCGTGTTCCCCAAAGTCTTACGAGAAAAATGGTACCTCACTTGTGAGGGTCGGCCTAGTGCCTGCGACAGGAAACGGCGCAAAACGCAACGTGGTCACACCTCAATTTCGCAGTGAAAAATGACCCTTTTTTGGCAAAGTGCCTAGCTGTAGTTTTTGAACCCTAGCTCTGCCGGCACCTAGGGAAACCTAGCAAACCTATACATTTTTGAAAAGTAGACACCCAGGGGAATCCAGGATGGGGTGACTTGACTGCCTCCCATCAGGTTCTGTTACCCAGAATCCCTTGCAAACATAAAAAGTGTCAAAAAACACATTTTCCCCACATTTCTGTGGTGGAAAGTTCTGGAATCTGCGTGGATCCACAAATTTCCACCCACCCCGCGTTCCCCAAAGTCTTACGAGAAAAATGGTACCTCACTTGTGTGGGTCGGCCTAGTGCCTGCGACAGGAAACGGCGCAAAACGCAACGCGGTCCCACCTCAATTTCGCAGTGAAAAATGACCCTTTTTTGGCAAAGTGCCTAGCTGTAGTTTTTGAACCCTACCTCTGCCGGCACCTAGGAAACCTAGCAAACCTATACATTTTTGAAAACTAGACACCCAGGGAATCCAGGATGGGGTGACTTGACTGCCTCCCACCAGGTTCTGTTACCCAGAATCCCTTGCAAACATAAAAATTGTCAAAAAAACACATTTTCCCCACATTTCTGTGGTGGAAAGTTCTGGAATCTGCGTGGATCCACAAATTTCCACCCACCCCGCGTTCCCCAAAGTCTTACGAGAAAAATGGTACCTCACTTGTGTGGGTCGGCCTAGTGCCTGCGACAGGAAACGGCGCAAACGCAACGCGGTCCCACCTCAATTTCGCAGTGAAAAATGACCCTTTTTGGCAAAGTGCCTAGCTGTAGTTTTTGAACCCTACCTCTGCCGGCACCTAGGAAACCTAGCAAACCTATACATTTTTGAAAACTAGACACCCAGGGGAATCCAGGATGGGGTGACTTGACTGCCTCCCACCAGGTTCTGTTACCCAGAATCCCTTGCAAACATAAAAAATTGTCAAAAAAAACACATTTTCCCCACATTTCTGTGGTGGAAAGTTCTGGAATCTGCGTGGATCCACAAATTTCCACCCACCCCGCGTTCCCCAAAGTCTTACGAGAAAAATGGTACCTCAATTGAGTGGGTCGGCCTAGTGCCTGCGACAGGAAACGGCGCAAAACGCAACGCGGTCCCACCTCAATTTCGCAGTGAAAAATGACCCTTTTTTGGCAAAGTGCCTAGCTGTAGTTTTTGAACCCTACCTCTGCCGGCACCTAGGGAAACCTAGCAAGCCTATACATTTTTGAAAACTAGACACCCAGGGGAATCCAGGATGGGGTGACTTGACTACCTCCCACCAGGTTCTGTTACCCAGAATCCCTTGCAAACATAAAAAATTGTCCAAAAAAACACATTTTCCCCACATTTCTGTGGTGGAAAGTTCTGGAATCTGCGTGGATCCACAAATTTCCACCCACCCCGCGTTCCCCAAAGTCTTACGAGAAAAATGGTACCTCACTTGTGTGGGTCGGCCTAGTGCCTGCGACAGGAAACGGCGCAAAACGCAACGCGGTCACACCTCAATTTCGCAGTGAAAAATGACCTTTTTTTTGCAAAGTGCCTAGCTGTAGTTTTTGAACCCTACCTCTGCCGGCACCTAGGGAAACCTAGCAAACCTATACATTTTTGAAAACTAGACACCCAGGGGAATCCAGGATGGGGTGACTTGACTGCCTCCCACCAGGTTCTGTTACCCAGAATCCCTTGCAAACATAAAAAATTGTCAAAAAAACACATTTTCCCCACATTTCTGTGGTGGAAAGTTCTGGAATCTGCGTGGATCCACAAATTTCCACCCACCCCGCGTTCCCCAAAGTCTTACGAGAAAAATGGCACCTCACTTGTGTGGGTCGGCCTAGTGCCTGCGACAGGAAACGGCGCAAAACGCAACGCGGTCACAACTCAATTTCGCAGTGAAAAATGACCTTTTTTTTGCAAAGTGCCTAGCTGTAGTTTTTGAACCCTACCTCTGCCGGCACCTAGGGAAACCTAGCAAACCTATACATTTTTGAAAACTAGACACCCAGGGGAATCCAGGATGGGGTGACTTGACTGCCTCCCACCAGGTTCTGTTACCCAGAATCCCTTGCAAACATAAAAATTGTCAAAAAACCACATTTTCCCCACATTTCTGTGGTGGAAAGTTCTGGAATCTGCGTGGATCCACAAATTTCCACCCACCCCGCGTCCCCCAAAGTCTTACGAGAAAAATGGTACCTCACTTGTGTGGGTCGGCCTAGTGCCTGCGACAGGAAACGGCGCAAAACGCAACGTGGTCACACCTCAATTTCGCAGTGAAAAATGACCCTTTTTCGGCAAAGTGCCTAGCTGTAGTCTTTAAACCCTACCTCTGCCGGCACCTAGGGAAACCTAGCAAACCTATACATTTTTGAAAACTAGACACCCAGGGGAATCCAGGATGGGGTGACTTGACTGCCTCCCACCAGGTTCTGTTACCCAGAATCCCTTGCAAACATAACAATTGTCAAAAAAAACACATTTTCCCCACATTTCTGTGGTGGAAAGTTCTGGAATCTGCGTGGATCCACAAATTTCCACCCACCCCGCGTCCCCCAAAGTCTTACGAGAAAAATGGTACCTCACTTGTGTGGGTCGGTCTAGTGCCTGCGACAGGAAACGGCGCAAAACGCAACGTGGTCACACCTCAATTTCGCAGTGAAAAATGACCCTTTTTTGGCAAAGTGCCTAGCTGTAGTTTTTTAATCCTACCTCTGCCGGCACCTAGGGAAACCTAGCAAACCTATACATTTTTGAAAACTAGACACCCAGGGGAATCCAGGATGGGGTGACTTGACTGCCTCCCACCAGGTTCTGTTACCCAGAATCCCTTGCAAACATAAAAAATTGTCCAAAAAACACATTTTCCCCACATTTCTGTGGTGGAAAGTTCTGGAATCTGCGTGGATCCACAAATTTCCACCCACCCGCGTTCCCCAAAGTCTAACGAGAAAAATGGTACCTCACTTGTGTGGGTCGGCCTAGTGCCTGCGACAGGAAACGGCGCAAAACGCAACGTGGTCACACCTCAATTTCGCAGTGAAAAATGACCCTTTTTGGCAAAATGCCTAGCTGTAGTTTGTGAACCCTAGCTCTGCCGGCACCTAGGGAAACCTACCAAACCACACATTTCTGAAAAGTAGACACCCGGGGCTTCCAGGGAGGTATGGCTTGCGTGGATCTCCCAACGTTTCTTACCCAGAATCCCTTGCAAACCTCAATTTTAGCTGAAAAATCACTTTTTCACACATTTGTGTGTGGGAAAGTGTGGCATCACTGGCCTCACACAAATTTCCTACCACCCAGCATTCCCCCAGGTCTCCCGATAAAATGGTGCCTCACTTGTGTGGGAGGCCCAAGTACTCGCGACAGGCAAGGGCCCACAACGTAGTGAGGCGACCTCAAAATTGCCTATCTCAAAACCACCTGGTTTTGCAAGGGAGTCACCTGGGTTTTGGCTCGTGCTCGGCGGCCATCTAGGAAACCTACCAAACCCACACATTTCTGAAAAGTAGACACCGGGAGCTTCCAGGAGGTATGGCTTGCGTGGATGCCCCAACGTTTCCTTACCCAGAATCCCTTGCAAACCTCAATTTTAGCTGAAAAAATCACTTTTTCACACATTTGTGTGTGGGAAAGTGTGGCATCACTGGCCTCACACAAATTTCCTACCACCCAGCATTCCCCAGGTCTCCCGATAAAAATGGTGCCTCACTTGTGTGGGAGGCCCAAGTACCCGCGACAGGCAAGGACACAAAACGTTTTGAGGCAACATCAACATTGCCTATCAAAAAATGTTTTGGGCCCTTGCCTGTCGCGGGTACTTGGGCCTCCCACACAAGTGAGGCACCATTTCTATCGGGAGACCTGGGGGAACGCTGGGTGGTAGGAAATTTGTGTGAGGCCAGTGATGCCACACTTTCCCACACAAAAATGTGTGAAAAAGTGATTTTTTCAGCTAAAAGTGAGGTTTGCAGGGGATTCTGGGTAGGAAACGTTGGGAGATCCACGCAAGCCATACCTCCCTGGAAGCCCCGGGTGTCTACTTTCAGAAATGTGTGGGTTTGGTAGGTTTCCTAGATGGCCGCGAGCACGGGCCAAAACCCAGGTGACTCCCTTGCAAAACCAGGTGGTTTTGTGAAAGGCCATTTTGAGGTCGCCTCAATACGTTGTGGGCCCTTGCCTGTCGCAGGTACTTGGGCCTCCCACACAAGTGAGGCACCATTTTTATCGGGAGACCTGGGGAACGCTGGGTGGTAGGAAATTTGTGTGAGGCCAGTGATGCCACACTTTCCCACACACAAATGTGTGAAAAAGTGATTTTTTCAGCTAAAATTGAGGTTTGCAAGGGATTCTGGGTAAGGAAACGTTGGAGGATCCACGCAAGCCATACCTCCCTGGAAGCCCCCGGGTGTCTACTTTTCAGAAATGTGTGGGTTTGGTAGGTTTCCTAGATGGCCGCCGAGCACGGGGCCAAAACCCAGGTGACTCCCTTGCAAAACCAGGTGGTTTTGAGATAGGCAATTTTGAGGTCGCCTCACTACGTTGTGGGCCCTTGCCTGTCGCGGGTACTTGGGCCTCCCACACAAGTGAGGCACCATTTTTATCGGGAGACCTGGGGGAACGCTGGGTGGTAGGAAATTTGTGTGAGGCCAGTGATGCCACACTTTCCCACACAAAAATGTGTGAAAAAGTGATTTTTTCAGCTAAAAGTGAGGTTTGCAGGGGATTCTGGGTAAGGAAACGTTGGGGGATCCACGCAAGCCATACCTCCCTGGAAGCCCCCTGGTGTCTACTTTTCAGAAATGTGTGGGTTTGGTAGGTTTCCCTAGATGGCCGCCGAGCACGGGGCCAAAAACCCAGGTGACTCCCTTGCAAAACCAGGTGGTTTTGTGAAAGGCCATTTTGAGGTCGCCTCAATACGTTGTGGGCCCTTGCCTGTCGCGGGTACTTGGGCCTCCCACACAAGTGAGGCACCATTTTTATCGGGAGACCTGGGGGAACGCTGGGTGGTAGGAAATTTGTGTGAGGCCAGTGATGCCACACTTTTCCACACAAAAATGTGTGAAAAAAGTGATTTTTTCAGCTAAAAGTGAGGTTTGCAGGGGATTCTGGGTAAGGAAACGTTGGGGGATCCACGCAAGCCATACCTCCCTGGAAGCCCCGGGTGTCTACTTTTCAGAAATGTGTGGGTTTGGTAGGTTTCCCTAGATGGCCGCCGAGCACGGGCCAAAAACCCAGGTGACCCCCTTGCAAAACCAGGTGGTTTTGTGAAAGGCCATTTTGAGGTCGCCTCAATACGTTGTGGGCCCTTGCCTGTCGCGGGTACTTGGGCCTCCCACACAAGTGAGGCACCATTTTTATCGGGAGACCTGGGGGAACGCTGGGTGGTAGGAAATTTGTGTGAGGCCAGTGATGCCACACTTTCCCACACAAAAATGTGTGAAAAAGTGATTTTTTCAGCTAAAAGTGAGGTTTGCAGGGGATTCTGGGTAAGGAAACGTTGGGGGATCCACGCAAGCCATACCTCCCTGGAAGCCCCCGGGTGTCTACATTTCAGAAATGTTTGGGTTTGGTAGCTTTCCCTATGTGGCCGCCGAGCCCCGGGCCAAAAACCCAGGTGACCCCCTTGCAAAACCAGGTCATAATGAGATAATGTGTTGTTTATTTCTGCAGCGTGAAAATGTTGGCACAATATTGCAAGGAAAATGTGACAGACATTTTGAGGTTTGCAGGACATTGTGGGTACCATAACTTGTTGGGATCCACAAGAGAGATATCACCATGTACTCCCATGGGTGTTTCGTTTACGACAATATCTACAGTTGGTAGGTTATTCTTAGACGGAATGTACACCTTGGCAGACAGACTAAAAAGACAAAGATTACTGCACAGCCATCTATTCCTCAAGCACACACACATACTGGTTGGATTTGGCACGAGGGCAAGTGATGGTTCAGTATATACAATTTTATTAACAAGAGATTTCACAAAAATGAAATGCACTGTCAATAATTGAAAGGACAAAAAACGGAACCAGTGACTCGCAGCTCGTGAGCTGTAAAGCCACGTCAAGGCCCCAACCGCTTTACAGGCCATTCACACACCTTTCATACGTGATACACACAAGACCATTCACACCCCCAGGCACAAAACAAGCACATTACAACATTCACAAAAAGGGACAAGGTACACCCTGCTTGAGAAAGACAAAAAAAAATATTACTGCACAGCCATCTAATCATCAAGCACACACACACATACTGGTTGGATTTGGCACGAGGGTGAGTGATAGTTCAGTATATACAATTGTATTAACAAGTGATTTCACAAAAATGAAATGCACTGTTAATAATTGAAAGGACGAGAAACTGAACCATTGACTCACAGCTCGTGAGCTGTAAAGCCACGACAAGGCACCAACCTCTTTACAGGCCATTCATACACCTTTCATACGTGTGACAAATACAAAACCATTCACACCACCAGCCGCGGGCCCATCACATTACAACACTCACACCAGCAGACAGCGCCATTCAAGGGCCCATCACTTTCACACGCCCACATTCCTAACACAGCAACCACACAACCTGATGGATTGCGTGGAGTGTCGCTCGGCTAGCAGTGTGTGTAGTGACCAGCAGCAAGTCACTACTCACACACTGCCAGCCGAGCGCCACTCCACGCACACCGCCAGCCAAGCACCAGCCTACACACACCACCATCACATTTAGGATTTTTTTATACAAACAAGAAAACACAAACAAATTGCAAATAGATACAAATCTACTAACACAAAATCAGAAACATTGCACTAATGCCAACCTTGAAACAGAACAACAATTCTTAAACATTACAGACCAGGCAGTTCACTTTACCACTCATGGTTGCTCCCAATAATTCTTTTGCTTGTGGTACGCTCTATAACAAGCAGGCACACACAGCCCAGGGTTAGAAGGACACTCAGGGCAGTACATACGAGTCTCCTTCCGCGTACCTCTTCGCCAACAGACTCTACATCTCCTAGTGGGAAAGTCTTTTGAGGATGTAGGAGGAATGTGATCAGGAAAGTGGCGATCTTTCAATCGAGCCACATCCTCCACCACTCCAACTCTAGGAACACTTGCCTGTTCCACAACAACAAGGCTGCCTATGACAGACTCCTGAAACTGAACAAAAGTCAACTTTGACGCAGGAGAACACTCCTTGAACACAACAAAAGCATTGAAAGTTGCTAAATTGAAGAGATGGATGGCCAACTTCTTATACCAAATGTAAGACTTACGAATAGTAGTGTAAGGTTCCAACCTCTGATCTACTCTATCAACACCACCCATGTGCTTATTGTAGTCTAAAATGCACACAGGTTTGCGCACTTCAGCAATCTGACCCCAAACAGCCACAGGTGAAGTACTCTCATCATGGATGGTAGTCAGCATGTACACATCCCTCCTGTCCACAAATTTCACAGCTAGCAGTTCCTCACTACGCAAGGCACTGCACTGTCCCCTCTGAAGTTTTTTGCAAACAAGCTCTTTTGGATAACCTTTACGGTTAGAGCGGATTGTGCCACAAGCAAAAGTGTCCACTTTGAACAATTCCTTAAACAATTGCACAGCAGTGTAGAAGTTATCAAGGTACAAATGGTGGCCTCTGTTAAACAGTCCTCTAGCAAGTTCCCACACAATTTTCTCTGAAACTCCTACTAAAGTGGACGGACAACCAGGGGGTCAATAGTGGAATCCCTACCAGTGTACACACGCAAATTAAAAACATATCCTGTCCTACTCTCAGACAACATATACAGCTTAATTCCATAGCGTGCCCTCTTGCTAGGAATGTACTGCCTAAAACCAAACGGCCCTTGAACAGCACCAAAGACTCATCAATAGATATTTCTTTCCCTGGAGTATAGATCTCTGAAAATCGATCTACAAAGTGATCAAGAATAGGCCGAATCTTAAAAAGACGGTCACATTCAGGGTGATCTCGTGGCAACGCCAAACCATTATCAACAAAATGCAGCATCCGAAGCAAAAGTAAATACCGATCACGAGTCATAACTGCAGGAAATATGGCCGTTGCCATCAAGGGACTGGTAGACCAATATGAACTCATGGACGGCTTCCTTATCAAACCCATCAAAAAAGTCAAACCCAAAAACTTCTTCATCTCTTCCAGATTTGTGGGACTCCACTGGGTAGCTCTAGAATGGGGCCTAAGTCTGGCACTGTTGTCCCTCAAAAACTGTTCAGCATACAAATTAGTCTGCTCAACAATCTCACCCAAAAATACATCATCCATAAACAACTGAAAATACTGTATAGGCAAATAATGTTCACAATCCACTCTACACCCTGCATAACCACTAAAGGCAGGCAACACCGGCTGCACCATGTTTGGATCAACCCAGAGTCCAGCACTTCCAGTAGGAAGCCTAGCAGCCCCAGGCTGCAATCCAGATGCCTCTTGCACCATCGGCACAGTAGTATCCTCCTCTAAATCAGGCACTTCATCTGCACTGAGAGTACCTTCATCATCCGATGATTCCATGTGGAGAGAAAACTCACTGCCTGAATCTTCCCCTCCCTCCTTCTCCCTCAGACGCACTGTCAGTCTCATAATCCTGCTCAGAGGAAGATTCAAGAAGCAAACCAACCACCTGCTGAGCAGTAATTCTACGGCTAGCCATAATGCTTACTAATAAAGGTTACTTGTCAAACAAGTCAACAACAACAAACCCTTTGTAAAAAAAAAGAAATAAACAAAATGTAGCTTTATCACAAAGACCTATATACTCCAACACTATACCACTCACGTGACAGAAGCAGCTAGACTCACCACCACCTACTCTGCACAGACACAGTAAGGATCAACAATATCCCACTAAAAAAGAAGAAGAAAAAAATTACACATAAGACAATGCAAAACATCGCAAAGAATTTCATGCTCTGAACACTAACAAATATGCTGCCATTATGGCACCACTTACAAAAAAATTCATTCATGCATGACAATAATACTCATTTGGAGTACACACAACAAAAATATTTTTCTTACCAAATAAATGCAATTACGCAAAACTGCAGAACCACAACTGCCGAAACCGCAAACAGGAATCAAAAGCTTTACACTAGAATAAAAAGGAGGAAAAAAACATTACAATCACATATGCAAATAATGCACCAGTCCACACACAATCCACCAGCCAAGCTAAGGGGTAGGTGGGCCTAACAGTATAAATAAAATATTCACACCCGTAAAAGGGGAGCAACCCTTGCCCTTTTGGCCACTCCCCAACACAAAAATTAAAAAAAACCTGGTGCCTAGTGGGCATTCCTGCTGCACGATCACATGATCGTGCAGCAGGAATGCACAAAAGAGGCATCGGGGAAAGGAAAACCCTTTCCTTTCCCTCGATGCCTCTTTTGATACAAACCCCCCTCCCCGAGCCAAACCTCACCTGATTTCCCCGACGCGCTGGAAGCAAATGGCTTCCAGCGCGTCGGGAAGAAAGGGAACCCTCAATGATGTCAGCGCGCTGGCGTCATTGATGGGGCGAGGGGAGGCAGGGAAGCCCTTCCCCTGCCTCCCCCAAAAAAAACCTAACGATCAGATTCTCACGGGGAGCGCCAGCGCTTCCCCGTGGGTGGTCTTATGACGAGCTGGACTCGTCACGAGCACTGTGTGCCATGACGAGTCCAGCTCGTCATAAGCACCGAAGGGATAAAGGGTCAGAGCAGGATCTCAGCGGCAGATGAGGAGAAGGAACCTCCTGGTCACAGGAACTACACGAGCATTGCGCTCGAGAAATTCAAGGATGCAAAGACCTCCATCAAGGATTACAGCTAACTTTTCAGGGTGTAAATGGAGAGAAGGCACATCTGCCCTGCATATTTATCCACGAAGATGCCACCGTTTTGTGCAATACCTCTACTCAACTGGAGTGCTTTCTACTGGCTAATCAGTAAGTGCTACCTCGTTGGGTAAATGTATAGTGCCTTTCCTACACTACAGCTGCGTAAAGGACCAGAAGAATTGTCTCCAGTGACCTGTGTGTCTGTAACTTTGCCACCGCGCCGAAAGCGCCGGGGTCCTTTGAGTAAGCTGTCCATCATAGTGGGGAAAGGGCGGGCATACGTTGCATACCGCTAGTGTATGTGTGGCGGGGCCAAACGAGCGGGGCTTCTAGGCCCGTTCACATGCCTCTTGTTTATAAAGGGTCAGAGCAGGATCTCAGCGGCAGACGAGGAGAAGGAACCTCCTGGTCACAGGAACTACACGAGCATTGCGCTCGAGAAATTCAAGGGTGCAAAGACCTCCATCAAGGATTACAGCTAACTTTTCAGGGTGTAAATGGAGAGAAGGCACATCTCCACGCTCACGAATTCTACACGAGAATTGCGCTCGAGAAAATGAAGGATGCAAAGACCTCCATCAAGGATTACAGCTAACTTGTCAGGGTGTAAATGGAGAGAAGGCACATCTGCCCTGCAAATTTATCCACGAAGATGCCACCGTTTTGTGCAATACCTCTACTCAACTGGAGTACTTTCTACTGGCTAATCAGTAAGTGCTACCTCGTTGGGTAAATGTATAGTGCCTTTCCTACACTACAGCTGCGTAAAGGACCAGAAGAATTGTCTCCAGTGACCTGTGTGTCTGTAACTTTGCCACCGCGCCGAAAGCGCCAGGATCCTTTGAGTAAGCTGTCCATCATAGTGGGGAAAGGGCGGGCATACATTGCATACCGCTAGTGTATGTGTGGCGGGGCCAAACGAGCGGGGCTTCTAGGCCCGTTCACATGCCTCTTGTTTATAAAGGGTCAGAGCAGGATCTCAGCGGCAGACGAGGAGAAGGAACCTCCTGGTCACAGGAACTACACGAGCATTGCGCTCGAGAAATTCAAGGATGCAAAGACCTCCATCAAGGATTACAGCTAACTTTTCAGGGTGTAAATGGAGAGAAGGCACATCTGCCCTGCATATTTATCCACGAAGATGCCACCGTTTTGTGCAATACCTCTACTCAACTGGAGTGCTTTCTACTGGCTAATCAGTAAGTGCTACCTCGTTGGGTAAATGTATAGTGCCTTTCCTACACTACAGCTGCGTAAAGGACCAGAAGAATTGTCTCCAGTGACCTGTGTGTCTGTAACTTTGCCACCGCGCCGAAAGCGCCGGGGTCCTTTGAGTAAGCTGTCCATCATAGTGGGGAAAGGGCGGGCATATGTTGCATACCGCTAGTGTATGTGTGGCGGGGCTTCTAGGCCCGTTCACATGCCTCTTGTTTATAAAGGGTCAGAGCAGGATCTCAGCGGCAGACGAGGAGAAGGAACCTCATGGTCACAGGAACTACACGAGCATTGCGCTCGACAAATTCAAGGATGCAAAGACCTCCATCAAGGATTACAGCTAACTTTTCAGGGTGTAAATGGAGAGAAGGCACATCTCCACGCTCACGAATTCTACACGAGATTTGCGCTCGAGAAAATGAAGGATGCAAAGACCTCCATCAAGGATTACAGCTAACTTGTCAGGGTGTAAATGGAGAGAAGGCACATCTGCCCTGCATATTTATCCACGAAGATGCCACCATTTTGTGCAATACCTCTACTCAACTGGAGTGCTTTCTACTGGCTAATCAGTAAGTGCTACCTCGTTGGGTAAATGTATAGTGCCTTTCCTACACTACAGCTGCGTAAAGGACCAGAAGAATTGTCTCCAGTGACCTGTGTGTCTGTAACTTTGCCACCGCGCCGAAAGCGCCGGGGTCCTTTGAGTAAGCTGTCCATCATAGTGGGGAAAGGGCGGGCATACGTTGCATACCGCTAGTGTATGTGTGGCGGGGCTTCTAGGCCCGTTCACATGCCTCTTGTTTATAAAGGGTCAGAGCAGGATCTCAGCGGCAGACGAGGAGAAGGAACCTCATGGTCACAGGAACTACACGAGCATTGCGCTCGACAAATTCAAGGATGCAAAGACCTCCATCAAGGATTACAGCTAACTTTTCAGGGTGTAAATGGAGAGAAGGCACATCTCCACGCTCACGAATTCTACACAAGAATTGCGCTCGAGAAAATGAAGGATGCAAAGACCTCCATCAAGGATTACAGCTAACTTGTCAGGGTGTAAATGGAGAGAAGGCACATCTGCCCTGCATATTTATCCACGAAGATGCCACCGTTTTGTGCAATACCTCTACTCAACTGGAGTACTTTCTACTGGCTAATCAGTAAGTGCTACCTCGTTGGGTAAATGTATAATGCCTTTCCTACACTACAGCTGCGTAAAGGACCAGAAGAATTGTCTCCAGTGACCTGTGTGTCTGTAACTTTGCCACCGCGCCGAAAGCGCCGGGGTCCTTTGAGTAAGCTGTCCATCATAGTAGGGAAAGGGCGGGCATACGTTGCATACCACTAGTGTATGTGTGGCGGGGCCAAACGAGCGGGGCTTCTAGGCCCGTTCACATGCCTCTTGTTTATAAAGGGTCAGAGCAGGATCGCAGCGGCAGACGAGGAGAAGGAACCTCCTGGTCACAGGAACTACACGAGGATTGCGCTCGAGAAAATCAAGGGTGCAGAGACCTCCATCAAGGATTACAGCTAACTTTACAGGGTGGCAATGGAGAGAAGGCACATCTCCACGCTAACAATGGCGCCTCGTGGGCATTCCTGCTGCACGATCACATGATTGTGCAGCAGGAATGCACAAAAGAGGCATCGGGGAAAGGAAAACCCTTTCCTTTCCTCGATGTCTCTTTTAGAATCAAACCCCCCTCCCCGAGCCAAAACTCACCTTATTTCCCCGACGCGCTGGAAGCAAATGGCTTCCAGCGCGTCGGGAAGAAAGGGAAACCCTCAATGATGTCAGCGCGCCTGCGCGCTGACGTCATTGATGGGGCGGGGAGGCAGAGGAAGTCCTTCCCCTGCCTCCTAAAAAAAACCCCGACGATCGGATTCCCACGGGGAGCGCCAGCGCTTCCCCGTGGGTGGTCTTATGACGAGCTGGACTCGTCATGAGCACACGAGCACTGTGTGCCATGACGAGTCCAGCTCGTCATAAGCATGGAAGGGGTTAAAGGATGTGAAAGGTGACTGACTCCTCGCCAGACATCCACCACTGTTTTTAACCTTGTCCAAGGGTACCATTTTTAAATAATACACCACTTCTGATTGGTAACCCAGAGGCAATTTTAATTTACCCTCTCATCTTCGTTGACAAAAAGAAACACTCTGGAAAAAAATAGCTCCGCTGTAATCAGGCATTGAAGCACACCCGTGACACGGTAGGTGTCTCAGGGAGGACACCAATGATGAAGCATGCCACCACCTAGGTTGGTGGGTTGAGGGGTCTTTTTAAAAAAAACCTTAAGGTGTTTTTTTCACTCTGTGTGAGGGACACCCTGAAGGAATTTCAGTAGCTTTGCTCGTTCTACTTTGTTGATTGATATTGTGTTGGGAAGGTGAGTGAGCATTCTCTCTTCTCACTATCCCCTTTGATATTCTGTCTAAGTCCAAAGGTAGAAATCTTGACTAGATGATGGCTCTAAATCTCAAAGAGATGACTTTGGCACGAAATTTAAATTTTCACACTCAGAGCTTCTTCCACCCAAACCAATGGCTTCAGCAGGACCTCGTCCGTGAGCTTCAATAGGACTTCACTGGATACACCCTGCTACCTTGCCCTACTGGTGAATTTCGACTTCCATTTCAGAGACTAAATCAAAAAGAAAAATATTGACTGTGATGACCCCCTTTAGGTATTTGACCTCCACTCCATCAATGCCATCCTGGAATCACACCTAAGTCCTGGTCAATTCAGAACAATGACCTCTGATTGGTGCTTTACTTTTTATTGGTTCTTTTACCCTAACACCTAAAAAAAGTATATCTCCAATTCCCTTTATTGTATTGTCATTTAGGCAACATCACTCAATAAAACGTTCTCTATTTTTAGAAGTTGGTTTTGGAGTTTTTATTGTGCTGTGGTTTGACTTTTCAATTGTTTTTGTACTGCTAAACATTTTGCACACTTTTTCTAAAGTTAAGCTTTACTGATCTGTGCCACAGCTACCAGAAGTTTAGCCCAGATTTAAATTTACACTTGTGTGTTGGACCTAACACAGTTTTGGACTTATTACTTGGGAAGGACTGACATTCTTCCCAACTAATAGCCCAATTTCTTACTGAGAAACAGAGTCTCAGAAACTAACTTTAGAATGTTTTTTACAAATATAAAATAAACAAATCCTTTAATTTTAGCATGTGTAATTGCCACCAACAAGGCCTCTACGTCCAATTATCTGTGATAAAAATATCTTCTGGCCAAAATATTGTGGCCTAAATATTAATTAATTATATAAACATAATTCTTCTTGGTGTAGATTTTCTGGTATTAAGTACAATGGGATGATATGCTTGGGAACGACATTTAGGATACAGTGTTTTTGGCAAACTATATTTAGGCAAGATATTGTGATACCATACCATCGTCAAGAGTATCTAGAAATACACTTTTATTCGAAATGAAAATGTATCAGTCACAGTGGTAGTGAGTCACATATGCTGACAGGATGAGCAAAATGATTGATTGTGGCATAGCCAGAAAAAATGCTCTTTCTTCCCAAGCTGACTAAAACGATCAAAGTGTGCTACAGTATTTTCTGCCCCCTTCAAGGGTAGAATTTCATAAGTGCACTTTAAATAAAAATAATCTTCTCATGTAATGATGAATTGACCTTATTCTTGTACCTGCACGATTTTACTGGATGGAAAGTTTCATCCTGTGTAATTTTGCACTTATAAGATTCATAAGTAATCAACCAATGTTCATTCACATACCACAGATGAAATCCTTACATAACTGTGTATGTACATACTATACTTTGTGCTGCAGGCTACCATTTTTGGGGAGTGACATATCACATTTATGATGCATACATCATTTTTAACAACATATTGATCTAAAGACCTGCATTTTGTTGAACATTGAAACAGACAGGTGTATAATAACCAAGTTTGTTAAAAAGAGGATTTTCATCTTTCTTTTAATTTTATTCATTCACATGTATAGTTTACAGGTGCATACAATGTAATTGTTTACTGTTCAAAAGTAGTAATTGTCAATTTGTATATAATCATTTGAATGAAGAAGACAAACAATCCCATATTTCATTTAGAAAAAGGCCTACTTTTCTTTCATATTCATAAAGCCCAACAGTATGTCTTATCTTTATGTATCCAGACAGGATATGGCTGAAGATAATAATCAAGAGATGACTCTTTCATTTACTAACAACGCTGGATTCACACCCTCAACCCTCGTCCTGACAGGCATCCCTGGACTTGAGCCCTACCACATCTGGTTTGGTATCCTGTGCTCTTCATCTACATGTTCACTATTCTGGGGAATTGTGCTCTTCTCTTGAGTATACAAGCAATCAGGAGCCTCCAGAAACCCATGCATCTTTTAATTTCCCAGCTGGCCATGTGTGATTTGATTATTTCTTCCTCCGCTATCCCTAAATGTTTGGGCATCTTCTGTTTCAATGCTGGTGAAATTGATTTTTGCGCCTGTCTCATCCAGATGTTCTTCATGATATCTGTTTCAATTTTACAATCCTCCATTTTATCAGCCATGGCATTCGACCAGTATGTTGCTGTGTGCAACCCCTTGAGAGACTCCTCTGTCATGACCGGTTCACTCATGGCCAAAATTGCAGCAGCATCTTTGAGCAGAGCAATGGTCATTGCTGCTCCTCTCCCAGTTTTTAATGGGATGCTGCCATTCTGTAGCAGACACATAGCGCACACATTTTGTGAGAACATGGCGGTGGCCAAGCTTTCCTGTGCTGACATCCCTTTCAGTAGTGCATATGCAGTAATAGTTTTTTGCTTTACAGTGCTGGTGGACATTCTCTACATTATCTTGTCTTATATTATGATCATCCTGGCAATTCTCCGTCTGCAACTCAAAGAAGACCGGTTCAAGGCCTTCAGCACCTGCAGCTCCCACATCTGTGTTTTGACCTCATCTTTCCTACCTTTTTTCTTTTCTCTCATCATGCATCGATTGAAGCATGGGTTTCCGCTTTATGTCCATATCATTGGGGCAAACATGGACCATCTCATTCCTCCCTGGATAAATCCTTTAATTTATGGAATAACTATGAAGGACATACAGCATGGGGTTCGAAAAAGATTCCGAACGATGAAATTCAGGAGCAGAGTATTTGTGTGACTGATGACTTCTCTTTTATGGTGACCGCTAGGCATGCTGGAAGTACCTTCGTAATTTGTGACTGAAATTCCTGTACTTTGAGAAGAGCTAAAAAGCTAAACATAATAGATGTAAATTCACCAAAATGACAGGGGTAGTGGAAGTGGCATCCTGCACCCTTTGACAACTGAAAACATCAAAGTTGTCTGACCCCATTGCTGTCTCATACTTGCTATTGTAGGACTTTGACAAAGCAAGCATTTGGAAATACAGATTTTAAGCATGGATATAGATCTTTAGTTACATTCTAATCTAGGTTTTGACTTCATGAGTCCTCACACCAAGGATAGGAATTGGGGGTATCAATGGGTACCAAGAAACAAGCCGGGGAAGATTCTGCCACCTCAAAAAGTAACATTTTCAGAATTGTGACTTAGCTTCTCACTTTACCATTGAAGAGGGATTTTATTTACAATTCCTCAGACAACAAAGATGACGCTCCTCCCTGTTCCCAATCAAAAGCTATCCATTAATAAAGGCTCCCATAAGTGTGGCGTGACAAAATACTAGTGTCAGGTTCCTTTGTGTGTATTGGATGGAAGCTCTTTGATGTGTAATTGGGCATGAAACAGCTCTGTCCCAGCCCTCCTCCAGTCCTCCTTTGTCTACTGTGTTCGGGAGGAATACATAACGCCCAACAGTAAAGCCATTCACAGTCTTATGACACAGGATACATGCACCAAATGGGTAGGACAAGAAAAGGCCAACTTTCTAAAAGTTATCGATATAGAAGAGAAATGGTCCCAGCGGAACACCTTTATAAAGAATTATTAATGCAAACATATTAAATTGCTTACACTGTAAGGTTCTACTCAATATTATTTATTCATGTTGAACACCCAAAGGAACGTTCAGAATCCAGCAAACATCTGGAAAATATTTTTACACAAAGTAGTGCCCCGAAAAAGAAAGGAGAAAGGAAAAAAGGAGCACAAAGTGAGGGTTCAATAAGAAAGGAAAGGTAGTGACATTATATACATCCACATTATTATTTACAAAAGGAAGCCTGTCCAGCCTGACAATTGGCGATAAATTACTACAAAGCCATTATGTTGTTGATTCGGCACAGCGAAAAAGCACTGTTGACCACACTGGCATAGACAACAGAAAGTCAACGTTTCGACCCCAAATATTCGTAGGTTGGCCTTGATCCTTACAATGGGGTCTTCGTCAGGACTGAAAAAGGGCGGGGGCACCGAAGAGTTAGACAAAGAACAACCCTTAGAACATAGGAAAATATGTGGTACACGTTACTAATGACATTCACAAGTGAAGGGAAATAAATTACCGTAGACCACCAAGGACTGGGGTGGTTGGATGATAGTAGTGGGCCCGTGGGCTCCTGTGGCAGAGAGCGAGCGGATAGCAACCTGGAAAAGAGGTTTGCGGGCCATCGATAATGTCGACATAAATAATCAATTGTCAACCTCAACGCTATGCATCATTGGCGTATACTAAACGCGCTCAAAATAGGAATGCAGACTTACTTCTATTTAACGATTCATTTTGGAGTTATTATTCACAATAAAAGGCCCAGGGTCAATCAAAAAGTTCCAAATTGCTAAAGAAACAAGAAAAGGGACAACATGTATGCCACTCTAACAAAGATAGAGGACTTGAACTAATAAGACTGCTCTAGACTAAAAAAGGGGAAGCATGATTCATTACCTCGGGGAAAACGAAGTTCATACACCGTCTCACAAAGAAGCGCTGCAAAGGGAAATTCCAAAGGCCACACAGGGACACAGTGTTACACACCGCTGTGACTGAGAAAGACTCTTTTGGTTAAGCCGGCATGTATTGAATTACCTCAAGAGAAGTGCATCCGTTCATCGCATCGTAAACGGAACACTGCTACTGGGATTCTTTAAATGCCTAATCACACTGTCACGTTGCATGCGCCCTGACAGTCACTAGATGCTGCCCAAGCATAGCAGCAGTGCTGACACGGGACGAAATTCAGAACAATGTCGAATTGCAAAACACAAAATAAAAAACTATAAAACAGGATGACGTATTAAATTGCATTTAGAATCAACACACTGTATGGATTCAATTACTCATGATTTGTACATCACAAAACGTATAATGCAGTATGTGATTCGTTTTTCATGTATATTGCTCATTTGTAAGAGATATTGTGAAAAACGTGCCTTTCATGTCCAGCATATATGAAAAACAAAGTACAGCATATCGTTTTAAGGGAAACCACTCTCAAGACACAATTAAAGAAACTACTTAGTAAATGGTAAAACACTGTAATACTAAGTTTACAAGGTCAGCATATAGTTTTAAGGGAAAACAATCCCAAGACACAATTAAAGAAACTACTTAGTAAAATGGTAGTGTAGTGTAGCTCCTATTTCCCTAATAGGCTCTGCGCATTGGAATAATATATCCTATAGGTTTGACATAGGACTAAGGTCGGTATGTCCCTATCGAGTATGTTAAACTTAATTACTTGTGCCAGCTAGCTCAGAGGCCACTAGAAACTCCTTGACAACAAGAAGGGAGTCGTTTCTGGCAGCCGCAAAACATGACCAATATGTTTCTCTTTTAGAATCAGAACGTGTCCCAGAGTCGTGGAAACACTAGATAACTATTTCACTCAGTTCAGTCGTGCATGCTTAGTTTTCCTCAGAGTTACACAGAAATAATAGACGGGCGTTTTCAATAAAAGATTTATTGAACAGTCTTGTTTCTGGTGTAAGTATAATGTGCTGTTACGATCACAAGACAGTATGCAAGATAAATAATGTACAGGGTGAGCAGTAGAAATAAATAATACTGCGATAGCATTATCTTTTCGTACATATGCTGTTACATAAATAACACAGACTAAAAATGCGAGTACTCATACGATGCGGTGCTAAGCTAGTTCTACCCCAATGTACCTAACCTAACCTAGGTGTAGGAAAAGGTATGAAGTAGGTGAAGTATTCCTTACTATGGTATACTAAGAGTATGTTAAGTCTAGTATGCCTAGTATGCCAAGAGTCCCTCTAGGTTCTTATCAGCTCCATACCTGAAGAATGAGAGAGGTTGGAATCTCTTTGCCAGACTCGAACTCCAACACCCCGCAAGGGAAGTCAGATCACTGGAAGCTGGAAGCTGGGCTCTCTGCGTGCAGGGAATGGCAGCGTCTTCTCAGTGCGTCATGCCGGGATACGGGCTCCTCTGAAGTCGAGGTCTCCTCTGGTCTTACAGGGGCTAGGGAAGGTATATTTATACCTGAGAGTACCTTAGGAAGGTTAGCATTGACGTGTATGGGACAGCGAAAGACGTCATGAATGAAACCCTAAGGAATAATGGTTCATGCATAATAGATGAGGCCTTGAAGAAATCAATAGTCCTGGGCTAGGGAAACTCCCGCAGCCTAAGGGTCTGTTCTTCATGAACTCGTTGTGACGTTAGGGTGGACGGATGTCAGAGACCATGCCTGTATTTGGAGTGCACGGTTTAATGCCTAAATAAGGCCTGGGATTCTATGCCTATATAAGGGCAGGGCGAATTGTGCCTATATAAGGACATGATATTGGAAAGCCCGTTATGGACACCCTAAGAGGAATACAACACCCACTCCACTTTCGTGTATACGATAATACATAAATGCTAAACATTTAAAATGCTAAACATAAAAATGGAGTACCGCATATTTCTAAAATATTTCATAAAACCATTTAAAAAAAGGCATTTAAAAAAAGCATATTAGAATGCAAAAGGTACTGTACATTCGAAGCATTGCTTATCATTTCTGGCATAAAATTTTCCAAAATAAATGCATTCGGAAAATAAGCAATAATATTTACATGTGACAAAAAAATGTTCGATAAGTTGTTCAAAAATCAAAGTCATTTCATGTCAAGAAAATTAAATGAACTATTTTTAGACACATAAGATGACTAAATGTCTGTGGAAGGACCGCCAAGTCTGTACTATAAGGCTAGTTCTACTTTAAGCAGATTGAAGTTCCATTTTCGTTCGAAAAAATGGGAAAAGGTTAAAATTTTGGTAGAGTTCCAAGTTTTGAAAAAATGAAGGCCAAATTGTTGCTGTATTTCTGGAACACTGTATGCTGAATCAGAGTCAGTTTACGGGTCTGGTGTAAACATTAGATCATCTATTTCTATAGACAAAACATCATCCAATGTAGTTGGTGTGAGTTGGAACACCTCGTGAAGCAGGTTAATTGCACAGAGATGTGAAGCATTGCCCTTCAATTGTCGCAATGTTCACGTCCGTTGTTACCTGTGTGCCTGTAGTTCTTTCTCGTACCTCAGCAGCAGCCGGAAGCGTCTGTGAGATCTCAATGAATGCTGTCATCAGGATAGGAAGCCGCTGGGGACAACACATAGCATGGGCCGTTATCTGGTCCAGCAGAGTTCGACGTCCGTTGGCGCATCCGATGGAAATGTTAGACAGGTGTCCAACACGCATTCTACACCGCATAGCAGGCATCGTAGAACAGGTAAGATGCAATCTTGCCAGATTGGTCCAAAGGACAGGAACCATGTGGTATTAAGGTCCCGTAGACGATTTATGCCCAAAAGCTGTACTATTTGCTCACGGCACTTTCGTTGAAGGAGAGCTTTCTCCATATCGCTCAGAGTGATGTCGGCGAATTGGCTGGCCATAGCGAAATAGCAGGAAGAGAAATAGAATTCCGGCAACAAGTGCTGGAATTAATGGTATGCCACCAAACACCGAATGTGCAAAGTTCGGGATGATTCCGAGTATTGCCTGGAAAGGTGCTAACAGACCCGAGCAGATGCCCTTAAATACATGTACAATTCCTGTTGTATCAGACATGTTGAAAATTCGTCCTATCATTTCCACGAAATGTTTAGGGCAGTTTGTACGTATTAAAGTCTGTATCTCAGCCGAAGTCCTTGCAATTTGCAGATCATAGGTTTCTTTGGCCGAGGTCAGAGGCACTGTTTGTTGTAAAAGCATGGCTTTCATTCTGCTTAAAGTATCAAATCTTATAAAAGAGACGTTCAGCGAAGGCCATAGAGGCGACTCCCTGACTGTGTCTATTGGGGCAAACAATACTTGCATACAGCAAGTGACCCTGGAGTTGACCGTTACTAGATATGGGATACCTGGCAGCATGCCACAGCAACTCTGATCATTCAACATGAGGTAGCTCCCATTAGAAAGTTGTATTAATCACAGCAGCTGGTGTACCCTGCTGATGGCAAGACAAATTTGCCACAGAACCATTGCAAGCCCCGTGCAAGGAAATGTCCTGAGATACAAATGAACCGCTTAGTGCACGTTTACAGTTTTTACCGCTTAAAAACACTTCACGATCCCCGCTCCAACATCTATAAGTATACGGTAAAGCCCAAGATGTCTTAATGTATTCCTTACCCAACCTTTCATATTTGCCTGCTTGCATTTGTCTGAGGCAATACTGAAACTGAAAAGTAGTCACAGGTAGTGTAATTTTGCCATGAATAAGCCATTCTGTAGCTGGTTTTTCTGCCACTGTGAATGGTAATTTTTCCAGTTTTTCAATGCTCAGCACTGTATACTTTGCTCCTCTTTGTGCCATTTCGATCTGTTTATCAGTTAGATTGTATTCTGCAAACAGAGCCGTTGTGTTGATGAAACGCCAAGGCACATAGCCCGCTCGCAAAGATTGCAGCGTCCAGCTTAATAACATAATAGAACGTATTTGAGATTGGCCTTGTTGTAACATCGCCAAATCTTGTTCTAGTATGTCGATAGCAGAGGATACAATGCCATCCAACGAATATATTCTGGAGGACAAAGTTGTTAACCCATTGTCGACCACAGAGAGTGTTTTCTCTAAATTAATACGATCAAGTTCACGTATTCGTTCTGCGGCCTCTATCTGTGACACCTTCCAAGCTTCATTATAAGCAGCATAAATGCCGGCATATATGAAACGTTTTTGACGTGGTTTTCTTGGTCCAAGCAAGAAATCCCTAAGATCTGCGTCTTTTGTAAGTAAGGATAAGTGTTGTTTCACATCCTGTAGTGTAGATGTATGCAGCCAATCGAGGCATAATTTACCTACACTGTATGTTGTTACTACCCCCGGATGTTGTCTTTGGACGTATCTTGGGTCTGGCCTATGAATAGTAAAGCCCTGAGTTTTATTCAGGAATCTTTCCTGACAGATATTCGTGTCTGGGGGCCAGATCAACCATTTTTTCCAATCAGGATTAGATCTGTTGAGTTGTAGTATATTCTCAACTGTCACCACTGCCTTTGTATCATTATCACTGGCAGGTGTTGGTACAGAAGGTTTGTTCATCTCTTTGATCTTGGCTAATCCAAGACAAGATGTTTGTTGGATAGTTTCATTCAAAAACATTATTTGTTCAGGGATGATGCAGGCTCTAAATAAAGCTTCTATCCCCTGTACTTGCCATTCTTTAGTACCCCACAACGTTTTTGTGTCTATTGTGTCTTTCCAAAAGTCGAAACCCTGTCTAGACAGTTGGGCATTAAATATTGCAGAATAAATCTGTTTTGTATTTGTTAACATAATTTTCAGTCCTGTTTTGTTTACATTTTTATAGTAAAACATTTCTGGATCAGATGTATTGTAACCTGAAAAATATGGAAATTTACTGGCAAATGTTTTTGAACTACTTTTAGGTGGTGTAGGACAATGTTCCCATTGGTTAAACATAAACACATTTCTTGGATATGCAGATTTATGCAAAAAATGATGACCATAGTGATTATAACAATACAGTTGTTCATAGCATGATGAACCCTCTAAATATTCATTTTTAGAAAATGCAGCAGATTTTTCTAGGTCAAACATAATGTCAGTCACAGTCTCAAAGTCCCAATCATCAGAATAGGTACTGGACGTGATTAGATCACTTAATGAAATTTTAAACAAATGTGGAATGTTCAATTCTTCCGTTGGACCGAATATATCAAAATCTGTTTTGTCCCACACTATACCATCATGTATAGGAACAGCTGTGATGTTCACTGATGACAAGTCTCTTGCTTCACGATGGGAGGATTTATGAGGTTTCAAAAGTACGTTTACGTCTTTTCCTTCAGTGTTCACATGGATGTATCTGCCACTTATAAGCACGCTTACAGTTGTTACCAAAGCTAGCCAGAGCAGGAAAACAAAAAGTCCAGATGTAATCCAGAGTTCAATCCATGGAGAAACCAAATAAGTCTTTTTCACTAAATGAAGAAAGTCTTGTACTTGCTGCTTGAATTTCAATGACACTGGCGTCGTTTCAGGTTCACTCGGATCTTCTGAGAACGTATCAAAGTTAATGAAATAGCCAGAAGCAGTTCTGTCAATTGTTGGAATTGCATCAGGATTCGTAGAAATCACTGGAACCAGTTCATCACTTGTTACATTGGTGTAGACAGGTGTATTTGGACGAACTGTTACTTGGTGTTCAAGAGGGATGAGTTCCATAGCGTTGTTGCATAGTCCTTCATCTGTTTCTGCCGAATTCTCGATTGTTATCAGTCTTTCAGTATGAACCTCTTGGATAGTAGCGAGAGGAGTGCGTTTGCTACTAGGTCGGAGTCCACGAGGCCTACTATTTAGTATTGGCCACATACTGTGGTTTGATGAGGTCGATGGACACAAATCTTTTCTTCTTTCTTCCAGCAAGGGGCGGCAGTAGCACTGTTCTTGTTCCTTGAACTGCTAGGACAGGTACTGGTTGTCTGTAAGAAGGTCCAAATTCCTTCTTATCCGCAATTTTTCTCTGACTAGATCCCCAACTTTTGGAATCCAGACAGGCCTTGCTGGGACAGCCGGTTGATCCCCAGTGGTGGTTGACTGTAGGAAT
The DNA here is from genome assembly GCA_963921515.1 of Calotriton arnoldi. NCBI lineage: Eukaryota > Metazoa > Chordata > Amphibia > Caudata > Salamandridae > Calotriton > Calotriton arnoldi. The sequence goes on from CAWUFW010003146.1 coordinate 677,202, forward strand.
ACGTTGCTTTGTTTGGTTCTTAATTTGTTTAAGTCCTGTAAAACAGCCAAACGATCTTTGATATCAAAGGGTTTATTTTCCACCACTGTGCCTACGTTTTCTAAGTCCGGTACCCACATTCTTGTCCCAAATAGGACCTCATATGGAGTGACCCCCCCTAGAGAACTTCTTGGCAGGTTGTTAAGTGCACGTTGAACTCCACTAAGGTGTTTGACCCACCCATCACCCGAACCTAATACTCTAGCTGTTATAGACTGCTTTATGTCCCGGTTTTTCCTTTCCACAAACGAATTTCCCTCAGGATGGAATGGAGAGGAGTACCGCAATGCAACGCCCAGACTGGCCATGGCCTCTTTGTAAGCCCTAGAGCTGAACGCAGGACCCTGGTCAGAATGTAGTGTGCCTATTGCGTATATGCCGATAAAGACTCGCAAATCTTTTATAACAGTTCGAGCGTCAGCTGAGCGCTGAGGCCATAACCATAGGAACCTAGAGCATGAATCCACTGCTACCATGATATATTTATAATTACCGTCCCTGTGTAAGGGACCGCAGGGGTCAAGGTAAACACAAGCTAATGGTTTATCTGAAATTAACAGGGGTGTCTGCGCAGGACGTTTCACAGTGGAGACTTTCATCTGTTGGCATATATCACATTCTAAAACATAGTTCTTTGTTTGTTTTCTAATGCTAGGCCACCAATATCTTTGCTTGAGTAAAGATATTGTTGCAGAAACACCTGCATGGGCAGAAGCTATCCCTTCGTGTGCTGCTAGGATTAGTCCTAATCTGCGTTCCTTGTTTGGTATTACCCTATCCCCCACTCCAGGGATTCGAGCAAAAGGAACGTTGTTCGCATCAATTACATAAGAGTACTTGAGTGGAAACTTTTTTGGTAACGCTGCACTGCTGCCTTTGCTTGATGCATTGACAGCCAACATTATCTCACCGTCTATTTTTGTTTTGGAACGAGTGATCGCAGCTACGGAAGCTGTTTGCACAGCCCCCTTTGCGGCTTCGTCAGCCAATGAATTCCCTGCAACGTGAACACCATCACGTTGATGACTCAGTGTGTGTATCACGTGAGCCTTTGGTAGTTCGTTTTTCAACTGAACTACTTGTTCCCAAAGCAATTTGTGCTTTATTGTGCCACCTTTTGCATCTCTGAAACCATTTTCAAGCCAGTTTTGTATATATTCATTATACGACTGAACACAGTAAAAGGAATCGCACACGATTAGTGTGGGGAATTCTCGATCTGTACTCTCAAGTGCCAGTTTGAATGCTTGTAGTTCATCTCGCTGAGCTGTACAATCTCCTAGAGACTGCGTTTTTGTGACCATAGGTCTGAAGATGCCATTTCGCATGCGACCTTTAACGATAGCAAACGCTGCACTGTAAGCTTGCTTACCCCCTATTGCGGGATGTGCGGATCCGTCAGTGTAAATTATGAATTTGTACTGATCGAGAGGCAGAATTTCAGAAGGCAGGGGACATTCATGTGCATACTGCAGGAATGCTTGTGTTCTCAAATCTGGATCAAAAGCATATACAACATCTGTTGCAGCAAGAGAATTAACCCATTGTATCCATCTTGGATGCAATGCTTTAGCATTTGGAATGCTTGCTTATGTAACCGCTTCTAAAGCAGGTACTGGGGTTACGATAATAATGCGTTTCCTTGGGCTAAGGCTCTTTCTTTTGCTACAGCGGTTTGAACTGCTGTTAAAAATGTTCAGTTGAACTGAAGCGCATTTCCGCTTGTGTGTACAAGTGTGATTTATACGCTATTGGGATTTTTTCACCCTCATTGAAAGTTAAGTAGGTGAATCCGCCTTGACCCGAAATTATTCGGATCACCAAATTTCGTTCACTTACACGTGTTTGTAAGTGATTTGTTGCTAACATGTTAGCCTGGAGTGAACGCAAAATTTCTGTGTGTTCCTGTGTCCAGTTTTTGATTGAAAAATCAGGTTTGATTAATGCGTAGAGAGGTTTAACTCTTTCTGCGTAGTTTAGAATGTATGTTCTTCCAAAATTTAAGAAACCCAGGATTGATTGTAAGTTTTTTAGCGTTTTTGGAGGTTGGAGCAGCGCACATTTTTCTAAAAAGTTAGCTGCCAAGCTCTTGCCTTCACCTGAAAGCTCATATCCTAGAAATAGGACATTGAGATGGGCAATTCTGGACTTTTTAAAGTTGAATTTGTAACCCTCAGAGGCGAATCCCAGTATAATGGTGCTCACCCTATTCAAGTGTTTTTCCAGGTCATCGTCTGTCAGATAAATGTCATCGACATAGGACAATGCCTCATTGTCATAAATTTGTAGTAACTCCATTACCCTCGCTGAGAATAAACCTGGGCTATTCTTGAACCCTTGTGGGAGTCGACAAAAGTGACGCTGGGTCCCCATTATGGAGAATGCTGTTAAGTACCTGCTTTCAGGTGCTATGTTTTGACAAAAGAAACCATTTGAGATGTCTAATGTGGTTTTATATTTTTCACGCACAATGTTATTCATTAATGCTGTGCTATGTGCATTTTGCACTGCAAAAGTTTTAGAACAAGTGTTTAGATGTCTGTAATCCAAAACTAGACAATATGTTTTGTCTGGTTTTGAGACAGGAAACAAAGGATTGTTCATTGAGGAGGTGCATGTTTCAATCACCCCTTGATATTCAAGTTGATCTAAGATCTCCCTGACCTGTTTTTTAGCTTCTTGCTTAATAGGATATTGCCGTTGTGCAGTAGGTTCATGTTTCAGATGTATTTTATGGTGAGGTGAATCTTCATCCCATCCTACATGATTTTTATATAATGCTGGTGCCTGGGCCACTGCCCATTTCCTGGCATATGTAAATCTTAGATGCATTGGTATATGGTTGGAGAAGGCAGGCTTAATAATGTCCTCGCCGTGTGGGCACTCCCTGACAAATTGTGGTGGCCAGTCCTTTTCTGCTAGAAGTATGTCATAGCCTTTTGATAGTCTTTCCCAAAAAAGTGCTTTCACCTGTCTAGGTTTGTCTCCCTCCATCCGGAGTGTTATTTCAAATAACTTTTGTGGAGTACTAACCCTGGTGTCTACAGTCTCAACTGTGATGTACTCATTCAAGTCCACTATCTCCAGAAGTTCCCTCAGGTTCTGGCGAACTATTGTGACTTCTGCTGCACTGTCCAGCATGGTCTGAGCCCATTCTCCGTTCTTGAGTTGTGTTCTCAGTATTCTCGGCACGTCTAATTTTTAGACCTGCTACTTTCTTTTTGGAGAATTGAGGTTTAGCCTTAGTTTTTGGAGCGTGTTTGTCGTCTTTCGATGTCACGCGTTCTTCTCTGTGTTCCGTCCGTCCTCTTCTTTCCGAAGTCTGTGGTGAGATCTGAAAGGGACGAGAGGAACGTGTTACAGTATCGTGATACCTATCAGGTTTTCTCAAATTATCCCTATTCCTGAGGTTATACCTCCTTTCAGAGGGCTCCTTTTGAGGAGACCTACCTCGGGATTGAGAACGTTTCTCGTTTGATTTTTGTTTAGTAGACTCCCACTTCTTTTTAGAAGATGTGGGAGTTTGTTTTGTTGAGTCCTTCTCAGGACTTTCTGATAGTTTTGGTTTCAGTGGTCTTTCACCCAAACTATCTCTGCCTAATTCTGCATAAGATTGTTCTATAATTCTGGGTAGCTCAGTTTGATGTTCTGTAACATCGAATTACCTCAATTTTTGGCGGATCGCCACTGCTGCTGCCTCCCCTTTAATATTAGACAATATTATTGTTGAGACCTGGTTGAAATTTTTCAGTAATTTCATACCTAAATTTAGAGCAGGCTCTGCCCCATATTCGTTTTGAATTTGTTTTAGGACATCAGGTATTACCGCAATTGATGGAATACCATGTGTTTTAGTATAGATGGCAGCAAAGACTGAACCCCAAGTGGTGCAGTCTTCCAGTTGTGGTGTGATCCCCATTGGTAAACTGATTGTTAGGATTCTGTGTTTCTCATGCGGGCTAGTATTTGGAAATACTGCTTCGATTTGAGTAATTTTTGAGCTATCCAAAACGGAATTTGCTCACGTTTTGTGGGCATTTTACCCATGACTGAATTGAGAGTCTGTGGTGTAATTTTTAGTGTATTCCCCTGTTGGGGGTTGGATTTGGATATGTCAATGGTGGTCGGACTGTAAAAGTCTGCATGACATATTGGACCAATTGTCTGTACATTTTTATTAACTCTTTTATTTGAGTATGTAATTCCTCATCTGTCATTATATCCAGTTCAGGATGAGGTGTGTAGCCGGCTAAAATCGGCCATGTTGCTCCTGGTCTACCTAGTGGACCGAGCCTGGTCATGTTTTTGTGATGTTTTAGGGTGCCTTTAAACCAGAGCTGATGCTCTTGGTATGTTAATGGAATTTCAATATCCTCGAAAGGAATATATTCCTCTGGTAGATCATCTTCTTTGTAGAAGTGAAATGTTTGTGATGTTGGATTGCATTCCGGAAGTAGTACCCATGAATAGAATACCTCTGTCTGAAATGATTCATGTGCCTCTATCACGAAAACTGCTCTACCTCCTCTTGGCGATAGGCCATGTTTTATAAGTTTTAGAGTTATGGCTCTTCTTATGTTTTGAGGGATGTTTATAACACCCTCCTCGGTTTCATTTACACCTGTATTATTAAAAAGTGCTGCTTGGGCTTGATCAGCCGCAGCTCCACCGTTTCCGGTTTCATTGTCACCGTCAGGCATTTTGTTTTTTGAAAAATGTAGAACAAGTTTCAAGGGAACAAAGATAAGGTGCACAATATTTTGGAACACTGTATCCTTCAACGTTGAGCAAACCAAACAGCTAATATATAGGGTGCTTCCCTATGTAGCCTTGGTGGATACCTAACCCTGCCCACTCCAGACGTCTTTTGGAGTATATGGGTAGGGGTCTTGAGAGAAAATAGCACGGCTGAGTTACTCAGTATCTAACGTTGAATTACTGCCTAACCAAACCGTTGGGCGCCATGTAGTGTAGCTCCTATTTCCCTAATAGGCTCTGCACATTGGAATAATATATCCTATAGGTTTGACATAGGACTATGGTCGGTATGTCCCTATCGAGTATATTAAACTTAATTACTTGTGCCAGCTAGCTTAGAGGCCACTAGAAACTCCTTGACAACAAGAAGGAGTAGTTTCTGGCAGCCGCAAAACATGACCAATATGTTTCTCTTTTAGAATCAGAACGTGTCCCAGAGTCGTGGAAACACTAGATAACTATTTCACTCAGCTCATTCGTGCATGCTTAGTTTTCCTCAGAGTTACACAGAAATAATAGACGGGCGTTTTCAATAAAAGATTTATTGAACAGTCTTGTTTCTGGTGTAAGTATAATGTGCTGTTACGATCACAAGACAGTATGCAAGATAAATAATGTACAGGGTGAGCAGTAGAAATAAATAATACTGCGATAGCATTATCTTTTAGTACATATGCTGTTACATAAATAACACAGACTAAAAATGTGAGTACTCATACGATGCGGTGCTAAGCTAGTTCTACACCAATGTACCTAACCTAACCTAGGTGTAGGACAAGGTATGAAGTAGGTGAAGTATTCCTTACTATGGTATACTAAGAGTATGTTAAGTCTAGTATTCCTAGTATGCCAAGAGTCCCTCTAGGTTCTTATCAGCTCCATACCTGAAGAATGAGAGAGGTTGGAATCTCTTTGCCAGACTCGAACTCCAACACCCCGCAAGGGAAGTCAGATCACTGGAAGCTGGGCTCTCTGCGTGCAGGGAATGGCAGCGTCTTCTCAGTGCGTCAGGCCGGGATACGGGCTCCTCTGAAGTCGAGGCCTCCTCTGGTCTTAGAGGGGCTAGGGAAGGTATATTTATACCTGAGAGTACCTTAGGAAGGTTAGCATTGACGTGTATGGGACAGCGAAAGACGTCATGAATGAACCCCTAAGGAATAATGGTTCATGCATAATAGATGAGGCCTTGAAGAAATCAATAGTCCTGGGCTAGGGAAACTCCCGCAGCCTAAGGGTCTGTTCTTCATGAACTCGTTGTGACGTTAGGGTGGACGGATGTCAGAGACCATGCCTGTATTTGGAGTGCACGGTTTAATGCCTAAATAAGGCCTGGGATTCTATGCCTATATAAGGGCAGGGCGAATTGTGCCTATATAAGGACATGATATTGGAAAGCCCGTTATGGACACCCTAAGAGGAATACAACAGTAGAACACCGTAATACTAAGTTTTCAAGGTCAGTGAGGTTTAGGAATGAACATGGTACTCATTCTGTAATTAGGCAAGACAGCTGCGTGCTACTGGCATCCAATTCATTGAGACCATTTTGAATTGTGTCCAATAAATGCATCCATTTACACTCGCGGACATTCAAGATATATTGAATGTTACCTCCCCTGATCCCAAGTGTGACCTTTTCTAATACAACCCACTTCGAAATGGGTCGTATTAGAAAAGGTCACACTTGGGATCAGGGGAGGTAACATTCACTTCGAAGTGGGTCTGTCTGATGGTGTTCTGTATGTGGGTGTGCTGGAAGGTTCACTGACAGAATATCGACCCCCAAGATATCTCCTTACCATAATATCGTGACCAAAATATCCTCATCCTATACTTATAATGGTAAATACAAAAATATCAAAAAATATATAGGACTTCATTACGATGTCTGTCGGAAAGCATTCCGACCGACTCCTTGTCAGAATCGTTTCTGACCAACTCGAGTTCGGGGAGTCTGACCGACCAATTATGATGTTTCCGAACATCGTTCGGTCGGACTCCCATTGACTTCTATGGGAGCCTGTGTTCCAAACGACAACACAGGCTTCCATTGTAGAAAGGGGTGGTTGAGGATAACCTTGCACCCTGTGGCAGGCAGCCCATGGTGCCTGCCTCACTGTGCATGGTTGTAAAGAGAGGTCCCATGGGTACCCCCACGGGCCCCAATCGGAGGCCACCGGGTGAAGGGGGGCCTGCTACGGGCCCCCAAAGTCAGTTTCCGACAGCCGTTCCGTGTCGGACAAACCGAAACGGAAAGGCTGTCCGAATCGGAGGCCACCGGGTGAAGGGGGGCCTGCTACGGGCCCCCAAAGTCAGTTTCCGACAGCCGTTCCGTGTCGGACAAACCGAAACGGAAAGGCTGTCCGAATCTGACATCATAATACGTCAGTCAGATAGGCGTTCCGTAGAGCTGTGAGGTTCGGCTCCGACTGACTCTGAGTCTCTGAATGCCGGTCAGAACCGAGTCGGAACGACCGAACGGTTATCTTTCATCGTAATCGGTCGGACGGAAATGTTTCCGAGTTGGTCGGAAACATGGGTTCCGCCTCAGGTTAGGAAAAACTGAATGCTGTTCGAAACATTTCCAACCAACATTGTAATGATGCCCTTAGTTGTAATAAATATAGTTGTATTAAATATAATTTTGAAATATATATATATATATATATCTACTAAAATAATAAATATTACATATATTAAATAATAAAGCAAAGCAAATGGAGGTGCACCAGGTAAAGAAGTCCATTCAAGCGTATTATAACAAATTCTTCATTATTCCATCTCTTTTCTTGGTTTATACACACTGTCCAGCCAATGCGTTTCGTCCCATAAACAATTGGAACTTCATCAGGGCTTAGTCTCTTATAAAGGTACATAGTGTCCCAAATAAGTGCAACATCATGGTTCCAGCCAAATGCGCTGGCAACTACGGATTCCCACGGGGCATCCGGTTGTCCCCCGTTTGATACCCTGCTAAGTAGCAAACTATTCAGTCTCATGTAGTTCTGCATGAGACTGTTTTTGCTAATGTTAAATACATATATTTTTGGGAGTAAAATACAAAAATTATTTTCATACAAATATTATTTTTTTTAGGAAAATATTTATTAGGAAAAAAATATTTAATACATAAACATGAATTTAATTACTTTCCACCCTATAACCTCACAAAACACACAACCTGCACCTAAAACTTAACTTTAAAAAGCAAAATAATTACACTATTAATATAAATATTTATCAACAAGCAAATTATCATTAATTAAATATTAATTATTAATTAATTATAATTAATTCACTTCCCACATTATAACCCCACAAAACACATAACACACTCATTAAATGTAACAGACAGTTATTTACACTTTAACATAATTAATTATCCATTTAATAATTAATTTTAATTGAAAAATAATTATTTGTTATGCAAAATTAATTTACTTCCCAACCCATATCCCTAGAAAACCCACAACCCACATCAAAAATCCCCAAAAATAATATTTTCACAATTTACATAAATATTTTTCAGTTGAAAAAATATTATTAATTAAAAATGAAATAATAATTCCTTCAAATAATTAACTTCCCACCCTTTACCCCTATAAGTCCACATTTAGTACTCAAAATTAAACTTTAAAAAAATTAAGTACACAATTAAAATAATTAATTAACAACTAATTATTAATGAATTTAAATTCATTTTCTCCCCACCCTTTACCCCTATAAACCCCACAACCAACACCTAATAAAAAGAATTTATTAAACAATTAACATAATTAATTAATATTAATTAACAACAAATTATTTATTAATTAAAAATAAATTACATCCCACCCTTTACCCCTATAAAACCCACAACTCACACCCTAAAACAAAACACAATTAACATAATTTAATTGTCAATTAATTGATTAATAATAATTAACAATTAATTATTAATGAAAAATAAATTACTTCCCACGGTTCACCCCTATAAGCCCCACAACCCAAATCTAAAAAAAATAATTGCACAATTGACATAATTAATTATCAATTAATAAATTAATAATCAAAAAAATTACTTTCCACCCTTTACTCCTATGAACCCACAACCCGCTACTACACTAAAATTCACAAAAATGAATTAAATAAATTTTAATAACTACAAAAAATGTAACAAACATATTAAAAAACATAAACAATAATTGTACGAAAAAATTACATTATATACATTTAAAATACATACTAAAATACATAACAATAATAAAAAAACGATATTTTAAACAACTATATTTTTGCAAATAATATTAATAAGTTCGATATTTTGAAAATCAATATTACTTACTTTAAAACCGATATTCTTGACAACGATATTCTTGGTGACAATATTTCCATAGAACAATATTTTGGACACAATATTTTGGTATGGCGATATTTTTACTTCCATATTTGGTCTGAATACCATGCTGGAAACCAGAAGGGATAATGCTGGGGTCCTGGTTTTGGGATCTTTGTAAATGATGCAGCTGGTTTTGAAGATTGTGCGGGCTAGCAAGGGGAGCCTATGGAGCCAAGGAGCAAGCCAAGGAACAAGGAGAGCAAATGGAGTTCCATGAGGATTCTCAAAATATATATTCAATTAGTCTGATCACTAATCTTACAGTTCATTTCAAAGATGCTTACTATTTAACAAATCAGGTGCTAGAAATCCTGCATATACAACAGATTCAAGCATAAACTCTAATATTTTATTGTGTTCATAGTGTATATTACATCGTTCTTTTTTGTAACTTCTCCTGTAAAGCAGACCATATTGATTATTTGTAAATCTCAAACTATTGTTTGTTGTATCAGACATGCCTTTCCATCTTAAGGCCCAATTCTGATCTCGTTCAAGAAGCCCTCCGGACGACTTGGATCTGGAGAGCTTTCCGAACAACTCGCGCTCTGGGAGTTCAAGCGACCGATTCCGATGTGTCCGTATAGTGACGGACTCGGTTCGGTCAGACTCCCATTGAACTCAATGGGAGCCTGTGTACCGAATGCATACACAGGCTCCCATTGCAAAAAGGGGTGGGTGGGGAAAAGCGCGCACCCTGTGGTGGGCACCCCATGGTGCCCGCCACACTGTGCATGCATGGAAAGGGGGGACACATGGGGGACCCATGGGGGGACACCTGTGACCGATTTGGAGGGTCCCGGGTGAAGGGGGGCCTGCCACGGCCCCCCCGAAGTCCGATTCCCACAGCTGTTTTGTCCCGGCAGAACCGAGTCGGTACGGCTGTCAGAATTGGTCATCATACTCGCTCGTTCCAAAGCCGTCAACATTGAGCTGAACGATTTGGCTCTGAACGATTTCGACTGACTGATTCGGGTTCGGAAACGATTCGGTCAGCGCGGACGGCTTCCTCGCATCGTACTTGGTTGTTCGGACTGAAACATACACTCCAAATTGGATTTGCTTCTTCCGAATCCCGTTTAGAGCCCTTCCAAACGAGATAGGATATGGGCCCTTGGTAGGCACCCTGATGCTCCTTAAGGATTTGTGCTTGCCTACAAAAGTCTGCAAAATAAATATTAATAAATATTAAACACCAGGTATAACCTCATTGGTAATGTGTAATAATATTTTAAACATTCTAAGTAGTCACAGACATCTATGCACTGTGCTAATGCTTTGAGCATGAGTTTCAAATGAAAGCCCAACCCCTAGCTCTGATGCTGTACTTACGACAGGAGATGGCGTCTAGTCCATAGACTGAGACTACATTGGCCTGAAACCTTTAGAATCTCCTATCATTAATATCTATGGTGGTGTAAAGGCAATATATCCTGAAGAATTACATTTTTTGCTTAATTCTACCTCCACTTTGCTAAACAGGAAAGATTTCACATTTTCTTATCTGTAACTCTGATAGGAAATGACACCAACATAAAATGGTAAGATGTGTAGAGCCAATGCTTTTACGTGATAAACTCATTATTTAACTCTGAAACAGCAGATTTTTGATTGACTTGCAGTTTGTGAATACAATATTTGTGAAGACTGTGATTTCATAGTCTAATTGAGAGGAAATTAAGGTTTGCATAGCTATTAAAAATGCTCTATAGGGAAGAATCTTCTTTAGGACATTGAGCACAAGAAAGGATGAAGAGGAATCCTTAGCTATCAGAAGCTGGAAAGAAAACTGATCATAGGAAATTACCATCTTTTGCATGACGTCCCTTCAATTCTTTCCCTAACTATTTTTGCTGGACTTTGGTGGGTGGAGTTAAGTTCATCGGTGAAGCACTTTACTCCCGCCATAATGAGGGTCCATTACCTGCCAAAATTGAAGTTGTCCACCAGTCCATCGGAAAACTCTAAACATTGACATTAGCTGCTCTCATGGCTGTTCCTGTTATGTTGTAAATGTTTAAAGGGTGGCTCCCTCAATCAAGAAGGCCACCTGTCAAACTTTTGCAGTGCTTTACTTTTTTTCCCAAAACAAACTCCCATAGCTGGAGTTTGTTTTTAGATAACGTAAAACTAGTGGCCCCTCACCATGGAAGCTGTCTCATTACTTGTTTTCTACTATCCCTGCCAATCAGGTTTTATCTGGTGGTTAAAAATATATACCATCACTATCTCTAAATTGGGCAGACAGTGTTATTTGTGAACTTCTATACTCCGTCGGGCAATTGGAGCAGGCATAAATGGGGCACCCTGAGGCACCATCTTTAAAAAAGGACTGAACCTTCTCCCCTGTGTACCCAGGACTGAAAAGTGGATTCAAGTGGGCTCAAAGGGTCAGTTTGGCTGACCTTCTGTATGGCAACAGTTACATAAAAAAGCTGCAAGGAGCCTTTTTCCTGGAGTACCAGCTGACCAGTGGCAACTGGACCTAAACTTGACTTTGCTGTTGGCTTCTGCCTGACACCCCAAGATTCTCTTAGTGTGTCTTCTGAAGACCTAGGGGTCTTACTATCCTACTTTCGTGGTTGTTAAGGCACCAGAAAAAAGTTTAGAAACTTTTGAAAGCGTTTCCTCTAGAGCCTCAGTTGGACCCGCCTGCAAAAGTACCCAAGCGACAGTTCCACAGAGTCAGCTTGAATTTCAGCTTCATCTCAGTCAAGGGTCCCAGCACCTCTGAAAAAGTCCCAATATGCTTTGGGACCAACTTGCTTTGAGCCTCAGGCCTTTTGTTCCACAGTGGTAGTGACAATTTCAGTTGTAACCTCCGCGGGGAGGATTTTTCTTCTCAAAAAGTGAGAAAGCACTTTTCTGCATTGGGACGTTGAAACATTTTTGAACTTTTTGGGGTAACAGATATGTAACAGTTTTCTATGAGTTTGGGGTACTCACAGGCCATAAACTGGGTGCAGTGACTTTGGGAAATAAAAGCATCTGAAAGTGAAAGGCCGAATGAAGGAACCTTTCTTCTGGTTGCGGGTAGGACCCCTCAACTATATGGAAATACACCACAAACAAACATATTTACCATCTAGTCAGCCTAACATTTCTATAGCTAGTTGTTAGACCACCCATAGTCTGACTGGCTGGCCAGGAGATTAAGCTGAACACAACATTTGTTAGAGTTTTTGAATTTTTCACAAATATGGTAATTCCCTCTTGTTTCCTGACTGCAGACACATATGTCTGGTAGCGATTGCCCCCAACTTTGGGGCCGATTCCGATTCGGGCCGGAAATCTCTCCGATCGAGCCGGACCCGGAGAGATTTCCGACCGAATCGGACCCGTGCAGCCCGACCGAACGAGTACGATGCGTCCGTATGCTATCGTACTCGAGTCGGTCGGACTCCCATTGAAGTCAATGGGAGCCAGTCGTACAACACGTACGCGGGCTCCCATTGCCTCAATGGGTGCGAGGCGAACAAGGGCGCCCCCTACAGCGGGTACGCGGCGAAGTGACTCGTGCCGTACACGCACAGGTAGGGGGACCCATGGGTCCCCCCTGTGTGCGACTCACGTGGCTACACGTACAGGGGGGTCCGACACGGACCCCCGAAGTACGGCTCCGACTGCTCTTTCGAGCCGGACGGCGCGTGTCGGTCGGACTGCTCGTGGCGCGCATCGTACTTACACGGCCGGGGAATGTCTCCATTGCGCGGTGCGAGTCGTGTCCGAGCGAGTCGGTCGGTGCGGTTAGACCCGGGAACGAGTCGGTCGGAGCGGTTGGGACGCCCGAACGAGTCGGTCGGCGATTTCACATCGTACTCGCTCGTCCGGACGATCGTACGAATCGGTCGGGAAATAGGGCTCCGAATCGGATCCGGTTATGCCGAATCCGATTCGGAGCCCTACCGGCCGAGATCGGAATCGGCCCCTTTGTTTCTTTCAGACTCCAGAGTGCTGGGTACCAGATACATGTGAGCTTTGTATAGGTTTAGGTTGCCCGCAGGCAATAAACTGATGCCGTGAATTTGAGAAATTTGGAGAGCAACTGAAAACAAAATGTCGGTTTTGGGTACCTGTCTTTTCTTTGCAGAGGTATCAAATTGAGCTGTATGGAAACATACAACAAAGACATGTTTTTAACATCTAATTATCCTACGTTTTCTATCACAGACATCATCCAGACATCCCTTATCCACTTTTCTGGCTTGACAATGCATTGTCAGAATTTAAGCAATTAGAGTCCCAAAAAATGGCAATTCCTCTAAAGCTTCCACATGCAGGAAGTGATCATTACCAAGGCTTGACCCAGATCTGTGTTCCTCTTCGCCCTTACTTTTTCAATTGTTTCAGCAGTGATCCACATTTTATATACTAGTGATTGTCTTTGACGAGCGAGCTTCCAAAGTGGGTATGTGAAGTATTCGGAACCTGGGTTAGTCCTGTACCCAGAGAAATCTACCAACCATAGATATTTAAAAAAAGTAGAGATCCAATGGAATCGAGGACAATGTAGCATTTATGAATTCCACAATGTTTGATTATCCAGAATACCCTGCAAATGTTAAAGTATGGGTAAAATAAAATCACAGTTTCATTGCCTTTTTGTTCTTAAAACTTCAGAACTTCTGGCTAATGACAAAAGTCCTTCCATCCAACATTTCCACACTTCTCCTTATAAAAACAGTGCCTTACAAAAGTGGGAAAGCCTATTGCATGGGACACGATTAAGTCAAATCTTTGACAGTGTAATAGCAGGATTTATGGCACAATAACGTCAAACTGTCACAGTTTCACGTGTTCATGTTTATTATGTGAGACCCATACACACACGTTAAAAACTGTTCACATTTGTAGAAGTATAGGAACACTATTATTATGTTCTCCTCAAATTTCAGAACTTTCCATAACAGAAATGTGAGGAAAATCTGATTTTTGAAAAAGGTTGATGCTTCCAGGGAATTCTGAGTAGGGAAATATAGGAGCATCCATCCAAACCACGTCACATAGCATTTCCTGTTGTTTGCAGTTTTCAGAAATGCTGGTCAACCCAGGGGCCAAATACCACAGCTTTCCAAAAATTAACATAGATATAAGCTTCTTTTTGTGATTTCCATGGTTGCATTCTTTGACATGTGGATATGTTTTTATTTGGGATAAGTGTGGGAATGTAGGGTGGTAGGGTAGTTGCTATTATCCTTTCAGTATATCTCTTTGGTCCTGCCTAAAACCCCTTTTTAAAAAACATCTTGAATTATCTGGGGTTATAGATAAACCAGAATTCAGAGTGGCTCAAATAACACCCTGCGCCTAAACTCAAGTACCTGGGGATCTTTCAGAAATCCACAGTGTTTATTCAGCCTCCCCTCCAAGACTGGCATGCTTTAGAGTTCTCATTAGTAAGTAATGCATGATCAGTACACAGCAAAACAAACATTGTAAACCGGAGCTTGATGACTCTGGATATTGTGGGCTTTTGTCCAAACTGAAAACCTATACACATCTAAGACTGGAAGAGTCAAACATATGGAATGATTTTTGTGATGGATCAGGCTTCTGTGCAAAGAGTTACATGGAGAAAACTTCCTATACATTTTTCTGACTTGTAGGAACTAATGTTTTATATGATCAATTAGTTTCTTTAATTACTCCTTGACCAATCAGCATGTATGATCAATCTGCAGCTTTCTGAGATCTCCCAGGGGTATAATACCTGCTTCTCCCACAAATTGCAATTAGGTAAGAATTATAAAAGTAACATAACAAATCTTTACAGTATTCTTAGACCATGAAATAAGCAAAGAACATCTGGTTCCTTGCTGGGGGAGCCAGAGCTTCTTCCTTGTGCTTCAAACTGTGCCAAGAATCAGCTGCATGTCTGTGTCTGAGCAAGTAGGCATATATTGGTTGGCTATTGTCTTAGCCTAAGGAAAAGCCCAAACACCTTCTTCCTCCTTTGTTAGGCACATGTATGTGTCTCCCCAATAGTCTACTGAATAAAGGATCTGAAGTGTATGCAGAATATGGAATTCTTCTCCACACCATTCAGTAATTGATAATGGCTAACACTTAGCATCCGTTTGGGCTTTGACTACTCTTTTTTTCTATCCCTCTGAAGTTCCTGACTTGTGCATGCATTCTGAAATGACCCAAGGTGGTGCACATTGTTTCACTGGACACATAAGATAGACAAATAAGTAAATAGAACACTGGCAAAGTGCTAAGGGCTAGCGTGGGTTGATTTAGTTGTTTGATCTTGATGATGCTGAACACCCAGGTTTCTGGGAGACTGCAGATATTAAAAGCTAGAGTTGTATTATCTGAAAAACATTGAGCAACATGCACATTGAAAGGTAATAGATCTGTGTTTATTCTGGAGTTGGGTTCAACAGTATTCAACCTTGCTCTACAAATGATTGGAATCAGTGCCACTGCCCTCACAACAATCTGGGTGTTCTTTGTGGAGGATGCAGATTTATAAAAACTGTTCTGGTTCTGTGGAATATTTCTATGACATGCCATATGCATCAGGACTGGTGACCTAAAATTCGCAACTTTACTGTAACAGTATCCAGCACAAACATTTCAATACTAGCCTCCTGAGGAAACTTCAGAATGGGAGGTAACAACCTAGTAGCATTATTCTGGAGGTATTATATTTCTGGGCGGTAAGAATCTAGAGCATTACTCTGGCACATTCCTTGACAGTTTGTAATTTTTATATTTTCATGGTAAGCCACTCATTTAGTGCAGTTTAGCAATGCACTTTCTCAGAAATGTATAGATGGTAAATCAGAAAAGGTTGGATTCACAGACAATTCATTACATAAACTTTAATCGCTGCTGAATAAAAGTGTCTGATGCAATGAAATTGATCTTCGGTTGAAGGATGAGCAAATATTAACTGTTTAATTTTAGAAACTTTTCAGATATTGCTTGACAGATTGAGCGAGTCTTCAATATTTTGCCCCTTTGAAGCAAAGGATTGTGGTAGGTCTAAAAATGACAATATTTTTTATATGTGGCATGTAGCAACCAAAGCTTAGAGTATCTAACGGAGAACTAATCACTTACTAATCGTAGGAAACCAGACAACTATCTGAATGTGTTTGGCTGTTCACTTAAACAATACAACCATTTAGCTGTGTCCATCATGTGTTATGTCCACTAAACCACAACCACCTAATTAAAGTTTGCCACTTAAGCTACTAATGTACATTTTCCCTCTCAACACACCACTCGGCATTCAATAAGGGGAGACCTTTTTGGGTTCTATTGTATCATTTAGAAGTAGATAAACATTGGTCCTTCATCTGGCTGTTGTGATGATACTTTAAGATTTCATCCCAAAAAAGATTGAGTTGTAGAGTTGAACAAGGGAATGAAAGGAATTTGAAGATTATTTCAGTTTAGTTAAGTAAAATGACTGCTATTCAAATAACCTACAGATGATAGACTTAAATTAATGAAAGGTCAATCAGGTAAAGTATATTTCCCAGTGACGCATGGAGGGCAAGCATTGATTAAGAATGATCACCCAAACATTACATATCAAGTTTAGTTTACCAGCCCCTCCAAGAGAACACATGATTCATGATATATCATCATTTGGTATTCATTAGTGCATGTTACCTGTTGCAACTCTGGTGTTCATCTACCTATCTGTCTTTCTTTCCCATGGAAGCAATACACAATAAAGGACTGTCTTTTGATTCTTCACTGGCAGCTCAACACGGAAATATAGGGATGGGATGGGAGCCATCTTCCTTTTTTCTGAAGGATTCCATTGCAGACAGTTATCAATTGCTCATTTCAAAGTACAGTTGAACTGAAATGTTGAATTTGTCTTTCTCACCTCTTACTGCTCAATCAGCCCCTGCCACAAATTGCTGTGTCCTCCTGGATTGACTGTCTGTGGCATGCATACTAGTCCACTCCATTT
This sequence comes from Calotriton arnoldi, assembly GCA_963921515.1. Taxonomy (NCBI): domain Eukaryota; kingdom Metazoa; phylum Chordata; class Amphibia; order Caudata; family Salamandridae; genus Calotriton; species Calotriton arnoldi. The sequence continues at coordinate 694,316 of CAWUFW010003146.1, forward strand.
AAGAGTATTTAAAATAGCTCAGTGGTCAACCCTGTGTACTTATAGTTAGGTCCATATTTCCATTGGAAACGCCTTTTTTGGTTTGCTACTAACTTTGGTGCCATTTGATACATTTTCCCAAAATGTTCCCAAAAAGAGCTCTTTTTTGCTTAGTTCATGAAAGGTTTCAGGGTGATCTGAAACCTGACACATGGTGTCCCCCAGGGCTCTTCCCTTAGCCCTATCTTGTTTAATGTTTACATCAAACCTTTGATCACACTTATAAAAACCTACAGTGTTAAATTAATCAATTACGCGGACGACACCCAACTAATTTTGTCACTGAATAACAACCAGGAGGATACCATCAGAAACTTCCAAACATGCATTCTTGGCATCCTTGATTGGATGAATTCCAATTCATTGAAGATGAACGGAAATAAAACAGAATTTCTCTGCTGCTCCTCCAATAAAATCCTGGTGTCTCTACCATTCAATTTCTGCCCGCTACCCATGGAAAAGCCGCCGGGCAATCCTGTGGCAGTACGAAACTTGGGTGTGACCATCGACCAAGGATTATCTTTAGAAAACCAAGTGAATAAAATTACCGGTACCTGTTTTGCTCTGATACGTGCTCTCAGGAAGCTATACCCGCTGCTTGATATACCTGCTAGGTCATTGATCTCCAGAGGGGTAATATTAAGTAGGCTGGACTACTGCAACGCTCTGTTGCTAGGAGCCCCCAGTTACCTTCTAAAAAAGTTAGAATGTATTCCGACCATTACTGCCAAATTGACACTGAACAAACCCCGATATTCATCGGCTACAGAAGCCTTGAAGGAGCTTCATTGGCTACCTGTCAAGCAGAGAATAGTTTTCAAATCTTTATGTATTGCTCATAGGGCATTACATAACAAAGGGCCAATACCTCTTCAAAATAAAATAAAAAAGTACACCCCCGGCAGGAATCTCCGCTCTACTAATGGTAACTATGCCAGGAGATCAGGTACAAGAAAGTTATACAGGGAGGACGCACCTTCACGGTTAACGCGGCCCGGTTGTGGAATGGACTTCCAGCCTCCCTACGTTCTCAAATCGATTTACAAAAATTCAGGAAGGCACTGAAGACTTGGTTATTTCCCCACTAGTGGCCACTGCTTAGCTTCCATCTGCTATATTTTACACAATAGTTTAGCGCCAGGATACCATCTTTGGTGACAGTGCGCTCTATAAATAACCTCTACAATACAATACAATACAACAATACAATCTGTCAAGTGGGGCTGTGAAAAAGGGTGATCCCAAAATGCAAAATTCTCCTTCAATTTCAATAGAGATATTTGGACAGCATTACAGCGAAAACTTGTGATTTGGTGCAAATTCTTTTAGTAGTTTTTGAAATAATTAAGGTTAAAAAATATTTGTATATCTGAATGGTTGGGTTCGTGGGACAGTTGAAAGAGTCCCACAAGCAAACTTAAAAAATAGATATTTCTTTTGGCTGAGGGGGCTTTTTTGTACATTCCCAGGGATCCCATCATCCTGGGCCAAGCATCATAGCATGGCCCCCCTCCCTAAGCTGATTACGGTCATGGGCCCCCATCCCTTGGGGCCCTGCATATATATGAAAGGTGAGGGAGCACACATCCCCTCCACAAGCCAATTACAGCCTCCTGGACCCAATCTGCCTGGCACCAACATCATATTGAAAGAGGAGGGGATGGACTCTCTACTGCAGCCTTGGGGACCCCATCCCCCAGGCATGGTCTTCTTTTTAAAGGGGCTTGGGGCTCACAGCCTCCGTCCCCGAGCTTCTGAAGGCCCCAGGGACCCCATTCCCGTGCCCGACTCCACTGTGGTGCCCCAGGGAGCTGAATTATTTTTCTTAGGGGCTGGGAGCAGACATTTGTTTCCCTGCATGCGCTCTTGCTGGAAGGGGAACTCAGATTGGTCCCACCCGGCGTGAGCAGAGATAAGAACCTGCTCCCACCAGAAGTTAGCAGTGCTGGTTCCCAGCGCATCCAGTATGGGTGCATGTGGTGACCTGGTGAGGAAGCAGGGGTGCTGGGCCAAACCCTTCTTTGCCCTGGTTGGGAACCAGGAAACACATATTAGGCCTTAGGGGATTGTGTTCCCAGGGCTGTAAAGGCTTGGGGTGGGGGGCTGCATGACCTCCTCCCCTTAAAAAAAAGGCCCTGAGAAGGAGCCTGTGAGTTCCCTACCCTTTACAAATAATACGCCCCCATGGATGGGTTGCCCGGGGCCTGTAAAAGCTTGGAGAAGGGGTCTTGTTCCCCCTCTCAAACATTTTTTTAAAAGTAAGTGCCAGCTCTCATAGGTACCCTGGATAGGTTTTGGCAGGGGAGCCAGTGTAGTTGTGAGGGGCTGGGTCTCCGCCCACAATCACAAAACAATGTATAATGTGGGTGTCTGAGGTGGGCACCGGAAAAACCACAATAATAATAATAAAAAAAAGAGCCACTCACTTATTATTCACTGCTCTTTGAAGGAGCACCTCGGAATGCACTGCGAGGGGTATCTAGATATTTGTTTTTAGCCTTTGATGTCCCTTAAAGAGGCAGGGGCACCATCAAGTACTTTTTTGATGCTGTTGAGGGCTGTAATGAGCGCAGTAGCCCCCCAGCACCATTAAATAAATAGTACATCTCCTGTATAATTAAATCAATGACCCCAGGAGAGCTTACCACATTTTTCAAAAATACTCTTAGCTGGGGCTCTATGCACTTTAGCTGAAATGCAAGGCCCTCTTGTGGTTGTTTTTATGATTACATTTGAGATGCTGTAAAACCTAAAAAGAAAGAGTGTTTCTTTTAAAATTTTACAGTCCACAAAATGCAATCATTTAAACTATGTTAAAAAAGACGTACAGATATGTTGATTTTATATTTTTTAAATAAAATGTAATTAAACATTTTTATAATAATCATTGTTATTAAACATTGCAGTGTTTGAATTACTGAAATATACATTTGATTAAAAATATTGGTGATTTTTGGACAAAGATGATAGATCTGCTTTATATATATTGATATGCTCACCCCTAGATTAAGACAATAGGCCCACTTTTTATATTTTCTGGTGTTGTGACTCTTTGACAAAGTCAGTGAATCTGCAAAACCAACTGTGAAACCAACTATATACAGCAGATGGCAGAAGGCCATGTGCTGTGGGCGTAAGGGGACAATTGTAGGGCATTGGGCGTAGGGCCTCACCACAGGGCGGGCCTTGCACCCAACCCCACTCTGCACATGGCCAAAGGCACTCACAGGGGGTTCGGTGCATGGGTTTGCTTTCCTGAAAAGGGTTTGCAGATAGCAGGCCGTACGTGTCATGGGAAGAGGTGTGGCGCCGCGGCCAGGGCGACTGACGCTGGAATCTGGGGCTCACGGTTCGATCCCCAGCACCGGCGGCAGGTCAGCCCAGCACCATGTGACTCTGGGCAATAGCTTGCTTAATCTTCCCGACGGCCCCCAGCGCCGGGATGCCTTCGGGTAGCTGTTCGCGCTTTACAAATACTGGATTTACATTTTTTTACATTTTTACGTATTATAAAAAAAAGTATTATGTTCCTTTAAAAAACTAAAATTTCACAGAAAAAAGGTTAAACTGATGTTATAGTTAGGAATTGTAATATTATCTTACTTTACACAAAAAAAACTGGAAAACTCACTGAAAAAACAAAGTTTAAAGCAAAAGTAACGTTATAGCTAGGCGAAAATTTCAGTGACAATGTAACATTTTAAACTAGAATTCACCAGTTATAGCTATCTCAAGTAACTATAATTCATACCTTAAAGTACCTATAACTTGTGCTCATGCAATGCACAGTCTTGTCATCAATGATGTCCTTTCAGATGTTGCAGTGATGTTATCACTGATGTTATAGAACATGTCACGAGTGATGTAATATGGAAGGTAATTTGCTGTTCAGGAACAGAAACAAGTGGAAAATATCCCTATTGTGTGGGGAGGCATTTGACCTTCTTCTGGTCAGCACAATAATTAACGTGGCCCAGTAGGGGGAACAAATGACTGGAATCTAATTATGAGCTGAGCCAAAGTATTCTGGCAAAACTCTAAGTACCATAAGGATAACAGGCATCACAGAAGTGACACTGGATCTGCTTTCAGTGTACATCTTAACTTTAGTATTAGTACCGTGCTTGCATCTCTAGGCCTAAGTACAACAATGTATAATTCAGAGATGCACAGACAGTTCTCAGTAATCACTACACATGAATGCTCACTCACATTACAAATCCTGCATCAGGTCAGCACCAATTCCTGAGAGGCCCTTTCTGCAACAGGTTACTTGTGCACAGATAACAGACTGAGCTGGATAATTGTCTCACATGCTCAGCCTGCCCATATGTGCACATGCATGTGTTCATGTGCTCCCAGAGGCAGACCTAATCTTAAAAGGCAGAGATTGGTGATTTGCACTCTCATTCCATTTTCACAGAATTTACAGTGAGTGAGACTCATTTAATGATTCATTCACAGTGTATGTCCAAACAACAGGTAGTCCAAAAGCAAAAAATCCAGGGATTTAGTTTGGCAAAACCTATTTGCTACAAATGGGTATAAACGTGTGCGCATGTTTTTCATTTGTGAATGGATAGCTGGGTGTGAGTGTGCTCAAATGTGTGTTTGTGAATTGAGTGGTGTAAATACGTGCGCCTGTGTGTGCGCTTTTGGATTGGTGGAAGCAAATGTGTGCATGTACCCCCACTACTATTTTAACTAACCAGCGGCACAGGTCAGATACACAGCTTGTCTCTCTGACCTGCTTCCAGAGCTGAACACGTCAGACCAGTGCCTATGAAATGAAAGGACTAGTGCCCAGTCTTTCACATATTGGCCAGTATCTTCAGAAAGATGGTGTGTTCTTCATAGAGTCAATCCCTGTCAGTGCAGCATTCGGCCCCTCACAGTAATCTTCTCTCTATCTGCACCTCCACTGCCCTTGCCTCCAACCTAAGACAAAGAAAGATACAACTTGATGCTGTCACGCTCTAGCTACATCCATGACCCTCTTCAAAGCAACAAAACAGGACTGTCCAACCACAACACCCTGCAGAAAATAGAATGATACAGGAAGTGAACTGTACACTGGAACCTGCTACATGTAAGAAGTAGCCAAAGAATGCCTGCTAATAAATTCCATTAATTATTATTTTTACAGATAGAAGATATGACTGCATGTATTGTGTTTTTCCATGCATAAAATGGTTAAAATAAGTAGTGATAAATATAAGGTCTAATGGCCTTGTATCAAAACACAATACCTAGCCATAATTTCATTTAAGCAGAATGCATTTTATACAAGAAGAAAAACTATTCATTATTAGCCATGCATAGTAACCAAGGAGTTAGTAATAGCATATGCTTAATTAAAAGCATCTCTCGGGCTTGACAACATCTTTCTGTCTACTCTAAGCCACATGCATCCTAATCATACCCCAGGTCAAAGGGGAGTACAAGGGTTGTGCAGTGGCAACATTTACATATAATATTTGTTTGGTGATAATAACTTTGCTTGGGAACTATTGAATGCTTTACACATAATCAATTCACTAAGTAAGGCTACACATTAACTAAAAATATAAAGTAAGTTGTGATTCTCTTTAAGATCAATAAAACTCCAACTCCAATCAGTATCTCACTAATGTGAAGTCATTTAATTAGTTAAGGATTCATGACAAATAAAAGCAATCCCCATGAATGACCAAATGATGGTGATGAAACTACAGTGCCAAACAGTTATTTTATTGTGCATTCTTTGATAGCAGTTCAAGTATAAAAGACTTCTAGAGGTATGACGAATTCCATTCCACTGTTTCACTTTTTTCTAATCATATGTTGCTATGGGAGGAGTCACAGCAATGAAGAAATCTGGAGGTCCTACAGACTTTCAGAACTTTCAACTCACACTCATGTGTCACACAATATCAGTACCCATCACACGGTCACATGGCGAGGAGCCAATATCACAGGGTGGACACACAATTAGCTGGAAGCCCCTGCAGAGAGCAGCCTTCCATCTAATTTTTGGGAGGTTCTGCTCAGCCAATGTCCATTATGAAGTGTGAAATCTCTCCTGGATAATGGTGGCAGCCTCAAAGGCTTTGTTTTTCATTTTGGTGGGGCATGGTGAGGCATGCTTCTAGGCAGTGAATTTATAAAGAGCTCGAACTCTACTCGGCACTAAGCCCTGCTCTTTTAAGGCCACGCCCCCTCCTCACACTGTGAAACAGTTTCACAAGTTGGCAGGTCTGGTGTTTTGTTTTTCACCTTGAGCAGTAACTAACGGCCTGATATGCTCGATAAGGTTGCATGGCAGTTAGTGTTTTTTGTGCACTGACTACTTTTTGACAGACTGGAGTTTTGTGCTGCGCTGCAACTAATGTATTAATAGGTTTCGCAAGAAAAAATCATTAAGGGACTGATTAAGTTCCAGGTGGGATTCCATGCATTGATTGCCAGTGGACGAAATTACCATTATGGATGGGAATCTCCAATGGAATTCTTCCTATTACGATTAAAGCCCATGGGAAATGGGGAATGAATGCGTGAAATGTGGGTAATGTGCATTATTTCCTATTCTGAGGGCTTTAACACAGATATTTACCATTGGTTGAGAGGTGGTAAATAGATGTAGGGAGGCCTGATGTAAAGCAGGGGAGGAATGAAGGTCAAGAATGTAGGGGAGGGAAATGGTAGAAGGGTTAGGGCAGCAGATAACATTGCATTCTCCCCACCTGCCTTAGAAGGACCTTGTGTAGAACGAGTAGGACGAGATCTCCCTTATGATGCAACATAAGTCTATATAAAGCAGATTTACCAGCTGCTTTTTCCAGCTGGAAAAATCAGGTTCAGGGTTCCCCAAACAAGGGAAATATCATGCCATTTTTGATCAGTCAGAGCAGAACTTTAAGAAAATTGGAAAAACCTATTGCTTCAGTAATTTGATTATCTGCAAATGACTATGAAAACAGGGAAAGTCTGCTAGGGTCAGCAGACCTCTATCCCTGCATAGTGCTTGTGAAATCTATTGTATTTAATACAAATATTAAAAGGGGCTTACAACTTGCCCCTGCTTTTCATTGGTTTGGGTGCTTGCCACTTACTTTTCCTCCATTTTTATTGGTTGTAGCATACTATTTCCTGTTGTTCTTCGTGTGTTTTGTCTTAGTTTCCAATGGGTCAAGCAATCCTTTTCATCTGCAGAACTTCTTTTTTAGCTTTCCAAATGCGCACAGCCATCAGCTTTAAATCATGTCCTTATCTTGTTTGCAATTCTCTTTGCTGTTTCACTTTTTGCGCATGTGTCTGCAGTTCCTCAATCCATGCCCTCCTTGTGCACTGTTTGTTTTTCTCCAACCCGGTCTTCCTTGTGTGTTGTTTAATCACACCCCCCTCCCTTGTCTTTCTGCAATCATTGCCTCCACTCCCCCCATGTCGTTCTTTAATTGCTGCCCCCTGCCTGTTTCGTTGTTTTAACCTAGATCTCTTGACTGGGTATGAATGTCTGATTTATTCAGCATTCTGTCCATCATTTTTTGCAGCAGCCCTTTTGGCCTAATTGGGATGGGTATGCCCAGATGTGGGTCTCTTGCTTTCTGGGGCCCTGGATTCAAGCTAGCCTGGCTGATGAGGAGTGATACTCTGAGACCGGTCACAGGATGCTTCTTTCCAGTCCAGGGAAGACCTGGCTTGGCAGTTTGGGATGGATTGTTCCCATGAAGAGCAGGGTCAAGACTGATTTGCATATGGCTGGGTCCAAACTGGGGTGGCGAAGTGAGCAAAAGAACAATGAATTTAACCCAGATTTCTTGACTGGGGGTGAGTGTTTGCTTTATTCAGCATTCCATCCATCATTTGTTTACTCAGCACAGTTGTTTTAATCCCACCACCCCTGCCCTTTTCATGCACTGCATGTTCGTTATTATAGCTCCGCTGAGAACCAAGTCCCCCGAGTGGGCCTTGAGAAAAGCTGAGTGCCGGTTCTCCACCACTCTCTGCCTTTCAGTCCTTATCCTCCCCACCTCTATAATATCTTGTTTTTAATGTGCTCCTGTCCTTACTACATATTTGAACACTACTCAAGATACTGATTCCAGAAAGATTAAATGCTGAGTTGGTTCTGTGGGGAGTCAAACTTGTTCCTTCCAGAAGACTTTAGTTGCCACTCAGCCTAAACTATGGTAAAATGTCCAGCTTGAACCCATGGCAGAGCACTGATGATAGTCGGTTAACTACCCTGTCAACTAAAGATTACACCAGGCTCTAAGGTCAGGCAAGTCTATTTAACTACCTATGCACAATCGAAGGTTAATATTACCTAAGCACATACTGATATATCTGTGTATGTCTGTCTATATGTCTGTCTATTGACAAAGCGCCTGCTGACATGTCCGGTGACACTTTACAGCAAACAAACTGAATATGGAAGGGTGGTCGAGAATGATTTTTTAACTTTTGTCTTTCACCAGTCCCTCAATTGCTTGCTACAGACTACCAGGGTGGTGTTGAGATTGTTACTGTAAATGTTTATTTTCTTTACATCAAATTGGATTTTTTCCATTTTCGTTACTCTCCATTTTGCTGAAATTCATTAGTCTGTTATTCTATACCTGGGCTTCATATCCTAAAAACATGTGACCAAATTAAACCAGGTCCCCAAACCGAGGTGTTTTGGATTAAAGGGACCTGGAGGGGTTTAGGCGCCTGGGTTTGATTCTGGCTGTTTGGGTGATTTATGGGGACCTATGGTCATGCAACCTTTTGAGCATCTAAGTGAGGAAGAGGAGTTAGGGAGCGCAGAATTCTTTGAATATTTACAGATTTGCAATGGCATCGGAAAACATAAAATATTCTGAGGGGGTGGTTTGAGTATTAACCAAGTGAGGACGGGCCCCTCTCGGAACCAGACTGGAAAAAGGATGTACTTTCAAATAGTTGCACGGTTTGCATTTTTTTTAATTGTTGTTCTGGCAAGCTACATGGACATGAGGTAAAAGGGTCTTGTTATATTACCTTGACATATTTAAATGTATGGCAGTGGCGGCTCCTCCGCTAAGGTGGAGGAAAGTCACCCCACTGCTATTTGAGCAGTGTATAAAAGAAAATGATAATAACAAGCTGTTATTATCATTTTTTTTTCTGCAAGTAATTGGAGCCAGGTCAGAGTGGGCGGGGCTGAGCACAGTGAGGAGTGATTTTTGAACTCCCACGGTGCACATGATTGTTTGGCTGGCCCTCTCGGGCCGTCGAAACAATCATTTGCACTTAGAATGTTCTCCACTGGGCTGAGTTGCACAGCCCCGTGGAGAACATGCCAAGGCTCCCAGGTACTGCCTGAGTGGCCAAACAGGCCGCTCAGACCAATCATGCAGCGTTGTGATTGGCTGGGAGAGGCTGGCAGCCTGGGTGTTTCAGGCGCTGCAGAGTGAGGACGGAGAAGAGGGTGCGGCGGCGGCGGCTGAGAAGAAGGTACGTTTAAAAAAATATTTTTTTAGCATATTTCCCCCCATTTGCCCCCTGCCCCCATATTGAAGCAGCCGCCACTGGCCAAAGGAGTGGTTTTGTTCTATCTTCGTCTATGCCCAACCAAAAACATGTTACATCTAAACCCATGAAATATTACAAGGTGATCAAAACTAGTGTACAGCAGGCACTAAATATGTTAAAATCGGATTAACTTTTCATCTTTGTTTAGCAGATTTTAAGAGAAGGAAGGCTAAGTCAAGCAATGAGGAGCAAATGTGCAAAAATGCTTTTGCCATCAGTCTACAGAGTAAATGTTTCCTAAAATAAAAGCTTAGGATGGGAGTTTCCTTCTGCAAAGGTAGCACAGTGGTGTCATAAGCCCTGTATTTATCGACAGTGATGGTTTCTATGGTTACACCATGGAGAATCTCCATAATTTATTATCAGGAAATGCGTTAACATCAACCTGGGAAGGTGGCTAAAATGACTTTAAAGAAAACGGTCAAAGTTCTGTTACAATTAAGTTAAAAAGCACAGAAAGTGGTGAGGTAATCTGTACACACAATTGTTTTAGGAAACCAGTGAACTAGTCCAGCTGGTTAAGTGCATCCTACAATAGGGTTCATTGTAGTAGGCCGTATTATGTTTTCATTTCTACTGCACTATAACCAAGAAAGTGCAAGCAAGCATTGTTTACTCCTTAGATGCCTTGCCCTTTTTATTAGGGTCGAGCATGTGAGATCATGCACTCTAGCATTGGGAGTCACTCCCGTTTACAGAAAGGCATTGAGGCCGCTCATTGCTTACCACCTGTTGGCTTCTGTGTCTCTCTTCTTTACAGCATCCTTAATTGGCCATTGCATGCCACACGTCACTTGCGATTCTGTGTGCGGAGCACGGACCAAGCACAGATTGATTCAAGTTAATCAGTGCCTGTCCACTGCTCCTGCTTTAATTCAGGTACTATTTCTTCCCAAGTTGCACTTTTTGTGCCTGCTGAGCGTTCTGTGCCTGCTGCTCCCTCCATCTGTCGGTTAGTAGGTTGGAACTTTTTTGGTACAAGTGTGGATGTGTGTGTGTGTATGTATGCATGTGTACCCACGCACATATGTGGTGTGTTAGATGCTTAAGGCTCTGTTTGTTGGTGGTTGATGCTGTTAAAGAAGGGGATTGTGATGTGTGTGTGTTTATATAATAAAGCACTTCTTCATCGACATTGCCTGTTATCCAAATGTCCCACTGCTTAAGGTTCCTCGAGGTTGCAATTTGTTTTGTTTCCTTTGATGCCCTGCGTGCAGGCTATGTGGTGGCGTGTTCCCATGTAACATACTATCAACACGGTGTCCCAGAAGTGTGTAGGATATGTTTCAAAGTGCAATATTGTCTATGCTGCACAGCCTGAACTCATCTTACAGTTAGAAGGCAAGTACCTGTGTGATTTGTGTGTGTGTCTTTTTTTAACTTGCGATCACGCTGTTTTGCGTGAAGGTCCTCATTTACACCAGTCCTTTTTTAAAGGTCAGAGACTCTCAACTTGTAGGTGACCAACAGAGAGAGCTCTGCTTGTATGCTTTCTCCCTGCTTTTCTTCCTCTTTATTCTCGCTCCTACCCCTTCCTGCTTATTTCTTCCCTCTCTCCTGCTTCCTGCTCAACTGCTCCCCAAGCTAAAACCTACAAAAAAAATATTAATAATCACATAGGCCAAACATATTGCATTTGCCATTGCTTATTTTTATAGGGACAGGGCTGTTATTAAATATGTCAGACTTTTATCAACAACTAATTTGAGACAATATTCATCAGAACAATGAGTAATAAATATTGATATGTGAATAAAATGTTTGAATAATAATATCAGACTACCGATGGTGTATTTAAAATACTGGGGCCAACCTCAGAAAACCTTCGGGGCATATTATCAAGAACGGCGTTAAAAATTATCGCCGGTTTAGCGGCAGCAAACTGCCGCTAAAGCGGCGATAATGGGCTTGATAATATGCCCTTGAGAATTCCAATAGAAGTCCATGTTCTGGTGTGAACATGGGCTTCTATTAGAATTCTCCAGGGCATATTATCAAGCCCATTATCACTGCTTTAGCGGTAGTTTTCTGCCGCTAAACCGGCGATAATTTTAACGCCATTCTTGATAATATGCCCCATAGTTCACTCATACTAAAACCATTGACTTAGTCTGGTATTGTGCAGCATTAACTCACATGGACAGCAAAAAAACATTCCATTGCAGACGTGCCCCAGAAGGACTATGCATGCTTAAAAAATGTGAGTTCTTGGGCGTTAACAATATTTTCTCAACATATTCTCTTCCTTAATCTTAAAAAGGACAGGAGTTAATGGAAAGGGTGTTCCCTTAAATTATTGTTTTTTGGAATGGGATTTATACAAAAGAGAATACAGGTTCCCTATTGAAAAAAGTGCTGTAGTATTAGATCAAAGACAATGCCGTATGTGCAATTGTACACCAAGTTCAGAAACTGCTTCACATTGAAGCAAATGGAAATTTACAAATGTTGTCCAAGATCCAGGATTCAGGACTCCTGGAAACATTTGTGAATAATTGAAATCTTAAATACTATATTTAGACACAGGTGTACATTCTGATTGTATATTTTCGAATTTCGTTTGGGAATATTCTTGATTTTTACTCCTGGACTAAAGCCAGGAGTACTAAAAAGAAAGTGACAGGAACTCTCACTGAGTCTGCTCGATAGAGTTCAAATTGAGGCCCTGTGTACCTGTATATCCATGCATGCAGTTTTGTAACTCAATTACTCTAGCAGCAGGTGTGTTAAGACTCATTCCAATAACAGCTGCTAATAATTGAAGTGGCTGTAGTGTTTATATTACATAGAGGTGTAGTATGCTATCTTTTTACAATCTTATCAAAGTCTAGATGAGAAATTAATAGTGCTCTATGATACGAAAACATAGCTACTCTATTGTAATAAGTTGTAACAGTTGAATTGTGACCTTACAACATCTAGGGCCTGATTACAATGTTGGTCGGAAGCTAAAACACCGAACTCCTTGTCGGATTCGGTTCTGACCGACTCGCGGTCGGCTGTTCCTCCTGACCGATTATGATGCTTCCGAACACCGTTCGGAAGGATTCCAATTTACTGCAATGGGAGCCTGTGTTCCGACAAACAACATAGGCTCCTATGGGGAAAATGGGTGTCTGTGGTAAACCATGCACCCTGTGGCGGGCACCCCATGGTGCCCACCACACCGTGCAGATTTTACAAGGGGGTACCCCCTCAAACCCAAACTGGAGGACTCAGGATGAAGGGGGGCCTATTAGGGGCCCCCAAAGTCAGTTTCCGACAGCCTTTTCGTGTCAGACAGACCGAGTCGGAAAGACTGTCGGAATCCGACATCATAATCGGTCGGTCGGAAACTCTGTCCGTAGAGCTGTACGAATCCGGTTCAACTGACTCAGTTGCTCCGAATGCTGGTCGGAACCAATTTGGAATGACTGAACGGTTCCCCTGCATTGTAATCAGTCGGTCAGAATTGTTTCTCACCGACCGATTGTGATGGGTTCCAACACGGTCTAGGGGAATCCGACTGTCAGTTGCAACTGTATTGGTAATCCGATCTTGAAAATAAACCAAGGCCACACAGTTGGTTAGGTTTAAGCAGAACATACCCAAAATATGTAGCTTTCCGGGACCCTCCAGCCTACCCATCTTGAGGAGGCCTGGGATCAACAGTGATTGCAGTCCAATATGTAGTTTTAAGCAAAGCTTTCTGTAGAACTTCATACCTTTCCAATATACCACAATTCTTTCAGACTAAGGAGTGTGTTTTGTAGGCAACATTTATTACACAAAAATATCTATTGCCAGATTCAAAGAGATTTGCAGTGACCTATTATTGCAGTGCCCTTGGCTTACTCCTGCACTACATCAATACCAAGATGTTTATTAATCAAACTGCCGGCATCAATATTCACATATGTCATCTGAAGCACGTCCATAAGAAGGTTAATTTAGAATCAAGATGTGCATTGCTGTTGAATGCTGGTTTGTTGAGGAGAGAACCACCCCACGATTATGAAAGATTTTGTATGTCAGAACATCGTCACCAGAAATGTCTTACATATGTTTTCAGTTCCAAATATTGTTTACAAAACTATCAGCTATTTGTTGCAAATTTTCTATTACTCACTCCTATGGAGTCATAATCAAACAGGACAAGAATTTGAACACTGTTGCGTATTTAAGTAGTTAAATAAAAGTTTGCAGTAAACCTCCAACTTTTCTAGAAAATTCAAAGAATGTCCAGTATTCCCTTGGGACCTTGGAAATTAAACAAACTTGTACAGGTAGATGCACCAATGTAACTAGGGGTGAAATAATAATAATAGTATTCTGTGCCTGCACATAGGTGCGTATTGGGGATGTGCACATGTTTTTCAAGAAATTGTCCAGTCCACACCACATGCACCAGCTTCATAAATCCTCAAGCAAGGGCAGTTGCTCCAAACATAGCAGTTCTTGATATCTGCAGCAAATCCAGTAACACATACAAGGCCTTGTTATGAGCATCTGATAAATATCCAGCATTGTGGAGTTCGTCATTAATTTGAATCAATAATTATCACCTATTCCAACTTTTTTGGGAATAGCATGTAGATTTTGGTAGTTACAGACAAAAAACCACATGCCTCTATAAATATCAGGCATTTTTCCCTTGTTGAATTCCAGCAGGCCAAGCCTACTGAAATGTAACATAGGATGTGATGTTTATCTCACCTGGTAATAACCTGGTGAGATTAATATCGTACCGCTTGTGATTGTGCAGGGCACTTGTAATCAGGCCCATGTTGTCCTTATTAGGCCATAATGTCATGATCAGAACATGGGCTATACACAGCACACTTTCTTGAAATAATGTGAATGGTTCAATTCTGTGCGTGTGGAGGCATGGAATTGATTCATATATCAGACCTAATTATGACTACAGCAGTTCATTGGACCGCTATAGTCGCAGTGGCAGTGTGACCACTGCTGTATTGGCGGTCCGACCACCTTATTACATATTAAGAGGCGGTGGGACTGCCACAGGACCACTGCAGCAGCTAGGGATACATGATCCTGTGGTTGTGGTGCCGCGGTCAGAGGAAGTAATATGCTGGTGGTGCCGCTGTGGCAACTCCGAGCATGTTACAAAATTTCCTCTCTGTCCTCCTTTTTCATGGCAGTGAGCCCGCCATGAAAAGGGTGGCGGTGAGAAAACTAAGGTCTCTTCTGTGCATGGGTTTGCATGCGGGGGGCACATGGTGTGCCTGCTGTATTCTGCAGCCCCTGTTCGTGCACAGGAAGAAATGCACGACAGGAACATTTGCAGCACTCCCAAGTTGTTGCCTTTCCAAGGCTCTCATTTGAGCCTTAGAAACTCACCGCCGTGGTATAGGTGCAGCACAGACCACCCACCAGGATTAAACTCGTAATCCAGCGGGTGGTCTGACTATGAGTTTAGCAGTCTTCCTGTGGGGCGCTGGCGTGGCGTTCCGCAGAAGACCTCCAAACTCGTATTCAGGCCCATAGTGTATATACTGTACACATAAATGGAACACAGTATATTCACACATTTAACTTTTGTTCCATTTTTGACAAGGGAATAGTTTTTCCAACTGTATGACCCTCTTCTCTTAAATGTCTAGTGCATTTAATGTTTGTAAATTTGTATGCATTACCATGATGTTAAACCACCTGTAAATTGTTTGTACATATTCCGAGCTTAGGTGTTTGTGACTATTCACCAGGTTTCACACGTGATCCACTTCAGAACACCATAACCCTGCACAATAACTAAATTTGCGAATGCAGATATTGCACTATATTTTCAGACGTTCCTGATTTGCAAATAGACTTTGCATCTGTAAAAGACCACCAACCTTACTTAAGATTGGGAATCTACATGCATAGAGTGTACATTTGACACTCCAAAGTGCAACGAAAGTGTTAAAAAATGTTTGAAAACCAAGCACAGTGAAGTACATTTGTCTCTCCATCCAACATTTTCTCTTATAATTTTTGTCACCTCCAGTTTTTTAAAAAAGGGTAACCTGCTGAACAATGGGCAGTAAATCATAGAGCCACTTATTTTTATTTTTTATTTTTACAGACTTTTATATAGCGCGAACTTGGCCCGAAGGTATTGGGTATCAGAGTGCTTTACATAGCACCAGTTGCATTACATGAGGACACATTCATTTTTGTTAGGCACTTATCAACATCAAGCATTTTCCAATCTTTCCATTTGAAGCACCAATGAAGCAGCAGTACTACTTAAGGATCACTTCCCTAAGAGGCATGCAGGCTGCAACCTTACTGCTATTTTTTGAATGGGTATATGATCTTCAGAAGAGGTCAACCAAGCTGCCTTTTCTGCCACTACAGCCATTTCATCTGAGCCCTAAGCACTATAAGGAAAGGCAGGACACAAAATACAGGGGGTCTGATTCATAAACTGCACATTGCAGTGTGTTTAGTAGTACAACAGTAGTACTACACAGCTTACTACAAAGTGCTCTTCACAAACTGCTCTTTGAAGCAACTACTTCCTGATATTCACAAACTGCACTTATTTAGTAACGTAAACTTTTGTAGTAAGTTCCTACCTCCATTATTTTCTATGGGGTGGTGTAGCAGTCCCATTGGTTAGCCATGAGCAGTGCTGGACCTACTACAAAAGTGTAAGTTAGCAAATACAAGTGCAATTTACTGATACTGAAAAGGAGTAAACTTACTCAAAAGCTTACATTAACTTTGAGACTCAGGATCAGTGTGCTTCTAAGCAGACAGTCAAGGACCATTGAGAGAAGGTTGTTGATCAGTCACAATGGGCAAAGACAGACTTTAGTCTTTCACACAATTTCAATATTCCTTGCCGTACTTCCTTCATAAGCACCCCATAAATGAAAGGATTAATCAAGGGAGGTAAAAGCAGGTGAGTGTTTCCAATAAAGACATGCACATAAAGCGGGATGTTGTGATGTGACCTATGCAAAACAATGGAACATAAAACTGGAAGATAGAAGGCAGACATGACACACACATGGGTACCACAGGTACTGAAGGCCTTGAACCTCTCTTATGAGGAAGACAGAGAATTGCCCTTAGAATCAAAATATAAGAAATAGCAATACACAGAAGGTCCCCCAGTGCAATTACAATAAAGATGGCCAAGGCATACCCACTGTTAAAAGTGGCAGCAGAACAGGATAGCTTCGCCACAGCCATGTTCTCACAGTATGAATTGGCAATGTGTCTGCTACAGAATGGCAATGTCATGGTGAAGAGGGCAACTGGCAGCGGAAGAACAATGGCTCTGGTGGCTGATGCTGCAGATACTTTTGCAATGAGTGAATTTGTTACAATCGACGAGTATCTCAGCGGGTTGCACACAGCAACATAGCGGTCAGCTGCCATGGCTGAAAGAATGGAGGATTCAAATGCCATAAAACACTGAGTGAAGAACATCTGAAGCAGGCAGCCAATGAAGCTTATTTCGCCATCAAGAAACCAGAAGATGGCAGACATTTTAGGAATGATGGTAGATGACATAACCAGATCTGAAAAGGCTAGCTGGAAAATGAAAACATACATGGGTTTGTGAAGGTTCAAGACTGTTGTTATGGCCACCAGAAGAGAGCAGTTTCCAAGGACAGTGACAGCATATATGATCAACATTGGTGCAGCCAACCAGATCTGGTACACCTCTAGTCCAGGGATGCCAATCAGTACGAGTGTCAAAGGCGTGAATCCAGTGAGATTAGAAGATGGCATGATGCTCCCTTTGTAGCTAAAATAGGTATCTTTAGCCACGTCCCTGCACAGATATAAAACACAACATATGATGTCTTTTTCAGTTTCAACAGTCAATTTATTCAACTATTTCTGCTACAATGATATGCATTAATTGGCAGTGTAGGAATTGATTATTTTGCCATGGTCATTCAAGGCAATGTAGACCTGGTCGATTTATGTAGACAAAAAAAGTCAAATGAATTTCACTATAGAATAGTTGACCCATTGTATGTGATGGTAGAAAAAAAATTAATTGGCTGCAGGGGCCTAAGATAGCGTTTGAACAATAAAACATTTCCAGGCTGCCTGTCTTATGATGTTCAAAATAAATAACACAGGCCAATATTGTTGGATCACTTCTTTTACACACTCTCCAACTGCCCAAACCTCCAGATTTTGTGAACTACCAACATTTCATGCATCCATCCACCTTATTTCCACAACTGGTTGAAGTTCTTACACCTACTAAAACTCACATACAGCGGCGATTCCTCCAGTTGAGTGGAGGAGCAAAAGCAGCAGAGATGAAAAATAAAATGATTATAAAACAAATGTATTGCCATTTTATTTTTCACAACTGTTCTCAGCCTAAGCCAAGGTTCAGGAAGGGACAAGGCCATTGCTGCTGTTTTGCAGCAGGGGAAGAGTGGTGCCCACAAGTGCACATGTCATTTTGGCCAGCTTTCTTGCGACGGCCAACCTGAAATGCACACTTTAAACCTCTCCACCCGAGCTGTCTTAGAAAGTTGTGTGCAGTGGTGGCTGGTGACATTTGAAAGTGGTGAGGCGTAAAGTTCAGCTTGAGTGCCCGGCAGCGAGCGAGCGTAGCGAGTGAGCCCGACTGTCATGAAGGGGTTTCGGGGGGGGATTCTCCCCCTGAAAAACGTTTGAAAAAAGAGTGTGCAAATGGTGCACTTTCAAGCAAATCTGAGAAAGCAAGGTTAATAAAGCAATTGTGAAAGTGTAAATATTGATATCAATAAAGAGATTTCATATGATGATGTAGGTAGCTGCTTATTCAGTATAACCAAAATCAATTATTCATAATCAAACACAAAAAAATGGTAATTATATAGCGCTTAGTACCCCCGATGAGGCGTTGAAGTGCTTTTCGGCGAGTAGCACTCTACTCCAGAACCCAAAAGGATTGGTGGTGGATTAGTATAGATAAATATGAGTTATTTTGAGCAGTGGACGTGAGTTTGTTAGTTTGATTGAATAGGATAATGGAGGGATAGACGAGGGAAGAGTCTAGAAAGTGTTATTTGGGAGATCATAGTAGTAGAAGGAGGAGGTTTGGGATGAGTAAAGGAGAGATGTAGAGTTAATTTGAGCGGTGGGCATGTGACTGTTAGTTGGAGTGAAAAGGATAATGGGGGGTGGGCTTTTGAGGGTGAGGGGTTTAGACTGTGTAGACATGAGTGCTGGCCTTGAATAGAAGTTGGCTGTCCAAAAACGTGTACTATATCAACTCGAAATTAAGAATTGCACTGCCAGTGACAGTCCCTTCCTCCTCTTTTTTAGTTTTTCATTTTAACATCCCATTCGATTGTTACTAGCATGTATTCCCCCACCCCTCAATTTGTTGGTGCCAATTTAGTTTAGGGTTAAAAAAAAAACGCAATGTGAAATAATTTTATGACCCTGGTTGAAGCTGTGTGCTGACCTATGGAGAATGTATACAGTAAATAGCTGAATAATTCCGTTCATGTTTTTATTAGGACTTAAAAAGGAAAACAATTTTATTAAAAAGAAAGTCAAAAGCAACTACAGAGCTGAATACTACGTGAAACGAGTGTAGAATAACTATATTTAAGACTGGTTAGATGATCACATGATTTAATTGCTCGTATAGCGCTGAGTCACTTGCATCTCTGAGCACCCTGCCCAAAAACTGGAGGAAACTCAGAAGAGTAAAATATATTGAAAAGAGTAATGCAATAAAATGCAGATCATACATGGCATTGGGACGCTCAAAATAATTAGACCCTTTGAGCAAGTTGTAGCTGTACTCTGGAGCTTGAATAACAACTGCAGGACCAGGGCAGGCTGCCAACTTGCTTGCCACTTATCAGACTAGGGGAGGAGAGCTGCACCCTTCCACTTTCACTCTGGGCGGCCTAGGTACAGCACAGAGACAGGGATTGAGGTCGAGGTGCTTTTGGGAACGTGCCAGGGAGCCGGGGGTATCAGAGGTCATGTGGGAGGGTGCTGCTGCATGGACAGGTCTGGTACTGCCGGGCCGAAATGACAGGAGTGAGTGAGGGAGGGAGTGCGCCAGGCACACACACGGCCCCGGGATTGACCTTCGGCCATGGAAAGGCACTGGCTCAACGTGTCTCTTTGTCTCTTCCCACCAGTGCCTTTTCCCACCACAGAAAACTGATTTAATCTCCGTCAGTATAATGTGTCATCATTATGCATTTTTCATACTGAATATCTTGAAAAAAAGACGACACAGGATGATTGTCCAGAAGGCACAGGATTCCACCGAATAAACCAAAAAGAACGATAATATTCATGCGCCAAAACCCCAGCCCCTCCACAGCACCTCTGAGTGACTCACCATTGTGTATCTGTGGCTGCCCATTCAAGCCCCTCCTGAGCGGCCTAATGGAACCCCTGGTGGGCTCAGGAGGACTGTGAAAGCCCTGAAGGGAAGGGTGCACCCAGGGGGCTGTTTAGCGAGTATCCGCTTCCAAGATGCCATTCACGTGTTTTCAGTGACCATAGATATACTGCCTCAACTTTCAATCATTTCTTTACAGGCTATGCCATCACCACTACCCTTTGTTACTTATACCATCTTCAAGTCATTTTTATAATACTGGGTGAACTAAAATCGGAAGTGCCCCTTTCAAATATGTGTTTACGCTACAAATACACAAAAAAACAGACGCGGCTCGCGGGGGCTTGCGGGGGGGGGGGTTGTGTGGGGGCCCGGGGGATCAACAAAGAAAAATAGAAAATCCTACCTGACTCTGAGGAGGTCCGCCGTCCACGCCGCCTCGGGTCCGTCTCCGTTTGGGCCTGCCTACAGCCCCTCTCAGCCAATCCTGGCACTGCTGGCAGCGCCAGGATTGGCTTAGGGCACGGTTACCTCTCGCCCGCCTGCCCATTAGGAGACCGAGGTTTGAGCCTTTGCTCAACCCTCGCTCTCCTAATGGGCATGCGCAAGCCAGTGCACACACAAGTGCGCATGACTGGGCACGGTGCGAAAATTCGGTGCCCTTCCCCACTCGTGCGCACTTGTGCTGCAGTGCTGCCTGCTGCCCCTGGTCCCTCTGACAATCATGTCAGTCAACATGACGCAAGACCGCCCACCCCCTTCAGACTCTGAAGGGGGTGGGCGGTCCGACGTCATGCTGACTGACATGATTGTCAGTTCTCCCTCGGCTCTTTGAACTTAAGTAAACTGATTGTTTACTTAGGTTCAAAGACGCCGAGGGAGCTGCGGGCGGGGTGGCTACGCCCCAACGCCCCAATGGACGCACCGCCCCTGGTTGTGTGGAGAGAAGGCACAGATCCCCAGTGCCTTAAGGAGTGTCGAGCCAGCACGCTCCAGCCAATCCTTGTGCTGCTCTCATGTTGCTCAATATTATCAGCAGCATGAGAGCAGCATCTACACTGATAGAGGGGAGTTGGCCAAGGTTCCGAGATTGGGAGTTCTGACAACGAGAACACCGAGAATGTATGGGTAAGTAAATATTTTATAACTATTTACTTTTTTGACCTACTGACAGGCATTGTGAGAAACTCACTCTGCCTTCTGCCTTAAGTTCAGCGCTCTCAATCATGGCCCATTATAAATAAAACACTTTAAACAAGCCATGATTGAGAGCTTTGACATTGAGTCTAAAGGCATTTATAATAGTGCCTGTCAGGAGGTTAAAACATCCACTTTGCTCCTGCGCCTCTCCACGTTTATACATCACCACCCTCCAATGCTCACATAGTTCTACTGCTTTCCTCCCACTTTAATCCCACAACCAAAGCAATACTTCCATCAAGCACAATTGTGGATCAATTCAATTCAATTTAAAAAAAAAAACTTTATTCGACCTTTATATAGGTCAGAAAAGAAAACCACAGGAATTAATACAGACAAATATAAAATACAAGTGGACGACAGCAGGAAGCAAGTGTACTCTACAACATACATGCTATAAGAGAGAGACACTTTGATCCAATACAATGAATTCATGCATATGTTTAAAACTTCCTAAAACCTAAAATATACATTCAGCTTACAATTACAATAAGAATTATAAGCCAATACAAAGACCAATGTGCAATTACCCTATCATTGTTTTTCTTGCCCAAACAGCTGATTTAAAAAGGCACAAACTTAATAACAAATTTCAGAAAAACTGTAAATAAAGCAAAGCTAATCTACACCGTTGAAATCCTAATTTACATAACAACGGTTTCAAAAAGTGCTCACGTGGCAAACTGTGCAAACTGCAAAAAACATGAAGTGCAATAGTGTTTGTGCAGATTAAGTGCCACATGGGCAAGATGATACTGTATTCCCCTCTAAGTCTGAGACACTTTTAAAACACGGGGACCAATATATTGAGCCCTCTCTGAAGCGGAAAAGAAGTCATCGCTCTCATTGTGTAAGATCAATAGATAAATACATGGCGGGTTCACCTGAAACTAAAAATATATAGTAATTCAAGACTGAAGATTTTACTAGCTTGTTTTTCATAGTGCGCGCACACCGGGACACTCTCTCTCACACACCACTTCCCAGCCTTCTTCTCCATCCCACAGCCCGGCCATGTTACCAATCCCACAAATTCTCAAGGCCAGGTTGTCTTGTCCAAGGCGTAATATTTATTCACATAATCATGAAACTTCTCCCAAACTCACTCGGAGAGAACGTACCAGTATCCTTCTTAGATATATATATGCGATTATACATAGCATCACGCTGAGTATCCTATATGGATATGTATATAAGATTATACATGGCATCACAGACTAGCGTCATCATCATGGCAAGGCAGTAAGGAATTACAAATGACATTGTGGTCACCATTGTATCCAGCGACCGTACACACACTTCAACGCTCAGCTGTACGCATTGCGCCGTCCGGCCCCAACGCGATACAGCACACAGTTCTAAGATTTGCAATTCAAACTAGTAATCCAGGGCACCGCATATCGCACCGGCCCTCCGGGGTCTCCTGAACACAGGCAGCCTCCCCCAAAATTCACCTCAGTCCATAAGTGCCAGGTTAGGGCAGTAGAGTCGAGGACCACCGTCAGGCCAGTCCCTCCTCCCCACCAACCTACAGCACGCTGCAATCCTACCCCCTCCTGGGGTCCCTCGCTCTGCACAACCATTGTTGTGCCTCCCCTTTGTTGTTAACTGTCAGCGTTCCCGTTCCGTCCACATCCTTGCTTTATTGCCGGGTGGGTGGTTGCCGACGCTCCTGTGGCTCCCTTCCTGGTCCGGGGAGACAAAGAGGACCAGCCCCTCAAGGCACAGCCTTAAATACCTTACCCTTAAGGTTCGGTTTCGTTTCTCCCCTCCGAGGTGCCTCTCCCACCCCCTTACGTCACGAGGGCAAGGCATACCCCTTCCAAGCCGACCCCCCCAAAGGCAGCTCGGTCCCGTGGCGCTACTAAGGGCACCCCTTCTCTAGACGCGGGGAGCGCCTCATCATAGTGCGCGCACACCGGGACACTCTCTCTCACACACCACTTCCCAGCCTTCTTCTCCATCCCACAGCCCTGCCATGTTACCAATCCCACAAATCTCAAGGCCAGGTTGTCTTGTCCAAGGCGTAATATTTATTCACATAATCATGAAACTTCTCCCCAACTCACTCGGAGAGAACGTACCAGTATCCTACTTGGATATATATATGCGATTATACATAGCATCACGCTGAGTATCCTATATGGATATATATATAAGACTATACATGGCATCACAGACTAGCGTCATCATCATGGTAAGGCAGTAAGGAATTACAAATGACATTGTCGTCACCATTGTATCCAGCGACCGTACACACACTTGAACGCTCAGCTGTACGCATTGCGCCGTCCGGTCCAAACGCGATAGAGCACACAGTTCTAAGATTTGCAATTCAAACTAGTAATCCAGGGCACCGCATATCGCACCGGCCCTCCGGGGTCTCCTAAACACAGGCAACCTCCCCCAAAATTCACCTCAGTCCATAAGTGCCAGGTTAGGGCAGTAGAGTCGAGGACCACCATCAGGCCAGTCCCTCCTCCCCACCAACCTACAGCACGCTGCAATCCTACCCCCTCCTGGGGTGCCTCGCTCTGCACAACCATTGTTGTGCCTCCCCTTTGTTGTTAACTGTCAGCGTTCCGCCACAGGGTGAGAAGCTCCCCGGCGTACTCGCCCTCCCCCCCCTGACGCTGACCGTGCTCTGTAATCGCCCCCAATGTAGTGTGGAGAAACAATCGCAACCCTTCCTCTGACAGATGCCCCCCATGATGTTGGAAGAACCCCGTTCGCCCCTGACGGAGCAACTTGTGATGAATTGTAGCCATGGAAGACGACCCCCGCAGGATTTTATGTATTGAACCGTTCAATTTGTGCACAGATTTATTCAGGGCCCTCACTGAATCCCCCCCAACCCAAACCGATTGAGGTAGAATCTCAGACCACAAAATTACCGTGGACGGTAAATACTTTTTAATCCTTGCCAAGACCGAAAACAAGGTCTCCTGCACCCCTCGCCAGCCTAACTGCGGCATTTCATTCCCGCCTGCGTGAATAACCAGAATGTCTGGGCGAGGCACTGACTTGGAAACTATCGCTTGCTGCAGCCAGCCACACAGATCCTGCAACTTCAGACCTGGCACCCCAATCCAATGGTGTACAAACCCGGCTGCCGCTTGCGCCGCCTCCAAACTGGACCCCCGAAATTGCTCCTCCGCTCTGATAATCAAGGAGTGACCACTCCAACATACATGCACCGGTTTGCAGGAATCAACTGAAACAGATAGAGAATCACTGTTAAGGGCATGTCAATGGAGCGCTCTGGGCCTCCTTCCTCCCGCTAAACCAGACTTGGCCGAACATACCGTTCAAAACATGCTGACCGCCAACGCCCCACCCGTTTTATTGCCTCTGCAGGCAGCCCCATTGCCGCTGCTGTGGTGGCCGCCCCAATGCGAAAGGAATGGGAGCTGAACTGCGTTGAATCCTCCCCTAGGTAAACCAGTGCTCTCCTACACACCTGAGTGAACTGATATCGTGTCATTGGCCACCCATCCTTGTGAACCAGCAGTCTCGATGAGGCGATGTCTGGGCGCCCAATAAGATACTCTCTTGCCAACCGTACTGGACAACAAGCAGCGTGTTGCGCCGCATGCAACGTCACCCAAACACCCTTCCCCATCGTGTCAGTTTTTGACCGCTTGATCCTAAGATGAATAGCCCCCCTTTCCAGAATGACATCCTCCATGTCTAACCCTCCTTCAGCAGCATTTTATGATGCAGTCACTAACTCCGAGATACGCAAAGCCCCAAAGAAGGCGAGCACGTATGCCAGACTAAATAACTTTACCTCATATTGGGACTGACAGACCTGTGGAAGGGTCTCCACCAGCTTACCCAACCTCTCCACATTAATAGGTCGCCGAGTGTCCTGCACTCCTGGAACCATGCGTTCCCAACCCCTGATGGCTTTGCGCACTCTAAAATCTTTAGTGGGGTCCTTAACTCCACTTAACCCAGCAAAGAAGGCTATGGGCGATAACTGCCTGCGCACCAATGACAGAGACCTCCCCAGCGCTTTCTGTTCCACCAGAAAACCTAGTACTCCTTGTGGTGTAAATCTATCTTGCGCCCTGTTTGCACTGAACGTTGCATTGTACACACCCCAAGCTCTTTCGTACATACGTTTTGTCTGAGATGCAAGTGCTGCTGCAATTAGGTCTGCCGCAATGGGGCACCAAGCCTCCACAGCTCCTCCGGAAACGCTGACATCCGTTCGTCCGCCTGCGGCCACCGTGCCCTGAATTCTGCCAACTTAGATCGAGACAAAGAGTCAGCTACTGTATTTTCCACACCAGGCACATGTTTGGCAGAAAAATGCACGTTATGCAACAGACACAGACGAATAAGAGTTTTGAGCAGCCGCAGCACCAATCCACATTTTGCACTCTGGTTATTAATGGCCATGACCGCAGACATACTGTCCGACCAAAACACTACTCTGGCGTTTGCTAATGAAGCCCCCCAGATGTGCATGGTGACAATAATGGGAAACAACTCCAGAAAAGTAACATTGCGCGTTAACCCCAACGCCACCCACTCAGTTGGCCAATGCTTCATGCACCACCGAGCACCCAAGACCGCACCAAAACCAATACTACCCACTGCATCGGTATAGAGGGCTACCTCCCTATTGTTACGCACTGGCTGCTGCCACAGAAGCGTCCCATTGAAATTTTCGAGAAACTCCCTCCATGTCTGTAGTTCCTCTCTGACTTCCTCAGACAACCTTGTGTGGTGGTGCTTCGCCCGCAGGCCAGACATCGCTCTCGCTATGTTCTTCGAAAAAACTCTCCCCATGGGAATCACTCTCAAAGCGAAGTTCAATTGGCCCACTAACACCTGCAACTGCGCTAGGGTAACCTTCCTGGCAGCTAGACAAATGTTGACCGCATCCTTAAATGCCCTCACCTTCTCTTGCGGCAACCGACATTCCCCCGCCACCGAGT
Source organism: Calotriton arnoldi (assembly GCA_963921515.1). NCBI lineage: Eukaryota > Metazoa > Chordata > Amphibia > Caudata > Salamandridae > Calotriton > Calotriton arnoldi. Next base: position 720,362 of record CAWUFW010003146.1, read on the forward strand.
CAATCTCGATACCCAGGAAACTCAAGCAGGTGGTGGGGCCCTCTGTTTTTTCCTCAGCCAAAGGAACCCCCAACGCCTGAGCCAGCTGACGGAAACCGTGGAGCGCCCTACCGCATGCCTGACCACCCGGGGGACCCATGAACAAGAAGTCATCCAGGTAATGCACCACATTGTCTGACCGCACCAAGTCCTTTACTGCCCACTCCAGGAATCTGCTGAAGGTCTCAAAAACTGAACAAGCTATTGAGCACCCCATGGGCATGCACAAGTCGAGAAAGTACTGACCCTCGAACGTGAAACCCAGCAGGCGCGTGTCCTCCGGGTGAACAGGAAGAAGGCGGAAAGCCGACTCTATGTCAGACTTGGCCATATTTGCCCCCCTCCCTAAACTCTGCAATTTTTCGATTGCTTCGTCAAAAGTGGTGTATCGCACTGTGCATAGTCCCTGGTCCAACCCATCATTGACAGACCACCCTGCGGGGTATGACAGATTGTGTATTAAACGGAATTGCCCAGGCTCTTTTTTAGGCACCAGCCCCAGAGGCGAGCACACCAAGAGTTCACATGGTGGTGCCGTGAAGGGACCCGCTACCCGCCCCGCGGTCACCTCCTTCCTGATCTTTTCCTGAACTACATCTCGCTGCTGCAGCACTGACTGTTGATTCTTGGGTGGATTTGAGGAGGGGCGTGCGCGGGAGGGAATGCGAAAACCGTCCTTGAAACCATGATAAAGCATGTGTGCGTCCTTGTCATTATTGTATCTGCTGAGCAGGTGTGCGAGGACATGCAAGCGAATTGGGGAGGGGCGCCTGTCACTACTGTTTTGGAAGGAGGCTCTTAAAGGGAGCATGCTCTCTCTGCTTGCCCTGCTTTTTGAAACACTTACACTCTGGATGCCCTTGACCCCCGCAGAAAGAGCAGATGTGTTTAAATTTACAGGCTCCCCCTTTGCTACATTCCTTCTTGTTATACTGCCAACAGGCCAGCTTTTTGTCTCCCAAGCTTTTGTTGAATCGAAAGGACTGAGCTGCCCTTCCTGATGCAGTAGACATATTGAACTCTGCATGCCAAATGTTAATCTCTCTCTGGTCCCAAGCTATTTCCGGCCTAACAGCCTTCATCTGTCGAAATTTGGTATCATACTGCATCCACGCCGACCCTTGAAATTCGGATGCTGCTCCGTGAATAAGGGACATGTACCCAAACAACTGTGGGGCCAATGACGGTGTCTTCTCAGTCAGTATTGCCGCATAAATGGCGAACCCTGTGACCCAGTTCCGCAAGGACCACTCCACCCACACCGATTTAGGCTTTGCATCACCTTCCTTAGCCGTTCTAGGCCTGCTTGGCACCACCCCAGCATTGATCAAATCAAACACATTCACAAATTCTCCCCTTTGAATCTTCCCCCTCATCTCGGATGGAACGTGCCATGAAATTGCAGAAGATGGCGCCAGCACCAGAGACGTAGACCTAAATATTATTGGTGTCACCACTGGCGGGACCTGCCCAGCCCCCGTCCCCACTGTAGTCAGGACGGTCGAAGGCTGCGCCACACCCAGCCCCACCGACACTGGCGTGCCCCCAGTCTGTGCCCATACTTGCGCCGCTGCCCCTCCTTGCGGTCCTGTTACAGTGACAGATCCGGGCGGTGGTGGAACAGGCGCCCCCCCAAAGACTCCGGGGGCCTGCTGGCCAGCAGAAGTCCCATTTGCTTGCAACCCCCCTTGACTCCCCGCCAAGGCCCCTTGCCCCTGCATTGGCTGTCCTGGCACACCCCCGCGTGCTGTGGGGCCCCACGCCACTTGCCGCCTGGGCCACTACTGGTGCCCCGCCCACCTGCGGAGTCCCCACGGATGCTGTTGTTGTGGAGATTGCCATGATACTCTGCCCCACCGCGCCCACAGTCATGTTAAGCACAGGCCCCTGCGCTGCCGGATCCGAGCTGTGGGTGGCCATGCCCAGCGCATTCGACTCACCCCCCACAGTGGCTACTGCCGCAGGCTGTGAGCGCAACGTGTCCTGCTGCCCCTCCCTATATCGAGCCGGGACCTTCCTCTGTCACTTCGGTGTACTGCTTCCCTGCTGTTGTGCCGGCTCACCCGCCAGCTTCTGCAGCGCCGCCTCCATTCCGTGCCGCTTAGCCGCCTTCCATAGCTCGTTTAGCGCGTGGAAATCCTCCGGGCTCGCCGCTTTTCCTGACTTGGGGCGCGCACGCTTAGGTGCCATGGTTTCAACCTGCTAACCAGAAACACAAAACACAATATGTTAGGCGCCAATGTCATTCACCACATTGAATACTCCCCCATCCGCACCACCCCACTACTCGATGGACACGGACATGGACCGTACCCCCTGTGGTGTACACTCGCACCCCCCCAAACATAGAGGTGTGCAAGCCAGCCAGAGGTGCCTTAAACCCGTGCGTTGCGGAGTAAATGTAGGGTCAATGCCCCCCACCGTAATGCCAACCCCCCATCCGGTGTGCACAGCGTCTGAGAAGGTCAATTGAAGGTGTAATTGCTTCCTAAAGCAGAGACTAGTTAGAGAATACCTCTGAAATTCATCCTTTTGCTTCTGAAAGGAGATAATTATAAAGTGCTACAGAACGTCGTGCTCTCTGTAATTAGCTTTAGAAATTCTAATTAAAGCTTGCCACATGCCATTACAGCTCGAAATGTTAATCCATGCTCAAATAATATATTAATCTTGCTTTTGTATTATGCACGCTTGTAACCTTCCTCATGTGATGTTCCTGTTCCTACTGTGAAGCGCTCTGACCCTTCGGGTAAAGTCGGCGCCGTATACCCCGCATAATAAATCAGTAAATAAATAAATCCCCGCCCGACGCTGCCCCCAGCCGTATCCAGCCTGCGGGAGCTCGCGCCACTGACCGCCGCCAAACCCCGCCCTTTCCGCTAGGCGGTGACCCTCATTGTGGCGGCGCTTGCTCTTCAGTTATACACGCTTATAACCCTTTCCTAATATGAATTTTACAATTCATATTTTGAAGCGCTCTGACGCTTCGGGTAAAGTCCGCGCCATATCAAACGCGTAAGGCCTTAAAGAACGGATCAATCCTGTCGTGACGCTGCCCCCTGCTGTATCCCGCCTTTGGGAGCTCGCGCCACTGCCCCGACAAATCCTGGCATTCTTGTCATGCGGTGACACTCATTGCGGCGGCGCAGCCACGCCGCTCCTGGCCCCTCCTCCTCGCAGTAACTTGGTGAATGACCCCGGCGCCGGAAGCTCTCTCGGAGCCCTTCCGGCGCCGTCCTCACGTAATCGACACAAATCGATTACACCGGACCACAGCGCAGCCGATTCCAATGACCCCGGCATTCCGCCGCTGCAACCCTCCGCAATGAGCCGCTCCTCGTCCCTCCTCCTCGCAGTAACTCGGTGTCAATGACCCCGGCGCCGGAAGCTCTCTCGGAGCCCTTCCGGCGCCGTCCTCGCGCAAGCGACACAGATCAATTACACCGGACCAAAGCGCGGCCGAGTCCAATGCCGCTGCGACCCTCCGCAATCAGGTAAGCAGAGTTACCGGCATAACCCTAATATTAATAATTACCTAATACCGCCTTTCTGCCGCCCCCTCCCCCCAGAGCTAATGATAGAAGGGGACAGTAAACTCTAGGGTTACAGATTTACAGGGGTGTTACAAATGGAACACTGAAATTCCACTGAGGACTGCAGAATTACTGGTGAATTTGTAATTCGAGATCTGAGTCCCCACTGTTCTTTGCCACAACTTCCTACGCCACGGCCCCCCCGAAACCCACCTTGCCACAATCTCCAATGTCAGGCGCAGACGCAGCTTGTCGACGCTCCTGTAGCTCCCTTCCAGGTCCGGGGAGACAAAGAGGACCAGCCCCTCAAGGCACAGCCTTAAATACCTTACCCTTAAGGTTCGGTTTCGTTTCTCCCCTCCGAGGTGCCTCTCCCACCCCCTTACGTTACTAGGGCAAGGCATACCCCTTCCAAGCCGACCCCCCAAAGGCAGCTCGGTCCCGCGGCGCTACTAAGGGCGCCCCTCCTCTAGACGCGGGGGGCGCCTCATCATTCTTAAGTCCTCTGAATGTTCTAAAAATGTTGCTTTCACCTTTATCTTGTCTGCTTTAGAAATGCTGCTAGGTTCATTGAACATAACCCCAGGGTTACTAAAGTGTCCCATAAATAACTCAACCATGGAATAGAAAAAGCCTTTTTGAAACTGAGACACTCAAGGATGTTATCCCTGCATACCGTTGCTGCTGGATTTGTCCAGATACTGACCCACAACATGAGAGGCGCCACATGGAACTTGTCAGAAATAAATCTCTGATTCAACTCTGAATGGACAATAAAGCTAGAGTTAGTAGGCGGTAAGTTCAACAACCGACGAAGTAAATGATTTTCTTCTGCCTCTAATGAGCAACATTTATTAAAACCCCACAAGCCTGCACCATCGGTAGCAGCATAATACACTGGGAGATGTACACCTTCAGTGCTGGCAAGGCAGCCCCTCTAGTGCCTGGTCTCATAAGGTTTCAGACTGTCCCTGCAGTTCTGCTGAGTTTGAGGCTAGAGTTGTTAAGATGGGAATGCCAAGACCCTGAGGACCTAAAGGTCAAGCCCAGATAACAGTAGCTGTCAACACTTGTAAGTGCTTGCACCTTGATGGCAATTTTTTTAAACTTTAATTTACCAGGTCCACAGGACATAACATGTAATTTAGTGTATTTAGTTTTTAAATCGATATCTTTCATAAAAGAGCAAAATGGTCCATCATCTGCCAGGAATAGGAGCTAAAAGGACTGCACCATCTGCATTGAGTAAGGCAGGCACCAGAGTGTCTGCCATTCTGGTAGTGTCTACTTGAGTGGAGGTTAGGTGAGCTGTTAACCAATATATATAGAGGATAAAAAGCAGAGGTGCCAGTATGCACCCCTGCCACACTCCCCTCTTCAATGGGAAAGAGGGTGAGAGTGTAGACCTGGGCAGATTTCAAATAGCGCCAGAGTAAGTGGAATAAATGTAATATTTCCGTGCAACTCTTTGATGCGTTATTACCTATAATTACTCAATTGTTCCTTCTCATGTAATTGTGAGTAGTTTGGGGGAAGATCCTAACTCAAGAGCACATTTAGCGAGCAGGAGTGGCTGCTCACACTCACTTTTTGTGTTCTGTAGCATTTAGCGTTTTTTCTAAGTGCAAAATGCACCCTCATGCCCATTTTTGCACTAAGAAATAGCGCTAAATGCAGGAGTACTTTTCTCGCATAATTCAAGCGCAATCTTGCTGACTTTTTAGGTAAGTCGACATGATCACACTGCACTGAATTACGCAGTTACCCATACCCCTAGTCACCATAGCTTGTGTAATTTTGCTTTGCGTTTTTCCCTTCTTCTTCGTGTCCCTCGTAGAGCTTCCATGCACACATGCTTTCAAAAGGACAATTGGAAAAGCCAACACACCCACCTGCAGAGGGTATTTTTTTGCATGGAACAGTAAGTGGATATTCGACTGGCTTTAGGCGTGTACTCCATTCTCAGACAGTAGATGTTGGCAGCAGTCTATTTGTTGTAATAGTCCTAAGACTATTTATGCTGTACATTATTACTATTGCATATAGCCTTCCTTGCTTATACTATGACATTTAGAAGTCATATTCCCTATTACAATTTACTCTTAAACTTGGTACCAGAGATTGAGTTTAAACATTAAATTCCGGCCCAGATTTCATGCTGTGTGCAAGAATTTGTTGATCCATTCCTTTTTTGCACCATAATACATAATGGCAAAGTATACCTGTTCTTATCACATGGCGTATTCTACCTTAATATCAACCACCATTTTTCGCATATGAACATTTCTTATTATCATCATCACCTCATTCTGAAAGAAATATAAAAATGGCCATAAAAATACACTAAAACAATTTTTATCTGTAAGCTACAAGCTAAAACAAAGAGAATAAATGCAGCGTCCACATTTGTGGAAATTGTTAACACTTCAAATAGTGTATTATGGTGACATCATTTAGTGTCCCATATTCTACCAAGCAAGTCTGTGACAGTCAGTTTTTTGTAGGTAAATCAGCCAAAAAGAGAGTTTTGGAACATCTTAGAGCGATGCTGAATGACAATCAATTTTACTCTGTTGCGCCATTTCCGAAAGAATCATAACAGTGAAATGAGTCTATTGAAAATTTTCCTCATTGATAGGGCAAAGGACAGTAATATGAGAGAGGACAACAGAGAATTGATGCTCAGACGGATAGAATACAGGTGCATTATTAGGCTAGAAACAAAATTCCCCATTGGCTTGAGCCTGAATGAGGAACTCAATGTACATTTAGCTTGAGAACAACTAATTTGTTATAAAAAGGTGGATTTTTTTTCATTGTTTTAGCTTGTAGTTTACAGATAGAAATTATTTCTATTGCAATTTTTATTATGTTTTATAACCAATTTTGTATTTCTTTCAGAATGTGGTGATGATGACAAATATTAAACTTTTGTAGAACAAAGAGGTATTTAGACCAGCAGTGGCCACTAAACTTTGGTGTGGGGGCTATGCCCTGACCGGTAACGAAGATGGTAAACTCTAACACATCCATCTTCATTTCCTAAAATATTGAATGTGCATTGCTGCATAAAACAGTGGCTACCACTCTCTGTTTCTCACTAACATGAGCGTCAGGCAGCCAGCCATATTTTTTAAGGCACTTGCCCTAGTGCATAATTGTCAGACAGTGTCTAATTATTTTTTTTTTTTTACACAGGACCTTACCTCTGAATAGCCCAGTTCTTCCATTCATAGGGGTTTCTAGGATCCACCCCAAATGATGTTCAGCAGCATATTGTTTTCCAAGCAGCCCTGGGTGCTTTGGGACTCATCCTATTTACTGCCTGGGGCTGCATGCCACTCATTACTGCCTTGCACCCAATCTCCTTACCTTTCCCATGTCGTCACAGGGTGAGAAGGGGTCACCCTGACAAACAAAAAGGTGAATCTAATGGAGACTTCCATGCCCTTTACTGCTGTGGTATCAGGTAATGCACAGACCTGGCACTGCACCCTAATCAATGTCTGTTCACTTATAAAACAAATATATGAGTTCGCAGATTTTTTAGAAGCTCATACACTAGACATAGTTTTTGTTACAGAGACCTGGACCGATGCTTCATCAGGCCCTAACTTAGTCGCTGCAATACCAACTGGTTTTTCTGTTTCCAGGAAGAACAAGGAAGGGAAGAAGGGCAGTGACCTAGCCATAGTTTATCGTGATCATCCGAGGGCTACTTTTTGGGATATTTCACCTAAGTTAGAATATGAAGCACTCTCTTTTAAGATTGAGCATAGTCATAATTACACCTTTAATGGTCTTCTCACCTATCGCCCTCCCCCCACCGGGCCCTAGAGCTAGTTTTATCCAAGCTTTCAGCCACCGACTACAACCTAACCCTGCATGCCATGATTACTCAGTATTCAGTGGTTTTAACTTCCACTTGGAGAACGTATTTGATAAAGATTCTAGTGACCATATTGACTCAATGACTACCTTTGGATTGAAATAGGTCATTCAGGGCCACACCTATGTGGTGGAGCACTTGCTTGATGGGATCTTTACAGATAACCCTTTTTTTAAAACAACCAGTTCACTTCAGCTCTCCTGGTAGGATTTGCTCTGCTATCATGCTTGATCTCACTCTTTCAAAAGTATCTTGTAAGGTTAATACCCCAGAAGAGAACCACGAGCCACGCCTATGGCATACACTCAATGCCACTGAACTTAAGACCTCTCTAGCGAACAGTAGTTACTACAGATTATCATGCATGGATTGGCTTGATAGTAAATACCTTAGTGCCTTTAAAATCAAGTAGGGCTCGCAGAACTATGCCATCTGTGCCTTGGTTCTCTGAGGAACTCAGGCTTGAAAAACGGCGTTGTCACCGGCAGGAACACCTGTGGAGGCAGAGTTATGCCACTACTGAGAAAGAAACATATAGAAAAATGATTACGAAATATAAAGAGCTGATCTTCAAAGCAAAAATTAACTACTTTGCAGGCAAAATAAAATCAGCAAACAATGACCCAAAAGACCCAAGAAAATGAGCTAATCCACTAATCAAACCTTTTGCAACTCCTAAGCCTCTTTCTTTCAACAAAAGTCTGCAACATTTACGATGTCTTTTCTACGAATCAAAATACTAACAGTAGTCGCCCTCCTACTGGTGGCAACTGTGTTAGCGGTAGCCAGACCTCCCCCTAGGACCTGTCAGGTAATCACTTAGCCACTCTATCCACCTTCCCACATACCACATATGAGCAGGTATTTAAACTTCTTTGTGCAGCTAAATCGGGTTCACCAGCTGATCTTTGTCCACCAAAAATTATACATTTGGCCCTAGGGATCATTGCACAACGTTTTACAGACCTATTTAATCTAATTTTTAAGACTGGAGTATTTCCTAAGCAACAGAAAAAGGCTTCCATCCTTCCTCTCTGAAAAAAACCTAATCTAGATATTCTGGAACCCAGTAGTTAACGTCCTATTTCTCATCTTCCACTACCCGCACAAATCATTCAAAAACTGATCAATCAAGAACTCACCACCTTGATTATTAATAATAATCATCTTCTGGATGCAACTCAGTACAGTTTCAGAAGCGAGCACAGCACGGAGCTGGCACGGATTACCGCTAATAAGAGATCAGATGAGCAGTAGACAAAGGAGGTAATGCAGCTCTGGTTCTTTTAGACCTCTCAGCAGTGTTTGACACAGTCGATCACTGCTTATTGATTAATCGTCTCCAAAGCCAAGGTATTGATGGTTCAGTCCTTTCCCTTTTGGAAATTCTTCCTACTAACTGGACGACAGCAATCGGTGGAACTAGGCAATTTTGAGTCCCCTCCCTTTCGACTGCCATGTGGTATTTCACAGCTTTCTTTGCTTACCCCTGGTAGGACGGTAGGACAGATCAAATAGTTCGGATTTGCCATGGTGTGCAAGGTGGAAGACACCCTGATTGTCGTTTCAGTGACTAGCAATATCCAGGTATCATAACTGCATGTAAGAGGTCCATAAGTGGATGGTGGAGAATTGGGTGAAATTAAACTCAGAAAAGACTGAGATCCTGCTTTTTGGATGTCTCCTTCTGGTTACCCAGATGGTGGCCCCAGGAACTTGGGAACCTCCACACATCAGCAACAAAAGCAAAGAATCTGGGAGTAATTTATGACACAGCCATATCTTTTAAACGTCAGGTAAATGCTATTACTTCCTTTGCTTTTTACACACTAAAATGCTCAGGAAAATATTTCCATTTTATACATTAGAATCTCCAAAAAATAGTTGTCTCCACCCTTATCATTTCTAGATTAGACTATTGTAACACCCCTTTTGTTAACCTACAGAAAGGTCTTCTTGGCAAGTTACAAGCTCTCCAGAATGTGGCGGCCCGACTACTGACAGGGATTCCCAAGGATCAGCCTGCCAAACAAGCTCTTATTTTCCTACGTTGGCCTCCTATGAAGAAAAGGATCGATTTCAAACCATTATGTATTGCCTTTAGGGCTTTTAAAAATTCCAGACCAGACTACTTAAAGTACCAGTTTTGCTGGTACACCCCACAAAGAAATGTTTGATCCGCCAAAGCCAATCTGGTTGAGGGCCTGAGATTCCAGCTATCTAGGTGGGGAGGTAGCAGTTTTGATACCGCAGCATCTAAATTGGGGAATACCCTACCCACTCACTTGAAAAACTCTTCTGAACTGCTTCCATTTAAGAAGGCCCTTAAAACCTGGCTTTTCACCCTGTAGTCACTGTCTATAAGGTCTCAGGTATTTGCTGTTTTCTCTTCATTTTTTCATCAATCATCTTTCTTATCAGGTTGTAGTGCCTAGACGCTTTCGGGCATTAGTCGCGCTTTATAAATATAAAATCAAATCAAAATCAAATCAGACATAATTGATCCCATGGCATCCTGTGCTGACATGGGAAAGGAAGGGTTTACAGATGAAATGGAAGTCTTTGCAGGCCGGGTTGCTGTAAGTGTGCGAGGCCTTAGGGCAGAGTGGAAGCTTGGAGCAGGAGGCCCGGAAGGTGGAAGGGACTTAAGCAGGTACAGGCAGCTGTCAGTGATGCAACGAGTTCTGCACTCTTCAGTGTTTTTTTATAATTTTCTTTTGCTTTCCATGCTCCAGTTTTTTTTGTGCTTGTTTCCTCTTTTATTCATTCATTTTTTCTCTTTTGCCGCCTTTTTTCTCTCCATTTCCTTCTTTCTCTGTTAGCATGTCCTTTCTTTTTAGTTCATGACAGTATTCTTTTTTTTTGTTTGCCCTGCCCTCTCTTTGTATTTCCTCATTATACTTTTCCTCTGGTACCTTGTAGTTATTGTGTGCAGGAATAGAGAGTTGTCAGGGACCTCCGGATCCGGCTGAGTGCAGCAGCCAGCATCTGATCCTTAGAATCTCAAAATTTGGTTAAGTGGGAAAGCCAGGATCAATCCTTGGTTTTCTGGTATCACATTGAGAAGTTAAGCCGCTAGTTGGATATTTCTCTCACTGCCCTATTTTACACTGAAAGTAAATGTTTGTGTCCCCCTTTCTTGGCACATGAGATTAGAGCATGGGGAGCAGGCAGGTGCCACATGAAGGCATGGCTCATTTTGGGCTCAAGGCTACAAAAGGATCCTGAACTTAGCCGGAACCAGGAAGTTGGTTCGAGCTCTCAATTGCTCTCCCACCTCTACCTCTCAAATTTGCCTTCTCTCAAGTATTACTTTAAAAATGCCTATACGAAATGTGCTTTTTAGTTAATTTATTATAGAAACTTTGCTGGAGAATGCACTATTTCACACCACTTTTCAAAAACTTTCTCAGGGGCAGAAACCTTCTGAACTTTACTAGATAATTTCCAGCTCTCTAGCATGTGTTCCAAAGTTTAGTAATTGCACTTACGCCTCACTAGTTTCAAATTCCACCAGCCGCCACTGATTTAGACAGAATATCAAAAACACAAATATTGTGGGACAAAATATTGCGTCACAAATTTTGAGGGCAAAAATATTGTGAAGATTTACGTTTCTTTAGGTAAGTAACGTTTCCCTATATATCAATCAATCAATCAATCAATCAGGGGCATTGTAAGCACGCTACTCACCCGCGAGGGTCTCGAGGCGCTGGGGGGGGGCGAGGGGTCAGCAGTTCTGTTTAGCCGTAGAGTCAGGTCTTGAGTGCCTTCCTGAAGGTGTTCAGGGAGACGGCGTGTCTGTTGTCGATTGGGAGCGCGTTCCAGGTCTTGGCCGCGATGTGGGAGAAGGCTCTTCCCCCTGTTTTGGCTCTGTGGATGCGTGGGGTTTCGGAAAGGGTGAGGTTGACGGATCGGAGGATCCTTTTGGGTACGTGGAAGGTAATTCTGTCGTTGAGGTATTGGGTTCCCGTGTTGTGTAGGCATTTGTAGGCGAGGGTGAGTATCTTGAACTTGATTCTCTTCTCGACGGGGAGCCAGTGGAGATTCCGTAGGTGTTGGCTGATGTGCTCATGTCGAGGGATACCTAGGACGAGTCTGGCGGCGGTGTTCTCTATCGTCTGGAGCTTGCAGATTAGAGACTTGTTTATGCCGGTGTAGAGGGCGTTTCCGTCATCCAGTCTGCTGGGGATGAGTGCGTGAGTGACTGTCTTCCTTGACTTGGTGGGGATCCATTTGAAAGTCTTACGGAGGGTGTTGAAGCAGCTGGAGGTGACAGAGTTGACCTGCGGCTTCATGGAGAGGGAGGAGTCGAGAACGATGCTGAGATTTCTGGCGTGATCTGTGGGGGTTGGGGGCTGCCGAGGGCGGTGGGCCACCAGGTGTTGTTCCATGCCGATGGGGTGGTTCCAGGGACAAGGACTTCTGTCTTCTCTGAGTTGAGCTTCAGGCAGCTGTTGCGCATCCAGGTTGCGAAGTTCTGAATTCCTTCCTGGAAGTTGAGTCTGGTGATGGTGGGGTTCTTGGTGAGGGAGAGGATGAGCTGGGTGTCGTCTGCGTAGGATACTATGCTGCGGCCGTGCTGTTGGACAATGGTGGCAAGGGGAGCATTGTAGATGTTGAAGAGGGTTGGGCTGAACGATGATCCCTGGGGCACTCCGCAGTTGATTTCCATGGGTTCGGAGAGGGAAGGTGGCAGTCTGATCCTTTGGCTTCTGCCGGTGAGGAACGATCGGATCCAGTCGAGGGCGGTTCCTTGTATGCCGGCGTCATGTAGTCTGGCAGCGAGTGTGTGGTGGGAGACGCTGTTGAATGCTGCTGATAGGTTGAGTAGGATCAGGGCTGTGGTGTGGCCTTGGTCAAGGAGGGTGCTAATGTCGTCTGTGGCGGCGAGTAGGGCGGTCTTGGTGCTGTGGTTGCTGTGGAATCCGGATTGAGAAGGGTCGAGGATGGCGTTGTCCTCGATGAACCTTGTCAGTTTTGCGTTGACGGTTTTCTCCGCGACTTTCGCAGCAAAGGGGAGGAGCGCGATTGGGCAGTAGTTCTCCACATATATGCATCTTAGTGATATATAGCCTCAAGGAACATAGATGTGCAGTTAAGAATAGTAAATGTATATGTTTACCTTCTCAACATTTTTGTCCTCGATATTTTTGACACAATATGCTGTCCACACGATATTTGTGTTTTCGATATTTTTTCACTGATTTGGACAATGATGTTGCTTATGAAGAAGAGCATGGTTTTTGCAATTATAGAGTATTTTTGAGTTGGATATTTATATATCTTATAGTATAATATCACCTTACCATTTTAAAACCAAAACTCCACTGAAATTCACGTTATACGTAACTAAAAAAAAATATCACTTGCACCCCTATGATGCACCACATATGCCATCACATATGACATCACTGAAGACATGTTTTACAGAGCTTCTGTTTTCTTTGTTATCACATTTTAGAGCACTTTCTAATACATGAGTTCAGGGTGTGTGCTGTACAAACACTTCTGCTTGTTAAAGAACATTCTTTTTTAAGTTTAAAGAGACTATTATATCTTTATGTGAGGCTTATCGCATTATTTAGATGCTATGTATTTCCAGGGCTCGGCTCATGCATAGGCTATTAGAGCCCAGCCAGAACCTTGGCTCTGCCCTGGCTCGGCTCTCCATTTTAATTGGCACCTCCACCTCTAGTTGCAAACCTATTAAACATTCCTGAGAGACTCCAGGTGGTGGGGATGCCCCTCTCCGAACCCATTTTCCTTACAAATCACAAGGAGTCACAATATGGACTATGTAAATTCCAAAATCAATTGTAGTTAAAAGTGCCATGCTGGTACATTGCAACTTTGGTTTTTGCATTTACAAAACCTGCTATTTTGCACAGAGTTTGTAATATAACTAGTGGATGTGTGTGTTTTTTTTAGGTGTCTCCTACAGACAGATTTAGCTCCATACACCACACAGAACATAGCATGCACACACATATAAAAACACTTATTGGAAGGAACTTCTTGACAGCCTCTTCAGCCATAGTCTATTGAAATTCAGAAGCTTTAGGTATTGGCTTTAGGGGCTGTCAGCCTTGGTATGAACCCTTTGCACTCCGAGGATTTGCTCTGCTCTAAAAAGTAGGGCACACAAACATTGTTATTTTTAATCTATTTGTATTCCCTTTTCTATTTTATTTTTATAGGAAGGGCCCCTCCTTCTACTTTCTTACACAAGCCCTCACCAGCCCATGTCACTGCCTTTCCGGTTGGCCACAAACATTAGTGTCCAGCTCTTGTTTTTTGTTTCATTATTTTTTTTTCTGAGGGACTAGCTGCTTAAGTGCTTTCTGGCCGCTTGCTTTATTTCTCCTCGCATGTATTTTGTTTTTGTTACTTTTTCATTTTAACGATCAAAGTAAAGTATGGAGTGAAAGAGCAGTGCTGTATGTTTTTTAGGCACAGGGAGAATAGTGATTTGCCCAAAATTACAGATTGACGAGCTGATACCCAGACTCCAACCCGGTTCCCCAGTCGGCAGCTCTGGCCCTAACTCAGGGGTCTTCAAACTGGGGGATGGGCCCCACAAGGCGGGCCTCAAGTGATCCTAAGGGAAGCACCAGACTCTTGCCAAAAGAAGCATTATGCTGGTAGCAGCGCTTTGCACTAAGTGAAAAAAATGAGCTGCAGTGAGCCCTGCTGTAATGGGCCACTCCTAGCATCCTTTGTCATTTATATCCTGGCTGAGAGAAGGTCCCAAGGCGAAGACTCCAAATGTTCCTCAAAACCTCTACCCCCTATTTCTAATAATCACACTGCGGATACTTTTACAGGTTAGTAAGGCCTACCTGCCCAGAATAGTATGTTTGACAACCATGTATTTTTGAAAGGAGTAGCAGAACTTAACTGCCATGTTTAAATAAGTTTAGACATATTTAAACATTGCCAATTTAATAAAATAATTGTGAAAAATTCTACGGGGGCCCCGATGATTTTTATTTTTTCACTGGGGGGGGGGGTGGTGCATGCATTAAAATGTTTGAAGACCACTGCCCTAACGCAACATCCCTTCCCCATCCTTTATTTGCATCACGATCCATAGGCTGGGGTGCTGCAAACTCCTCTGCATGTTTCCATATAAATAAAGTGCTTTTGTAGTCAGTGTTCGACGGTACTCTCCCGCTCTGCAGCACCTTAACATTTCAGCGCACCTCCGTGTTGCCCCTGTGTGCCACCTTCGCTTGTCCACCCACTGCCAGAAACAACAAAGACATATTAACTACAAAACAAAACCATCCTACAATCTGAAGAGTAGGACTGTGCTGATAGAGCTCATTATTGACGTCACAGCGTGCACTTATATTCCTATGTTGCTCCAGAGACTGTGAATGTGCGACCTGCACAAACAGGTACATAATATATTTTGTTTAAAAGATTTGTACATATGTTGAATCGCACTTCCCAGGGTTACTTGCTCCCCGCTGACATGTAAGGAATTAAGCATTCACTGCGGGTGCAGCAGCGCTGCGAGTCTACTCTAGGCGCTGGCCAGGAGGGTCATGCAGGCACTGCGGGTGCAGCAGCGCTGCGAGTCTTTTACTCTATGAGCTGGCCAGGAGGGTCATGCAGACACTGCGGGTGCAGCAGCGCTGCGAGTCTACCCAAGGCGCTGCCCAGGAGGGTCATGCAGTCACTGCGGGTGCAGCAGCGCTGCAAGTCTTTTACTCTATGAGCTGGCCAGGAGGGTCATGCAGGCACTGCGGGTGCAGCAGCGCTGCGAGTCTACTCTAGGCGCTGCCCAGGAGGGTCATGCATGCACTGCGGGTGCAGCAGCGCTGCAAGTCTTTTACTCTATGAGCTGGCCAGGAGGGTCATGCAGGCACTGCAGGTGCAGCAGTGCTGCAAGTCTTTTACTCTATGAGCTGGCCAGGAGGGTCATGCAGGCACTGCGGGTGCAGCAGCGCTGCGAGTCTACTCTAGGCGCTGCCCAGGGGGGTCATGCAGGCACTGCGGGTGCAGCAGCGCTGCAAGTCTTTTACTCTTTGAGCTGGCCAGGAGGGTCATGCAGGCACTGCGGGTGCAGCAGTGCTGTGAGTCTTTTACTCTATGAGCTGGCCAGGAGGGTCATGCAGGCACTGCGGGTGCAGCAGAGCTGCGAGTCTTTTACTCTAGGCGCTGCCCAGGAAGATCAGGCAGGCACTGCGGGTGCAGCAGCGCTGCGAGTGTTTTACTCTAGGCGCTGCCCAGGAGGGTCATGCAGGCACTGCGGGTGCAACAGCGCTGCAAGTCTTTTACTCTAGGCGATGGCCAGGCTGGTCAGGCAGCGCTGCGAGTCTTTTACTCTAGGCGTTGCTCAGGAGGGTCAGGCAGCACTGTAAGTCTTTTACTCTAGGCGTTGCTCAGGAGGGTCAGGCAGGCACTGCGGGTGTAACAGAGCTGTGAGTGTTTAACTCTAGGCCCTGCCCAGGAGGGTCATGCAGGCACTGCGGGTGCAGCAGTGCTGCAAGTCTTTTACTCTATGAGCTGGCCAGGAGGGTCATGCAGGCACTGCAGGTGCAACAGAGCTGTGAGTGTTTAACTCTAGGTGCTGCCCAGGAGGGTCATGCAGGCACTGCGGGTGCAGCAGCGTTGCAAGTCTTTTACTCTAGGTGATGGCCAGGAAGGTCATGCAGGCACTGCGGGTGCAGCAGCCCTGCGAGTCTTTTACTCTAGGCGCTGGCCAGGAGGGTCCTGCAGGCACTGCGGGTGCAGCAGCGCTGCAAGTCTTGTACTCTAGGCGCTGCCAGCGAGAAGCATGGAGGCACTGTGGGTGCAGCAGCGCTGCAGGTCTTTTACTCTAGGCGCTGCCCAGGAGGGTCCTGCAGGCACTGTGGGTGCAGCAGTGCTGCAAGTCTTGTACTCTAGGCGCTGGTAGCGAGAAGCACGGAGGCACTGCAGGTGCAGCAGTGCTGTGAATCTTGTACTCTTGGGCTCTGGCAAAGAAGGTCATGAGGGACAGCGGGTACAACAGCGCTGCAAGTCTTTTACTCTAGGCGCTGCCCAGGAGGGTCATGCAGGCACTGCGGGTGCAGCAGCGCTGCAAGTCTTTTACTCTAGGCGCTGCCCAGGAGAGTCATGCAGGCACTGTGGGTGCAGCAGCGCTGCAAGTCTTTTACTCTAGGCGCTTGCCAGGAGGGACATGCAGGCACTGCGGGTGCAGCAGCGATGCGAGTCTGTTACTCTAGGTGCTGGCCAGGAGGGTCCTGCAGGCACTGCGGGTGCAGCAGCGCTGCGAGTCTTTTACTCTAGGTGCTGGCCAGGAGGGTCCTGCAGGCACTGCGGGTGCAGCAGCGCTGCGAGTCTTTTACTCTAGGCGCTGGCCAGGAGGGTCATGCCGGCACTGCGGGTGCAGCAGCGCTGCAAGTCTTTTACTCTAGGCGCTGGCCAGGAGGGTCATGCAGGCACTGCGGGTGCAGCAGCGCTGCGAGTCTTTTACTCTAGGCGCTGGCCAGGAGGGTCCTGCAGGCACTGCGGGTGCAGCAGCGCTGCAAGTCTTTTACTCTAGGCGCTGGCCAGGAGGGTCATGCAGGCACTGCAGGTGCAGCAGAGCTGCAAGTCTTTTACTCTAGGCGCTGCCCAGGAGTGTCCTGCCGGCACTGCGGGTGCAGCAGCGCTGCAAGTCTTGTACTCTAGGCGCTGGCCAGGAGGGTCATGCCGGCACTGCGGGTGTAGCAGCGCTGCGAGTCTTTTACCTGGGCCTTAAATGGCCTGTTAGAATTTTGATAAATCGCTTACAACTATCCTGTCACCCAATACATTTCTGTCTGTGCTAATTATCTTTGAGATAATAACACACGGTTCTTCAGATACGCACCACCCATTGCGTTTTAATGACTCTCCTTCCCCGGAATTTGGTTCCAGTTGCGCCCCTGCTAGTTACCGCATGGCGCATCACACAGCACTTCTGCCTTTTAAAACAGTGTGAAAAGTAAAAGTTATTGTTATCCAATTTGATGGTACTTAGTTTACCTTCCTCTGACGGACTGAAGGCTGAGTTTGGCTTGCAGTCTGCCCACCTTGGCTACTTAACAGGCCTCTTCAATACAAAAGCAAGTGAATGAATGTTCCAGCCTAGGATAGGCTAGACGTCATTCATCCGCTTCTCCCACCAATCCAGCGGGGCCGCACTGTAATGTATCCTTCCGCTGCTCCGTGGGTGCTAGGGTCGGTAACTCAACCCCGTTCATTGGTGAAACACTGTATCAATGATTTAATCATCAGAGCAAAGGGCAGCGAAAGACGAATATGTGACATTGTGCGCACTGGAGCGGACCCAGGTGGAACGTGTGTAATAACACAACACAACAAAGTGGGCTAGATATTTGAGTTGCAGATTACTCGAGGCCCACAAAGA
The DNA here is from genome assembly GCA_963921515.1 of Calotriton arnoldi. NCBI lineage: Eukaryota > Metazoa > Chordata > Amphibia > Caudata > Salamandridae > Calotriton > Calotriton arnoldi. Next base: position 738,210 of record CAWUFW010003146.1, read on the forward strand.
CACCCAGACACCAGAGTCACCAGGCTTGCACAAGAGATCCGTCTGATTTTCAACAGCAGCAGGCTGGCCTTGCCCCAGCATTCCCTGTGCCACCCTGCCCCAGCCAATGGGTAATCTCACCGACACAGCAGTGCAGGAATCAAATTGATTTTCTTTCACCACTAGCATACACCCTCCCAGTGACAGTCAACCAGTGTTTGCAGAAGATTTCTTAATTTCACCCCAGCTGAGTGGTGACTCTTCCATAGTGTTGGTAACTATGAAATGTCAAGTTTTATGTTTGGTATTGTGTGGCATTTCCGTGTGCTCAGTGGAGGTACTTTGTTGCAAATAGACTTTATGATAAATTTAAGAAATTGCCCATTTTTGACCAAAGAAATAGAGAGGAAATGACCTAAAACGGTAGCAATTCCCCTGAAACACTTGTGCAAGGTCACTACCTTAATCCATTCCAAAATGGCCACTGTTTGGCCACATATATGTGTATGCATTATGACGCAGGTGTGTGCATGTGCGGTGATGAACTGGTGGCCATTATAGGTTTTTTAGTTTTTTATTTTACTGTTCCAATGCCTCTCATCGCTATTTTAGAATGCTAACATAAAAGGCAACAGCAAACTCAAAACCTTGGAACTCACCTGTTAAAACAAGACCTATTGCCTTTGCCAATGCTTGTTCATAAAATATTTCTCTTTATAGCTCATTCTCAGTTTCTGTAAATGGTGAGTCAGGCTCCATAAACTGTGAGTTTGATCATAAGTTGCAAACAGAGCTGAGAATCAGGGAGCAGTGAATTTCTCTCTCTGTTTCTGAGCGTTTCTTAACTGTGTTGTCTGCAGTTCATTTTGTAACTCGCAGTGTCATTGACCTGAAAGAAAGAGCCAGATTTACAAAGAGTTCACACAACGCAGCATAGCAAGAAAGGTTGCTGTGCTGGGCTGCGTTGTGTGAACCATAGAGATCAAACCAGCCCCATATATGCAAAGAAGTGGCTCAGTTCTGCTCTCTCCATGCCGAGATTCATTTTTGGCTGCCATGCGCCACGCAGGCACCTTATCATCGTAGTGCAAGTGTGCCTGCATTGCGGTAAGCAAAGTTTTTGTGCAGGAAGGGTCCCTTCCTGTACAAACCTATGCTTTAAGGCATTTTCCTCTTTGTAAATCCAGTATTTGTAAAGCGCGAACAGCTACCCGAAGGCATCCCGGCGCTGGGGGCCGTCGGGAAGATTAAGCAAGCTATTGCCCAGAGTCACATGGTGCCGGGGATCGAACCGTGAGCCCCAGATTCCAGCGTCAGTCGCCCTGGCCGCGGCGCCACACCTCTTCCCCTACTTTGCATGTGTGCTGTACAATGCAGCACGCATCACAAAGAGGAAAACAAGGAGAAATTAAAACATTCTCCTTTTCGTGCCAGTTTACAGTAGGTGCAGGATTCTTGTGCAAATCCCTGTGCATGACTCTGTGTGGATGAGGATTTGCATCAAACCCATTGGTGATTGGAGAGGAACGCCCATGCACCACCCATGGAACTCCCCCATGATGCAAAGTAACACAAAGCAGCGCACTGAGCTACCTTGTAATCTTTTCTTCACAACCAAACAGAAATCATGACTGCATTGGCAATTACTAACTCAACACTTTGTATTGAGTCTGCATTAGAAAAGTAAAGCAAACCCAAGCAATGTCTGTTTGCAAATCTGGGCCAGGATTTCATAAAAACCTCTGAACACATCCGATCTACACCAGTGTGTAGGTGTAGAATTGATTCATGATATGGCCTGATCTCCAAACGTTTGTGCATAGCATATAATCCGGACCCTGATGAGATTTAGCGAAGGAGGCATGAATATCTTTTACAGAAAACACATTTCAAAACTAGAGGTGGATGAGCAACTGAGAGTTCAAGCCAGCCTCCAGCTGAAGCCTGTTTCTGGCTCAGCTCGGGGTCCAGTTGGAACCTCAAGACCATAACGAGGCAAGCTTTCATGTGTCTTCAGCCTGCCTCCATCCCTGTACACTGGATGGGAGTTACCACCAGAGCTGCCAACTTTGGACCTGGGGAACCATGTTTGTGTCCCAACGTCGGCGCAACATCCAGTGATTCTGGGCAAATCACTTAGGGGCATATTATCAAGAACGGCGTTAAAATTATCGCCGCTTTAGCAGCAGAAAACTGCCGCTAAAGCGGCGATAATGGGCTTGATAATATGCTCTTGAGAATTCCAATAGAAGCCCATGTTTACACCAGAACATGGGCTTCTATTGAAATTCTCAAGGGCATATTATCAAGCCCATTATCGCCGCTTTAGCGGCAGTTTTCTGCCGCTAAAGCGGCGATAATTTTAACGCCGTTCTTGATAATATGCCCCTTAATCTCCCCATCCCTATAAACAACAGATGGTGGCCTTCTGTAATGCAACAAGTGCTCATATAAAGCGCTCCAGTACTTTCAGGTCGAGTTGGCTCTATATAAAAATTGTTAAAAATATATGCAAATAGGTATAAACAAAGCCATAACATAAGGACACACAAATAGATACCGATTTATTGGCTGATTTGTACAAAGTGAAACCAAAATACCTGGATAAATTGCAGCTTTCCTTTTTCAATTATGTGATGTTATGCAAATACTTTATTTTACCAAAACTCTTTTCCTTCATTGTCGCATATGAAAACACCTTCCAATGTGAGTTCAGAATTATTGTTATGCAAAAACCTATGTGTTTGATGTAATAGCTTATAATGTTTCTAGATAATAATCTTGCCGGGTACAGGGTTTATACATGAAAATCATCTTGCCTCTTAGTTCCCTAATGGTTCATGTTTAGAAAACTTTCACTATTAAGTTCAGTTCTATAACGTGACCTAATAATACACTTTTTGGAATTTTGAAGAGACTTTATCATACCTTACGTGCTGTTTGATTAACATAGCAAACATTTTCAGGGCTCAGCTCCTGCTCGGGCTCTAAGATCCGAGCCAGACCCTTGGCTCGACTCTGGCTCGGCTCTCGCTGTTAATTTGTCGGTTCACCCACCTCTACTGAAAACACTTGTTTATTGCTCATAAAAAGGCAGCACTTTTTCTTCAAATGTATTCAGAAACACCGGCAGATGAAATATTTGTCAATTATAAAAAACTAGAATTAAGCAACATAGTCTGCAAGCATAAACTTGATTCTTCTTGAATTAAAAGTCCACCAAGAAAATAAATACCAACACTAGACACGCCCATAATTAATTACATACACCAGCTCACCTGCCACAGCTCACCAGGAAATGAGAACCAACCAGCCTGTCGGCGCTGCTCAGCCAGCGATGTGTCAGGGAATATTTATACCGAGAAAGAGTGAATCCCGGCAGTGTGCCTGACCAGCATTGTAATCCTCGGAGAGGTGTGCACCACAGGATGGGCCTCCTGTGGATGCGGTGTTTACCATTAGTGGGTAAAACTCACAAACCTTCTAACTAGAGAGGTGTCTATTCCATCCAAGCTCCCTCCAGCTAATTCAAATTACAAATCTTGAATTGAACGGTGCATGTGCATATCCTGTGGATGCAACTGAACATTCTAGAAAGCAAAATATGATTCCGGATTTGTAGTTGTCAGTGCCAGGGAATGCTTCGCTCCAGTAGATTTGCCTGTTTCCTTGAGTAGAGATGAGGAGATATAAAGGTAGGATGAACAGCAATATTCGTTCATATTGCAAATAAATACTATCTATGATTAAAACAGGAACACCAGAGATATGTAGTCTTTATACACAAATTAACATAAAAATGTTAACTATGTAATTCACTTTTCTGCATGCAAATAATATGGAACATTATAACGTCCTTTTGGCCTTCTAAGCACTATACATATATAATTCACTAAAGGCACCATCGCAAGCTCCCTGTTAAATCTGTGGGGAAATACAGTCACCATGTTGAAAATTGGGTTACTGGTTGAGGGGGGTGAAACTCTACTCAACCAGCAACCACAATCCATGTTAGTGTGAAGCCACAAGCAAGCCACAAATTAACCCGTGCATAAGCCTCTGGTTGCTTGGCAAAAAAGCAGTCAAGCTTAACTTAGAAGCAATGTGTAAGGGATGTATGCAGGCATTCAAACAGTAATAAAGTAAAAACACAAAGCAAGAATATTCTCACATCAATTTAGAAAAATAGAGTCAAATGGAATCCATTTTTATAAGACCGAAATGACAAAAATCCAATCAGTAGAGCCGGAGATATGCAGTTTCAAAGTTTGAGGTAAAAATAGTGCCTAGAAGCACAAAGCACAATCCATGGGTATCTGGTTGCACCAGACTGGGACAAAGGCATAAGTTCAGTCCAACTGCGGTGGAGCACAACTGGATACAAGGACCAATTTAGGCCAGCTGAACAAAGTATCTTAAATCCTAGTTGCAGAGCGTTACGAAGATGTGACATCAAGGATGCAGTGGTAGTTCTGAGGAGCTGTGAGGGTGCCATGCGCGGTTCTGTGTCCTCATCAGGGATGCTGTTGAGAGGCTTGCGACACAAAGACCTGCGTCAAAGATGCACCACACACTGACTGTTCTGAGGAGCTATGGAGTCCTGCGTAGTCATGGAGGATGCGGTTGACAAGGTGCTTACAATTCGAAGGCCTATGTTGTGGATGGGATGTGCAGCTTGGGTTCAGAGGAGAGTAGAGGCTGCAATGCGAGGTCCTGCATTGGGGTGCATCATGCAGTGGTGGTTTCAAAAGTGTTGCAAGGAGATGTGCCACACTGTGTTGGTATGGCAGAGTACCTTCAGGCCCACTTCCAAGGTTCCAGGACTCGATTGGCATCAGTTGGCAGGCAAGTCTCAAAGCAGACTGAGTTTAGGTGCTGGTTCAAGATGGTTGGATCCTCTTCTGTCCCTGAGGTTCTGACCAAGAGCCAGTCAACTAGTCCTTGGACTCACTATGGTGGTCCTGGGTTCAAGATGTAGGTCCAGTCCTTTCACACAGGCAGCAGGTCAGCCGGTCAGCAGGGCAGCAGAGTGGCAGTTCTTCTTGCATAGCAGAACAGTAGTCCTTCTGAGTCTTCCACAGGTCCAGAGGTGTGCTGAAGAGTTGGGTCTGAGGGTCCAATATTTATACATGGTGCTCAATTTGAAGAAGGAGAAGGTTCTGGAGGTTTCCACTTCCAGAGGTGTTTGGAAATTCCTGCCTCCCTGTCCTGGCCCCAGCTTGTCTAGGATCTCAAAAAAACACTAGTGGCAGAACCTTTGTAAGTGTTTTCAGTGGGAGCCTTTGTGCTGTGCAAGTGTGGTTGGTGACTGTTTCCCCCCCCTCATCAAGTCAGAGATGGCCCATCCTGCCAAACCTATGCTCCTTAGTCTTACTGTCTGGGTGCAATCCACAAAGACTAACTGCCAGCTATGCCTACTCATGTGACCAAGGATACAGCCTGCAGGCACCAAATGGTTAGAATAAGAAAATGCCAACTTTCTAAAAGTGGCATTTTAAGAATTATGACTTAAAATTTAACTTTACCATTTAAGAGGGTATTAAATTAAAATTCTTTAGACACCAAACTCAAGATTCCTATCTGCTCCCAGTTAAAACTTATCAATTATTGAATGTGATAAGTTAACCCAATGTAATCCAAGGGAGAGGCAGGCTTTGCAGTAGTAAAAAAGTAATTTAGGAGTTTTTCACTACCAGGTCATGTACAAGTTAAAAGTACATGCCCAACTTTTTTTAATGCACTGCACCATGACCTATGGCCTGTATAGAGTCTGCCATAGGGGTGACCTATATGTATTAAAAAGGAAGGTTTAGGCCTTGCGAGAGCCTTTTCTTGCCAGATAGAAATGGAAGGTTAAAAAGTACACACAAGCAGCAATAGCAGGCCTGACACAAGTTTCAAAGGGCTACTTAGGTGGGTTGCATAATCAGTGCTGCAGTTAGTAGCATTTAAGTTACAGGTCCTGGGTACCACTTTAATAGGGACTTACAAGAAAATTAAATGTGCCAATTGGTTGTTAGCCAATGTAAGCAAGTTTAAAGGAGAGAGCACACACACTTTAGTACTGGTTAGCAGTGGTAAACTGCACAGATTCCTAAGGCCGACAAAATGAGATTTAGCAAAAATTAATAAGTAAGGCAAAAAGTTGTGGGAAAGTCTAAGGCTGACAGGTCTAACACACCAGAACTAACAATGCCACTCGGGATTTCTCAATACTCTATTAAAATCATGAGTTAAACGTCCTGAAATGAGGAATAACCTACCAGGCCCAGGATTACCAGGTCAGTTTGGGTAGGTTTTGCCCAGTTCTGGAGAGCATACAGCTGACAATTATTACCTGCTGTAAGCAGTGGTTAAATGGCAACAGGGAGCCCAGTGGGGGATGCTAGTGAGAAAATGGCAGATGACATTGTCTGCTCCTTCTCGGGCTGCAGGAGGCTGAAAAAGTAATCAGGGTTTGGCCTCTGTCAGCAGCCCCTTCCCCTCTACAGCCGTGAGTTCAGTGTGTCCAGATCCTCTCCTGATAAAACCAGGTCTGCTCTGCCAGATGAGTAATTTCAGGAGCAGAAAAACTAGGCCACTAATAGATGCCCACAGCAGTAGCCACCAAGAAGCCTGCTCCATGAAACTTATAATGCGGCCCTAAGAGCTATAAACCAAATGATGGTATTGCAATGGTAAACAGGGGTGAGGAGTGTGTCTCCATTTCTCCAGAATGTGAGTATCAGTTTGCCAGGATTTTGTGAAAAATTAATATTCCAGACCTGATAATTTTGGGGCTGGGGACACCATGCCTTTCTGTACTACTGTAGGGGCAGGGGCTGGGAGCAATATCACAGCCCGACCCTCATCCAACCTGTACAGAAGTGCTGGGGGAGCACATAATGGCCCCACTGCCCACCTGTAACATCCCCCTACTCAAATTACTCTCTCACTGACACTTTCTACGTGTTCTGATCAGGTGGAAAAATGGCAGCAACGTTCCTCCTGGAATCAGGGAATACTGACTGGAAAAGGATCTGGTATTACCAGGTCCACACGGTAATTCCCCATTCTGGTGAAAACACTCCTGGTTGCCAGAATTCGCTGCGGGATACTAATCACACTCATAGATACCAGCCCCCCCGTTTCCTGGCACCTAATTCCACAGTAGCCATAATGCTCTATTACTTACCGGTAATCTTCATTACTCCGGGTCCTGTTGTCCTCATCCCATTCATAACATAGTGGAGATAACCCATCTCCTGACAGAGAAAAAGACAGAGGAATGCTGGGTCCCTAACCCCGCCCCTCCCACTGGGAGTACATAAGCAGTACTTACCCAGCATTCCGCCTGAACAACCAAGCCCCCAACAGGAAGGCCGGCCGTCCGGGAGGGAGGGCGGGGCATATGAATGGGACAAGGACAACGGGACCCGGAGTAATGAAGCTTACCGGTAAGTAATAGAGCATTACCCCCAGGTCCCTCCTGTCCTCGTCCCATTCATAACATAGTGGAGAATACCAAAGAACACAACCCCAGCAGAACACCCCAACTGCAAACCCGGGGCGACCGGACCATGAAGCCACAGCCCAGGAGAAGGAACACACCGACCACCAGAGAGGAGGCTCATGGGCTCCAACGGAACTGGCAGCCGACCAAGCGGCCCAGAGAACCCAAGACCAGAGGAAGGGAACCCCAAGCGAGCCAACACCAGCAGCAGGCGAACCAAACCAGAAAACGCCGAAAGAACAGGCCAGCCAGGGACGCCCCCAAAAAGACCAGGCAGAAGCTGACCAACAACAGACAGGCCAGCAAAGACCGGAGTCCAAGAACCCGGTGCCCACAGAGGCCCGTAAGCAGCGGGACAGGCCAGAGCACCACAGCCCGGAAACCCCAACCCCCGAGGGGAAAGAACCCCCGAAAACCAGCCCAGCCACAGAGGCAACAGAAACCAGAGCAGAAGCCAAGTAGACCGCACAGGCACACCAAACTCCATGGCCCAGCATGCACCAAGGGAGGGCAGGGGAGAAACCCCCAGGGCAGAAGGCAGGCAAAAGAGGACCAAGCAGCCGGGGAGCCAGAGCCGAGGCCAAGCAACTTGTCTGAACAGAAGGACCCGACGGCCCAACCCACACCCGGGGAAGGCCAAAGAGGGGAAGGCCCCCGCAGAGCACCGCAAAGCATAGGCCGGAAAGGTGCAGAGACCCCCGGTACTGAATCGCCGATCCACACAGGGCCGAAACCCAAAATAAGGCCCGGACCAACAAGGGGCGAGAACACACCAGCCAGACCCAAAGCCAAACCGCGGCCAAAGCCAAAGTCCCAGAAGCAGATGGGAGCCCAGCGCCCACGGAGGACACACAGCCCTTACCACCCCACACGGGAACAGAGACCCGAAGAGGCCACAGCAGAGAAAGAGCCGCCAGCAGGACAAAGGACACAACCCAAAGGCAGCGAGCAAGCAGCCCCAGGGACAACACCACAGGCGACACAGGCAGAAGGACAACCGACCAGAGGAAGCCCACAGCACCCGGAACACCCATGCGGACCCCCATCCAGGCACGAACCAGGACAAACCCAGCCGGACAGAGAACAGACGAGAGCAGGCGCAGTCAGGAAGGGAAGGCCGCAGGCCACAAGACCCCCCCCCAAAAAAAACAGCCACAGACACCAGGTGAACCAGCAGCCATACCGGCAGGGAACTGTAGAGGCAAGACAAACACCATGGGCCCCCCCCACTCCGGGAGGGGTCATGCCGTCCGACCGACACCTACAGCAGGAGCAGGTGAGCAGGGAAGACAGGAGCGGGCGACAGGCAAGACAGGCCCAGCCGGACTCAAGAGGCTGAAACAGGAGGAAAACTGCAAGGACCAGAACCCGACAGCAGAGGGAACACGCAAACCAGGAGACAGATCCAGAAAAAAGCAGGGGGAAACGCCAGGCGAAGACACACACCAGAGCCAGCAGAAACACCACTGCACAGCTAGCCCCAACCCAGTCCCCCACCCGGCAGCCCAGGAGAGCCGCAAGCGAGCAACCGGGAAGCACCGAGCAGACAACACCAGAAGACCCAGGCGGACACCCCACCAGGCTGCAACCAGGCACAAAAGCCAACAGCAACAGGCAAAACCAGGAAGACACACACCAGGCAGCAACCAGGCCCGACCCCGCCAAAGCCCAGACCAGAAAGAACAGGAGGCCACAGGGCGGAAGCAGCTGAACCACAAGCGACAATAAAGATGCACTGCCGGAGGACCAAACAGAAGCAGCCACAGGCCCGCGGACCAGGAGCGACCGGAGCACAGCCCCCGGACCGCCACCCACCCAAGGTGAAAGAAAGAAGAAGAAGAACCCGAACATGGCAATGGAAGGGCCGGAGACCCCAACAGCCGCAGGACAGGGCCAGTGCGAAAGGGCTGCAGGTCACAAGAAGGGCCATGAAGGAGGAACGTCAGGACAACGGGAGAAATCTGCAGCCCAACCCCAGCCAAAGAGAACGACCAGTACAAGGCATGGACAAGCGCCCGCCCCCCCCCCCAGCAGCGAACCAAACCGGAAGAGAATGCTGCAGGCCAGCGTAAGCCAAGGATGCCGGGAGAAAGCACAGGAGCACCCAGACCATGAAGAGGCAGACCAGCTCAAAGAAGAACCCCTAACCAAGAGGCCAACACAGGACCCCACAGGGGACGCAAGAGGCCACAGAGGCACCAGAACAGGCCAGGCGCAAGGAAACGCCATGCAGCAGCAGGGATCAGAGAGGCCCGGAGGCAGAAAGGCTGAAGGGCCAGGACACCCCAAGCACACCGGCAAGGGAGGCAGACCCGAAAACGTAGACCCAGCACCACAGCGCCTGTCGAGAACCCGTAGAAGAGAGAAGGCGGAGCCAAGCTGCCACATAAAACACCCCCCAAAAAAATACAACAGGCCCAACGGGCAGAACCAGCCGCCCCAAAGACACACGACACAGCCACGGAGCCCCAGCACCCGGCACCTCGCAAGTGCAAGCAGCGACAAGAGCAGCAAGGCAGGTGAAACAAAGCCCGCCCGAAGAGTCTCACAGCCCATAAAGGAGTGACCCTGGTAAACAGAAAAGCAGCAACAAAGCTGCCAATTGTGACTGAAAATGCACAACCAGTGAAAAACCAGGTATCGAACACACAACCATTGAAGCAAGAGTCTGCGACCCTAACCACTAGGCCATGGAGACTCCGCGCAGCAGGGTGAAGCAGGGAAGAGAAGCGAGCGAGCCTGTTATGGGGCGTACAGCGGCCGCCTGCAATGGAACTGGCTTAGGCATACTGCGGACGGTCGGACTAGGAAAGGCCAAGCAGTGGAAACAGCAACCGCAGGAGGTCCCTGCGGCCGGTCGCAGAGCGCCGCGGGACGCACGTTCAAAAAAACCGAGACGGACTCATAACGCTCCCAGGCTGTGTACAACAGCGGGCGAAACGAGGGAAACATGCCAAAAATCTCCCAGGTCCACCACCGGAGCTCCAAGGCACAGGAAAGGGTGCGTGACAGAAGCCCACAGCAACAGGCAGACCAAGGTGCAGAAAACACCGTAAACGAGCAAAAAGAACTGCTACGCGGGACTCACCCGGAGGGGTTAGGGGTGCCGGAACACCACCAGGAACAAGGCCCCCACCCACCCCTACAGTCAGCCCAGGTCATCCACCAGGTCCACGCCAGAGCCGGGAAGGCCAGGAGACAGCAAGCGTGGCACGTCTTCCACCCGGCCAGGCCACAGGAAAACGCACCCGCGACACAGAAGCAACTGGAAGGCCACGCACCAGGCGCAAAGGGCCGGCCGGCAAGGCAAAGCTGGCCACGAACATCCCAGCCTCTCAGCAAGCCCGGCAGGCCAGGAGGCAGGCCAGGAAACCCCCCGCCCGCTCAGCCAGGCAGCCGGGCAGGGGGAGGTGAGAAGAAACGCCACCCCAGCCGAAGCAGCACCAGCATCCACGTCCATTCTGTCGACAGACAGAAAAAAAGAACAGGCAGAATGCAGGGTAAGTACTGCTTATGTACTCCCAGTGGGAGGGGCGGGTTTAGGGTCTCAGCATTCCTCTGTCCTATGTTATGAATGGGACGAGGACAGGAGGGACCTGGGGGTAATGAGGGTCTTAGTGCCTAATAGGTATTTGATCAGTAAAGTGGTGCGTTGAAGCTGCCCTGGGGAAATGCCATTACTGTAAAGATGCAATCTTACCCTGGGCATTTGTTTTCTGCTATTTTGAATGTTCCCTGTCACAATGTCATTACCAGATGCAGGCCTAATATGCACATAATATGGTATATGAAATCCATTGCAAACATCGTTTGTGCCCTATTGCACAATTACAACTAGTTTCAAAAGAAGTATCGATTTCTATAGAATGCCATGCTAATGATTGTTCCACTGATATTTATTGAAAAAGATAAAATCATTTTCATTGTTTTCTATTCGTTTTTGTTGCCATCTATATTTTTTTGCATTTCTTTACTGGTACTTATATAACACAAGTTTCTGGGTATTAACCTGGCTTGGGCCTTACAGTCTTTATTCTTAGATTTGCTAACCTGATTGATTGATACATTCACTTCTGGCACTCCCAACAGCGTTGATCTTGAGCATGGGGCCCTGTACTAAATGCAGGATTGTTTTTGGAGCTTAGACATAGCACAAATGAAGGTCTTTTGACACTCGCCAGTCTCATTCTGCAACAAACGCATCTTACACCCCTAGGCTTTCTCATGAATTGAACACTTTCTGGACAATCTATGCCAAATCCAAGTAGATGTAATTTAGGGCACAAAGGAGTGTAAAAGTATATTTCCAAATCTCCAGGATTATAGAAAATATACACCTTTTTTAATGTTGATCTATTTTTATTTCCTTGAATTCTCCAAACACTTTCACCTACCTATGCCATTTATGGAATGCCAAGTCTCAGTGTACATAGGTGTACAGTGCGTTCAGGAGTCTTGCACGTGTTCATTATGCACCACTTATCAAGGCCGAGAGCTAGTGGAAGGCTGCAAACCTGTGCAAAGTGATGACAAACTATTTACTTTCCAGTGCAAAGCTTTTTCTGCTTTATACAGTTTATTGTTTTTTTAATCAAGGGGGTGTTTCTTGGGTGGTACATGGGTATTCCCAAGCAATCACTCATGATTTATGACACACAAATCCATATCTGTTAACATTTGTAGACAGAACTTTGCGCGGAAACAGTACGTCCTTTTGAGGCAGGTGCAAAGAAAGAGTAAAATGTCTTTCTCCAAACCTCTCTTGCTTTGCATGTGCGGTGTGCTGTGCAGTTTGCATGTAAGACTATGCATAGCATTTTGTACTCGTGTCACAATCTGTGGTGTCCCCTGGCACAAGAAATAAGTTCAATGCACCAAATTGAATTAGAAATCCAATTGGACTGCGACCTATACACAACCCACTGAGCAATACTGTGCAGACAGAGTTTTTGGTCATAATTACTCCTTCCAGATGCAGTAAAGGACACCGTGAATCTCCAAACCTTCTTTTGTAAATTTTTAACACACTCAAATAGGGACTAAAAACAGGGGTTATGATTTAAAATGCTTTTTCTAAAGCACAAGCCTAGGCATAAAATATGAATGGTAATCACACAGAATGCACAAATATAAGCAGCAATGCATGACATTCTCAGGGAAAACAATATGAACACTCCTAGCATCCTAATACCCTACAGCTACTTGTGAACATTATGCTGGATTTCAGCAGAAGCGGTAAATAGGGAGCCTGTAAATCAAGTTTCTTTAGATGGATCACACAATGCCTTCTCTTGGTATACAATAGGGGGCATATTTATGACATTAGTGTTGCAGAGCAGTGCAGCAAGTCACCTTGCTGTGCTGCACTGCATCACAGGGAAATGGCAGGAATGCACTGTATTAATCCAATACGGTGTATTTCTGTCCTTTTCCCTTGCGCTGGCACTAATTTAGCTGATTAGCACTAACACTGGCACCAAAACACCATGGTGCAAGGGTGCCGGTGTTGTAGGCAGGATTATTTTTTGTGCAGTAAGGGGCACATACCTGCACAAAAAACAATCCTTATAGGCAGCACATATAGAAAGAGGAAAAAACGAGGCGAAATAAACATATTTCTCCTCATTATGCCTCCCCTAAGGAGGCATATCTTTTTTGTGCATTCCCAAGTTTACCAGGTTTGGTAAATCTGGGAATGCATGAAAAACCATGGTAGTTGCGTGGGAACACCCACCACAATGCCCATGGAAAGCCTCCTTGCGCTGGGCAATGCAACGCAGCGATTTGTGCTGTTGCATTGCTCAATATTTTTGAAGCCATTCAAAGCCACGCAAAGTGGCTTTGCCTGTCTTAAAAATTATGACTTAGATATTTGCATCACGCATGACGCAAAGCTCTCATAAATATGCACCTAGCTGTTTAGATATTCTCCATCTCAGTTTTTACCTATGAATGATAAGCAGCACAAGACTAAAGGCCACTGTAAGAATCAAGCTCTGCGCAGATAGGAGTTCCCAGATTTGGGTTTATTCTCAGGAAGAAAAGGATCCCATCCACAGGAACCATACAGACACGAAGGAGGCTCAGCTTCAACTGACAGCCTCTTACATATACATTCCAAAGCTCCTGGCAACAGGAGCAGAGACCTAGAATGCCACACATCTCCCTCCTTTACAAAACAGAGTAAAGCAATAAATGATATATATACAAGGATAATGAAAATGAACATAAGAGAAAAATCACATAACATAAACAATAAATTTACTGTACATAATCCTTCAAGTATGTGGGAGTGGAAGATACTCTTGTGGACCTACGTACAGTGCCTGAAGCCCTTACAAATCACTTTGAGCTTCCAGGAGTGTTATTTAGACCACTAGAGAGATTGGAGTTCTTTGAACCAGCGGGAGAAATTTTTGGACCACTATAACTGTTGGACAAGCTGCGACCAGAACCTTCGTATAGTGGATGAAAAGGTACCACATCATCTCTAACAACAACCACTCTGTTCAAGTTCCATATTCGGTGATCAGCAGTTTTGACAGCATTCTTAAAGATCTTGATAACTTGCAAAGGTTTAAGACATGTTGTAGAAGAGCCTCTTCTACAAGGATTCTTAATTAGGACCCAATCTCCCACTTTCACAATAGTCTCTTTCACACTCTTTCTCTGGTCATGAAGCTCCTGGCGAGCTACTATTTTTTTTGACTCAGTAAGTTTCCAATCATGCTCATCAAAGCTCCCACCCGAGCGTTTTGTAAGTCATTTACCCATGTAGGTGCCACCAACGTGTTGGGACGTCTGCCCCTGAAACGTTCAAAGGGGGTTTTCTTAGTTGTGGCATGAGGGGTCAACCTATAAATTTCAACCTTCTTAAAAATTTCAGCCAGTCTGACCCAGAGGATTTAGCCATCTCAATCGTCTCTTTAAGAACACGATTGAAGCGTTCCACCATTCCGTTGGATTCAGGATGGTATAAGGCACACTTCTTGTGCTTAATGCCATATTGAACTAGGAACTGCTGCATTTCTCTGGAGACAAACTGAACACCATTGTCAGTTAGTATAGCATCAGGGATGCCTTCCCTGGCTATGAGTTTTTGCTAAAATGTTTTCACATGCTTAGTCTCTATGCCACGTGTGACAGCTATCTCAGGGCATCTGGAGAATAGGTCTACCAGAACAAGAACATACTACTCAGAGCCATTAGAATGAACAGGGCCAACAATATCCAGTCTGACTTCTTTCCAAGGACCATTAGGGCGATCTCATATGACCATCGGTTGGACCTTCGGTTTGGCTACCCTCTCACTCAAGGTACACTGAACGCAATCCCTGATAGAGCGCTGATAGAGCGCTCTACCTGCAAATCCATCCCTGGCCACCAATAGGACAACCTCGGTCTCTTTTTGGTTTTCGACATCCCCTGATGTCCAGCATGGGCCAAATCAACAAGATCGTGCCTAAGGACAGACGGAGGAATTAATCTCAAACCCCTCACAAGTAGACCACCGTGCTCTGAGTGTTCGTCCTTGACATGCCAACATTTTTCTAACTCATCCTCACCTTTGGGTTTGGTTTTCCAACCAGTCTTCACACGTTCCAAAACCTCAAGTAACACACTGTCAGAAGATAAAGCTTCAACCCACCTTTGTCGAGTAATACTGTCACACTCTATGCCACACACCATGTCTTCATCATCTTGTAGGCAATCATCTGATGAAATTTGTTCACCAGAATCAACCAGACATGACAAAGCATCCGCAACCTTGTTGTCTACTCCAGGCAGTTACTTAATTTCAAAATCATAGTCTTGCAGAGCCACAACCCACTTGGTGATCCTACTAGAGACAGCATCAATGCCTTTTTTCTTGAAGATTTCACACAGGGGCTTGTGGTCAGACCTAACTTCAAACACATTGCCCGACAACAGGTTTTTTAGTTTCTTGATGGACCAAAATACAGCGAGAGCTTCTCTTTCTATAACAGAATATCTCAATTCAGCTCCTCGCAGACTCTGTGACAAAAACAAAATTATGTCATCCTGACCTTGATTCTTTTGAAGTAGAACGGCACCAAGACCCTTCATACTGGCATCAGTTACCAAATACGATTTTTTCTTTGGATCAAAGCAACTCAATTTGGGTGCAGCGTTCAACTTCTCCTTGAGATTACGAAACTCATCTTCACACGCCTGGTCCCACACTAATTCACACCCCTTGTGTAACAATGATCTCATCTTGACACAGAGAGAGGCGAGCCCTGCACAAACTTGCTATAATACTGCGCCATCCCTAAGAAACTCATCAATTCCTCCTTACTAGCGGGTGAATGTAGTTTGCGAATTGTATTAACAAGATCCGCCTTGGGCATAACACCCCCGCAGAAATGGTGTGACCTAGATAATCAATAGATTCTTTCCTGAATTTGCACTTCTCGATTTTGACCGTGAGATTATGGTCATTAAGTCTACACAAAACTTCCAGAACTCGTTCATCATGCTCTCTACTGTCTCTCCCATAGATCAGTGTATCATCTTGATATACCCTTACTCCGGTGAGATTTTGTAAGACATTTTCTAGGGCTCTCTGAAAAACTGAAGCTGATGACACAAGGCCGAAAGGAAGCCTGGCAAAGCGAAAGGTGCCAAATGGAGTCACAAAAGCCGTAAGATCTTTAGAATCTTCACTCAATTTAATCTGATGATAAGCAGATTTAAGATCTATGGTACTAAAGACTTTTGCACCTTGAAGTAGCATCAACATATCTGCGAACTTCAGCAAAGGGTAGCGATCTACTACAACATGTTTGTTCAATTCTCTTAAGTCCACACACAGACGTAAAGACCCATCAGCTTTCTTAGCAGCTACCACCGGAGCAAGCCAAGGGGTGGCTTCAACCTCCTCAATAATGCCTTCAGCTTTCAAAGTTCTAACTCACTCAACACTTGCTCACGTACAGCAACAGGGATATTGCGCACCTTGCTGCACACAGGTTTAGCACCATCAACCAACCGAATGTGGTGCACGTAATCTCTCAAGCAGCCCAAGGTTTTGCAAAAAACTTGAGGAAATTTCAACTTCACCCTTTGCATGAAGTCTTCAGAGGAGTTGCTTCCTACAGAAGAGATTAAGTGTGTGTTGAATTTTCTCTTAATCTAATAGGGGGTGAGGCATTGGGATCTAAGATTACACCAAGATCTCTCTGGTGGAACCAGCTTAATATGTTGTCCCCTTTTTGAGAAATGTAAATCTTAGCGTTGATCATTCTGTCTTTGTATTCAACGGGACCACAAAAATACCCTAAAAGCTTAATTGGTTCATCGCCATAAGCACGTGGTGTAATGTCAGGAGGACAGATTTTTATTTTGTGCTTGATTTTCTTAAGGTAGAACTCTTTTGAAATTATGGTGATTTTAGCACCAGAGTCAAACAAAAGAGAGGTACTTTTACCTTGCACCAAAACCTCATCTATGGGACCATTCTTTCCCTCACAATTACCAGTGACTTGTAGAAGAATGTGACCACAATCAAGCTCAGGATCAGTATCATTGACATATTCATCTTCTTCATGAATTTCATTTACTTTTCCCTTGTAAGATTTGCCTTTACACACTGCAGCAAAATGACCCTTTCTTTTACAATTAGTGCATGTAGCTTTCCAGCCCGGACATAGCCTGTCGTTGGCCAAGTGACCTAATTTGCCACAGCGAAAACATTTGGGTTGAAAAGTATTTATATTTCCTATTTTTTCCTGGATCAGGTTTCTTTTGATCAAGTTGTTTAGTTACTTTTTGAGTTTGTTTGACCAATTGAACTGAATCTTTTTCTTTCTTATCACCATTCTTTTTAATGACCTCAACACACTTAAGAGAATGTTCGATCCTTTTAGCAATGACCAAAACATCCTCAAGTTAGGGCTCGTCTTTTTGCCATAGCTCCTCTCTGACACGTTCAGTATTACAACCCAACATAAATTGGTCTCTAATTCTTTCATCCACAGTGGAACCAAACTTACAAGAAGAAGCCAGTTTTCTCAAAGCGGTTATATAATTTTCTATGGACTCATCTTCAAGTTGACTCCTGCGACCAAAATTATACCTTTCAAGAATGGTACTGATTTTAGGCAGATAATGTTTGTCCAGTTTAGCAATACAAATTTCAAATTCATTAAGATCAGGCTCATGTATTTCGGGAAGATGATCAAATACCTCTTGTCCCTCTGATCCTAGACAATGCAGCAATAAAGCTGTTTTTCTTTCTGCGCTCAAAGAGGAACCACATACTCTGGCATACCTTTCGAAGACTGTGCGCCATTTTTGCCACCATATGGGTGGATCACCAGGGCTAGAGAGAAAGAAAGGTGGAGCAGGCACATTTTGCATATTGAAAGCAGTTAGTTATAAGTTTTCAAAATATGAACAAGATTTAACCAAAATTGCATAAGTAACACAGGAAATAAAGAAATGTGTGTTTATCACTGGAACAACACACGATTTGCAAGCATAAAAGTGAGTCTTCTTGAGAATGTATGCAAAAATCAAAACAAATGAAGTAAAATTTTAAATGTGCACGTGTCGTAGGTTGAGTTGTTACTAGAAATGCCAACAGGATGTTTGACTGTATAATGATGTACAAAATGACAGGCAATATAATCAAGAGTGTGTGTGACAGAAGAGAAAAGAAATAAATGCACACAGTAATGAAAATTGTCACATAAGTGTGCACATCACTGTAAAGATGTGCAGAATTAAAAACAGTTGACACGCAAGTTAATTTTACTGTCACATGTGAGCGTGTCACAGAAAGGAAATGTATGTTCTTTTACAATTTGTCACAAAAATGTGCGCATCACAGAGGGAAGAAACACAAAATGACACGCTGTTTGATTAATTGTGAGCGTGTCACAGGAAAAGAAGTGCGCTGTAAATAAGTTGACAAAGAAGTGTGCGCATCACTGTAACAAATATGCACACAGTAGTGAAATTACCGTATGGAAGTGTGCGCATCACTGACATGAACCAGGAGGTGTCAGAAAGTCTCCGCATATAAATCAAAGGAGCCGGCGATGTCTCCACAAAACACAACGCTGGTACAGTAGAACTGCAAATGAATGTCTCCGATTATTAATGAATGTAGCCGGCAATATCTTCACAACGAGGTTGAAACACTAGAACACATAATGAACTTGTGTGCGTATCACAGAAGTGAGACGCCGGTGTAAGAGACTTCGAGGCAGCCTCAGTGGAAACCTAAGATGGCCGCCACGCAACGTAGGGAGCAGCGTGGGAACGTCAAAAGGCAGTTGACGTCAGCAGAGCTTCGGAAACGGAGAGAAGATGGAGAAACTTCATCACAAAGAAAGCAGGCTCCACTGCATGAGGGCGGAGAGGAGCCTCAAGCGTGAGGCAACTTCAAACAAAAACAAAGCTTGTTGCAGTGCCGGTAAGCCAACGTAAATACATTTCTTGAAACGCTGCACATGAGCGCACAAGCATTGAGGGTGATGACAGCTTGAAATTGCCAATGCGTGAAAATGACTAAGTTGTTAGTTAAAAGTCAGGTTTAACGCGTTAGTAACTTTCGGAGACGATAATAATCCAAATGAAAGTTACATAAGGGAAGTAATGCGCAGCGCCTTGGGAAATAAAAATAAATAAAATAAAATATGTAGAACAGTACCTCAAGGTGGCTTGGTAGTCCAAAGGTTGTTAAAAGTGGTAGATGAGCTCAGTAAAGAGAGCTTAATGTAGAAGGTGTTGAGATCCTTTTCTAGTGTATCCCTTCCTCGTCGCCAAATGTAAGAATCAAGCTCTGCGCAGATAGGAGTTTCCAGATTTGGGTTTATTTTCAGGAAGAAAAGGATCCCATCCACAGGAACCATACAGACATGAAGGAGGCTCAGCTTCAACTGACAGCCTCTTACATATACATTCCAAAGCTCCTGGCAACAGGAGCAGAGACCTAGAATGCCACACACACTTCTCTGCACTGCTCCCAGAGCCTGTCTTCAAGAAAGACTGTTTGCTGCTACAAACTGGCATGACCTCTGGCTTGATTGTCCCGTCATGAAACACATCCAATTCAAGTGTGTGCATGCACCCTGGTTCTGCTCCAGTGCTTGGAAAGAGAACAGCAGTGCCATATCAGAGGAGATCTGGCTCTGTGATGCTCTCTTCCATAGTGCCATGCAACGCAGTGCTGAAAATTTGGTTATTGCGTTGCACGATTTTCCAGCAAATGTGTCCTTTATGAGTATTTCCAGATGGTAATCACAAACACCTGGAAAATCAATGTCTATTGATACATTAAATACACGTTTGAAGGGGTGAATTATGGACAGTTCATGTCAAGAAAATAATCTGTTGGAAAGTGCAATATAAACGCCCATAATTACTATTGTCTTTTTCATCTTCGCAGGCGCACAAAACAGACAAAGACACAAAGTTTCACAACCATCCACATCAAACTACTTTAATTTTCAAATGTTTTATTGCACCAGAGTTGACATGGGTAAACAACAAAACTGCTACTGCTTCGTGTAGTACCAAACCAATGGTAGTGTATGCAAACGGCCGTGACAGGATGGGAAAAGCAGAAACACCCCCAGGGCTTCATGTAGTGACAGATCTGCTAACATGGCATGGCCAGACTCAAACAATGGGAGAATTGAAAATCAGGTGATTTTGCTAAGTATCATACACAGAATTTCCATGAAATTACATATTAATATGTAATGTACTCATGGCTGGTTGTATACACTTTGAAATTGGTACAGAAGGGTGTCCCTTGAGTACAGTTCTCATGTATGACTCCACTCAGTTGTCTGTCAGAAAACTTACTACAAAAAATAGAAAACATGGAAAACATTGACAATATGACTACTGCAAAGGTAAGCAGATAATGATGAGTATACATCTGCTTTTTAACTCCACTTCTATGTACCTTGATGATTTCTCATCAAGGTATATACATGTGGAGTTAGGTATGGTTAACTTATACTGCCTACATATACCTACCTTCAAGATATCCTGGAAGTCAACATTCAAATCACAACATGTTTTGCTAGGCAATATTTAAAAGTCAATATTCTGGTGATAAACTGCTCACCCTTGTGCAGTAAACATCAAGCGATGTCCAAAAGCAATATAAGTTTGAGCATCTCCGCTGATATCATTGGTGTGCAACACATTCAGATTTTAGTACTGAAAAGAATGAGCAACAGGTTTGAGTTGTTTCAGTATTATGCAGGGCCTTGATTACTTAGGGCCTGATTTAGATCTTGGCTGGGCTCCTGTCGTCCCTCCGTAGCGGCGGTTACAAGTACTCCATTGAGTTGATGGAGTCCCACTCGACGTATTTAGATGTGTGCGGGCTGAACCGCCATCCACACCAATAGACTCTTCCATCGTGTAAACGCCTCACCTCCTTTGATGTGGGTGAGTACTCTGCTGGCTAACAGTACTCCGCCGCCGTCAGGCCTGAGGGTTTGAGCTGAGCCTATTTAGATTTCCTCATTGTGCTGCTGTTGTCCTAGCAGCGGATGCATGATGGAGTGAGTCCCTGGTGGAGTAGAGACTGGTAAGTAGTAGTTGTTGTGTTAGCCTCAGAAATATATGTAGGTAATGTGCAGTCCCGGCTCCTGGAGGGAGTTCCGCCGGGCGGTGACGTGCGGCGGGGAGGGCAGGGTGGGGGTAGTAAACCGGAATCCGGCCAATCCAGGTAGTTAGCAAATAAATAAATAAAACGATTTCGTAGCGCGCTGCATCGCCAAATGCGATGCAGCGCGCCTACGAAATTCGTTTTATTTATTTATTTGCTAACTTACCTGGATTCGGCCGGATTCCGGTTTTACTACCCCCACCCTGCCCCTCCCCGCCGCACGTCACCGCCCGGCGAAACTCCCTCCAGGAGCCGCGACTGGTAATGTGTCATGCCCTTTTTTCACATATAGCAGAGCACACAAACAGCATACACACACTATTGAATGTACACCCACAGGCACTACAAGCACAACACCCACAACCACCCAACAAGCAAATGATTTTTAAGTGTCTATACAGGTGTGTGCATTTTACCTTGATAAGTTGTAAAATGACACTACTGCATTACACATAAGAAAGAAATTGCATGTAAGTGCAATTTCAAAATGCACGAGGCCTAAGCAAATGTTAACATATGATTCACAGTAAGACAAGTGAAAAAGAAGCCTGCATTAGATCCCAATGGCAATGGAGTAGATTATTGTCATGGCAAAGTAGTAGCAGCAAAGGAAGGACCTGGATAATGAGTTTTAAGATGGAAATGGAAATGGAATACAGAAAAAAGGTAAGTTTCTACCTCTTTTCCTTTGATTTCGTCAACTCAAGCCTGGAGGTGTCCCCGCTTCAGTTTCCTTGATGGAAATGCACATCGTGATTGGCCAGGAGGTAATCTTAGCTGAACTCCCTCTGACAGCTGCTTTTGCCAATGATGCCATCGACACATGAGGAGAATTCTGGCAGAGACAGTCGCACTCGGATGGACTATCATTCATACACCACCAACATCTAAATAGAGCGGGCAGACCACCAAGTAGGCAGGCAGTGAACCCATCAGAAAAGTGACAACGGGACGAGATCCACCAAGATCTAAATCAGGCCCTTAATATTTCCCTTTAAGACAAGATTGATTTTTAATCTACTTCAAAGCTGTCACAGATGCTAATGATGACAGACTCTTCATAACATCTCTACAAGAAACCAGATTCTCCTCGATGATAGAAAGAGAGATACAGGGAGCTGGACAAAGTTAACCATGGAGATGGAAAGAACTTTCCCATGTTGTGGATCTGGCAACATCCGACAAATACGAGGCAGAGAACAATGATGTTGATTCAATGACAAACTCATACATTTCCATTCACATATTTACCACTATACATGGACGCAGATTTACAACTTTTATGGTATTCTCAAATTTGTTCAATGTAAACACCAGAAATCCTGCACTCGTCAAAGATTTCCAAGTAAAATTTGAGAAACGTTTTGAGAATTTCATTTTCTCTAGCAATGTGTTTTCTTCTCTCCGGATGAGAAAAGTTATGATATTGTATGCTCCCTGTAAGAAATTGGGTTACTGGTTGAGGAGGGGGGAACCCTTCCCAAGCAGCAACTACAATTCTTTCCTGGGTGAAGTGACAAGCAAATCCTAAATTAACCTGTCATCAAAACCTGGGTAGCGTGGCACAGAGCAGTTGGGCTTACTTCAGAGGCTTTGTGTAAAAGATTTGTGCAACACTTCAAACAGTAACAATGTGAAAGCACACCACTAAAGGATCACACACCAGTTTAGAAAAAATAGTGGAGTTTGTAATAAAAATCAAAAAAACAAAAATGAGAAAAGTACAGTCAGTAGATCTAGAGATATGCAATTTTAGTGACTATAGGGCCAAAAAGCCCCAAGCACCACTAGTGGCTATCAAGATGTGCGAGACCTGGAGAAAGTCACAAGTTGAGGTCGACCACGATGGAGTGTGGGTAAGATAGAGGGACCTAGTTAGTTCAGCTGAAAAGTAATTTTTTCAGTGGAGCACAAAGAGTCCAATTTGCGCTTTAGGGGCCCTCGAGGAGCAAGGAAGCATTGCGTATGGTTGCAGATGTAGCACGAAAAACACACCTGGCATCACGAATGGGCGGTACTGTAGTGTGAAGATTCTGTTGTCGTCGAGAGTGGTCTGGCCAGTGCTTCAATATGGCACTCCCCACGAGTGGCTAATGCTGTAGCGCGAAGGGTCAGGCTGACAGAACTTCACGTTGGTGGGCTGTGCCCATGCGTGGGCCCACTTGTAGTCACAAAGAGCCCAAACACTTCAGTTCAACTTCTCTGAGGCCACACTAAGAGTTCAGGGCCTGAGTGGCACCACTTGAGGATCAGGAGCTTGCTCCACCTAGATCTGTTTGCTGCCTCAGGTGGTTGTGAGCCTGTTATGTCCCTGTGTCTTTGAACAGGAAGCCATCAGACTATACCTTGGAGTCACTCTGAGAGTCATGGGCACAGGTGAAGGTCCAATCCCTCTGACTGAGGCATCAGGGCATCTATCCATCAAGTCAACAGTCCAGCAAGACAGCAGTCCAGCAGAGCAGCATATTCAGCACAGTGGCAGTACTTTCAGCAGCACAGCAGTCCTTACTCTTGGCACAATTTCTAAAGTGCCTGAAGTGTACTGAAGAGTTCATGTCTGAGGTACTGTTTTTATACCCAGTTGTACCTTTGAAGTGGGGGGGGGGCGCTTCTAGAGGATTACCTTTGAAATCTACAAGTGCACCACCCTCCCTGCCCAGGCTCCAAGCTAACTGCAAGGGATATGCTCCCCTTTGTGTTGAGGCAGGGCATAGCCTATTTAAGTGGAAGAGGGGCTGTGCTCAACTCCTCCCTCCCTGCCTGCCTGTGATGGCAATCCAGGCACACCTTACCTACCTATTGGGTGTGGGTATCTAGGAGGAATACACAAAGCTCAACTGTCAGCTGCACCCAGTCATGTGACTCAGGTACAGGTTACAGGCTCTAAATGGCTAAGGCAGGAAAATACCAACTTTTTAAAAGTAGCACTTTCAAAATTATAACTTAAAATCTTACTGTACCATAAGTTAGGATTTTTCATTACAATTCCAAAGACACCAAACATCAACTGGTACCTGCTCCCTTTTGGAAACTGCAGCTTATTAAATGTAATAAGGTTAGCTGCAACTTTAGTCTATGGGAAAAGCAGGTTTGCAGTAGTGAAAAATTAATGTTTTTCGCTACCAGGACATGTAAAATGTAAAAGTGCATGTCCAACTTTTAAATACACTGCACCCTGACCTCTGGGCTGTCTAGGGCTTACCCTAGGGGTGACTATTGTGGATTAAAATGGAAGTTTTGGACGTGGCAAAAGGGTTATTTTGCCAGGTTGAAATGGCAGTTTTAAAACTGCGCATAAAGACTTAAATGGCAAGACTGAGGCATATTTAAGTGGGTGGCGCAGTAAGTGGTGCAAGCACACTAGTAGCATTTCCTTTACAGGCCCTGGGCACATTTAGTGCCACTTTACTAGGGACTTACAAACAAATTAACTATGTCAATTGGGCATAAGCCAATGTACCCATGTTTTATAGAGTGAGCACATGCACTTTAGCACTGGTTAGCAGTTGTAAATTATGGCCAGCAAAAAATAGAAGAGCAAAGAGAGGAAGAAAGGCAACATTTTTGATGGAAGACCACCTTAAGGCTGCCAGGTCTAACAGAACCACCATGCACTACCTTACGTTACCTTTTTGGAAAAATCCCACGCAAAACCACACAAATCTTATTTGTATGTTTTTGTAAATCTCAACTAACATTTTGCATCATGCTGCGACAAAAAAGTGGTGCAACCACTAACAAAATTGTTAGTAAATCTGGGCCAGAATGTTTAGCTTTAAGGGGCCCTCCTGCCTCCCCGTGTTGGGTAGGACTGGAATAATTAATGCTTGCAGTGCAATGTGCAATTTTAAGCAATGTTTGCTCTGGAAATTATTACCACTTCAATTTACCACCTTTCTTTCAGACTCAGGATTGTGTTTTGTAGGCAACATTGATTACAAAAAAAATCTACGACCAGATTAAAAAGATTTGTCATGACTTATTGCTGTAGTACTCTTGGCTTACTCATGAATGGTTGTATGACATTACCACACATGCCTTTACAAAGTAGCCTTTATCAGACATGCCTTTAACAGGCAGATACCTTTACCATGCAGAGTTAGATCATTTAAGGTAAGTACACACCTTCCCTCTCTATCTAAATATAAATCATTGAAAAATACAAAGGTGAAAGTGACAGCTATATTTATTGTCACCGCTGCTCACAGTTCTCGGGCTCCTGTCCCATTCACATGGTACAATTATTCTAGGCAGCCCCAAATGGCATACGGGATTGATGCACAACTGTCCCGCAAGGCTTTTTCCCTTATCATACGGCAGTCTTTACCTCAACGTCCCATCCGGTCATATGTGGTCGCCGCTTTTTGTCGCATAGGCCTCATCCCTGATCTCAAGGCATTCTTTTCTACGCAGACCACTCCTGTCTCACTGGGTCAGTGCAGTAGTGCTGCACGGGCTTCCCTCCTTACTGCACGGTAATCCTTTTACACTGCTATCCTCGTGGTGGCCCTCTCCTGGCATACATTGATCACTGACTCAGTTCTGCACATGGGCAACAGCCTTATTAGTGCAGCAGCCATCTCCTCACAACAGGAGTCCATTGGTCCGGGCTCACCACTGCACTTTACCCTATCCAACGCTCTCCTCTTCTTCACAAGGTACACTGGTCTGGGCAAGCTGGCTGGGGCAGGTGCTCAAAGCTCCAGGGCAGAAGGTCTTCGTTTCCCTGGGTGATGACCCCTCACCCAGCAGAGAGACTAGCAAGTCTTGGTCCCCAGTCCTGGTCACAGGCAGAAGTCAGGCAGAGGTTCACCATCCCATACTGTAGGAAGGTGGAATCTGACTATATGGTTGCCCCCACTTTTTTTATGGTGTTTTGCTGGTTTATGACTTAGTTGGACTGGGATCCTGCTATTCAGGGCCCCAGTCTATCTGCTTTCTCTGTAAAATGGTTTCCATGTGCCTTAGGCACATCTCTGATTGAATCTGGAGTGCCCTTATAAGTCCCTAGTATATGGTATACTATGTACCAAGGGCATAGGTACCTCAGAGGCCTACCAGGGGCTGCAGCACGTATTGTGCCACCCCTGGAAGGCCATCCAAACTGACACCACAGGTCTGCTACTGCAGCCTGGGTAAGGTGGTGCATGCACTCCTTACTGTGATATAGGTTACCTATATCACTAAATACATACACACATATAAACCTATAAGTCACTCCTAAGGCAGGCCTTATCAATCCTAAAGGCAGAGTGCATGGTTCCTATGTGAGAGGGTGCCCCTGCATGAGCAGGGCCCTCTGCAGCGTTCGGAGACCATCTCTGATGCTGTTTGTAGTGCAGCCTGACCATATACTCTTAAGCGCATTATATCCTCGCGGTAAAATGCTAACTTTGGAATGGCTGCACCTAAACATGTCGTGTTTGGTGTCAAACATCTTGGAATACTACCCCCGCCAATCCTGGTGGCGGGGGTAGCATTCCACCCTTCTAGAGGGAAAGACATGTTAACTCTGACTAACCCGGTAACTTCCTTCTGAAGCCCTGGCATCACAAAATGGATGCTGCTGCCACAGACACAAGTCTGGCCTCCTGCTGCTGGACGAAACTCCGGCAGGGGAGGCCTGGACAATAGGTTTCCTGTTGCAGGGAGGTGTGACCACCTCCCCAGACAGGATAATGTGTATTGGGGTTGGGTGGGTGCACTCTTAGAGTGCTTTGAAGTCCTGCACTGGGGGAGCAAAAGGCTCCTCTGTGCATATGCCAGTTCAAACCAGCTCAGGGGCTACCTGCCCCTGCTCTGGCACGAAACTGGACAAAGGGAAGTGGGTGTAGCCACCTCCCTTGACCCTCCCATAGGTGGGGTCATAGAGTTAGTCCAACCCCTATTTTTAGAATAAAGGTAGGAACCCAGTCCTTAGGACTTTAGATATCCCTGGACTAAACTTTGAAACTGAATCCTGGACCTTCGACGCTCTACATCATGATTAGAGGACTGAAGAATCTCCCTTGGGGTCAAGGAGTGACTCCCCTGCTTGGCAGGCACCAAAAACGATAACGACGGTCGCAAACTACACCGCTCCCGCCGGAGTCCGAAGTCCCTGCAGCCCAAGAAGTGGATTTCCTGACTTCTCCAAGGCCATCGTGAGTCCCCAGCGAAGCTGAGGCAAGTGGACCCCACGAGTGACGAGGAACCGCGACCCCTGGGTACCGTGCACTATTGTCGAGTGCAACCCCTTCACAACGTTCTATGAACCTGTGCTTTGGACCACGTGTGGTCCCAACCTCCAGCAGGAATCCTTCCGAAGATCAGAGGCCTACACCATCCCGAGTGACCGTGGGCCCCTGTTGAGTGATTCCGCCCAAGGTGTCTTCGCGATCCCTTGCCAGCCGGCTCGTGGGTCCCCAGAAGACTTTCTAAAGAAACCAAAGGACTCCCCTGGTTGCTCCAGGCCTGCCCTGACTTACCCTCGCTGGGTGAGTTCCCCAGACCTTGCTGGTCTGCACCATCGACGATCTTCAGCTACATTGAGACTTGCCGTTGCCAAGGCTTGTTGGGTCCAATCCGGTCGCCGACACCGCAGCACTCGACAGACATCGTGTACCAGCCCGATTCCTGCTCCTGGTTGCCGACAACGCCTCCTGGACCTCGTGGCTGCAGAAACGAGACGACCGTCAACGCACCTGAAGCACTCGACATCGGTGGGCATCTGTCCATCGCCTTCCTGGTCACTGGCTAGTGACCCAGACTCTGTCCCCTCTGCTTTCAGGTTCACCAGAACTCCGATCCACTCTTGGATCCACCCGGACACTTTTCTCTTGGCCGCCAGCAGCACTTTGCAGCAGATCGCCATTCGAAACGACGACGAAACCCGACCCCGAAAGGCACCTATGCACCCGGCTTCCTGGGTGAGGTAACACGAGTACTCCGGTGCTCCCGTGGGTAGAGACTCTTCAAAGTCCTAGATCTCAAAGGGTTTTGTCCTAGTCCTCTTTAAAGTGTCCCTTTCCTCTATTTTCCCGATCCCGACTTTCTCCATAGAAGTTAACGGCGTATCGCGGTTGTGTATTTACACTGCACGCGTCTCCCGTGGGTCCCCTGTGTCACTACCTTGGGTGGTTCCTTGTGGTCCAAGCACTTCTAGAGGCTCTAGGCCTAGTGTCTAGCTCAGTCGTGGTTCGCATACCACTTTATTGGTATATGGTTTGGTACGCCCCTAGGGCCCAAACGTGCATTTGTGCTATTACTGTGATTTAAGATCTTATAACCTATGTATTTCGAACTCTAGCCTCATAAAGAGACTAGAGGGGTGTGTTTAGTAATAAATACATATATTTTGAATATATACCTGGTGTGGTGCTCTTTCATTTGGTCACTCAAGAGATTATAGACTGGTAAAACAAGCTGCTTTACATTCCTTCAAGACTTAGCCTGAAGGCTGCTCTCCACAGCTACCACTAGGATAGCTTTCAATAAGGTTGTCTTTAACCTACCTACCATAAGAGTCGATTTGGACTGGTGCAAGGTGCCCACTATAATTAGTGGACAGCATATGCCAGGCCAACTTCTCACATTGGTGTGCAGCGTGTGGGATTCCAGCTTGCTATTGTTTTACCAGATAATCTCAATTGAATTGATCAACTGAAAACCACTAAAGGTACCTAAGGTACATATAATTTAAGCTTAGAATAACAGTAAGTTCTACTGAACTTAGAGTTGTGTGTTAAGGGATAGCACAACCCTTTCTACAACTCAAGAGAGTTTAGTAGGCCACACTAGAGTAGGTAGTGCATACACCACACCACACTAGTAATGTCTTTAAAAGCAGGATCCAAAGATGGATTGCAGGAAGCCATTGAGCTTCCACCCTCCAAGTATGACACACTCCCATTCTTGGAATTGAGAGCTTTGTGTAACGTGAGGAAATTAAGGACAGGCCAAAGTCCCACCACCCAACACCTCCAGGAGTTGTTGGAGGCTTATGATCTTAGTAAGTCCTCAGAGACTGAAGGGGTAGGAGCAGAGGGTGGGCCAGCAGATGAGGAAGGGGCCAGGGGTACCACTACCCCCAGCCCCCCCTCTGAAACTGACCAGGAGGGTGACAATGACCCTGACCTGGAGAACCAAATCCCTTCTGGGGAGGATGAAGATGGGGATCTAGAGAACCACACCTTTGTCCCCCCAGGAAGGATTATGAGTGTGCTCAGAAAGTCTAGGTCTCCTTCTCAGGAGTCTAACCACTCTGGCACCTCAATAGGGAGCTCTGTTTCTTCTCACAGGAGGAATCCTCTCATGAGAGAAGAAAGAGACTGGTCCAGTATGAGGAAACTCAGCTGGAAATCAGAAAAAAGCAATTGGCTTTAGATAGGGAATCCCTAGATCTCCTTAGAGAGAGAAGAAAGTTGGGACTAGAGTCCCATGGTGGCAACAATATCCCTAGAGATAGGGAAAGGTCTTATGACCATAGAAACCTAAACAAGATTGTCCCTCCCTACCAGAGTGGGGATGACATCCACAAATGGATAACTGCTTTAGAGAGGGCCTGTAAAGTACAGAGGGTCCCTCAAGAGCAGTGGGCAGCAATCTTGTGGCTCTCCTTTGCTGACAAAGGTAGAGATAAGCTCCTCACTGTTAGAGAGGAGGATGCTGATAATTACAAGGTCTTGAAGAGTGCTCTTATTGATGGGTTTGGCCTAACCACTGAACAGTACAGGTTGAAGTTCAGAGACACCCAAAAGCACAGACTCAAGACTGGGTTGATTTTGTAGATTGTGCTACAAAGGCTCTGGAAGGTTGGATACATGGCAACAAAGTGCATGACTTTTTAGGATTGTACAATTTGATTATGAGGAGCAGATCCTTAATAATTGTCAAAACCAGCTTTTGCACCAGTATCTGGTGGACTCTGATCTGACCTCTCCCCAAGAATTGGGAAAGAAGGCAGACAAATGGGTCAGAACCAGAGTAAAAACTAGAAATCAGGGTGGTGACCAGAAGAAAGATTCTACTAAGTCCCAAGAGAAAGGTGGGGATAAATCTAAGGATAAGTCCCCTACAGGGCCCCAAAATTCCTCTTCTGGGGGTGGGTCCCAAACTCCTTCCTCTCCTGAAAAGAAACCATATTGCCATGTCTGTAAAAGCCTGGGCACTGGAAAACTGATCCCAGTTGCCCCAGGATTGGCAATAAAGAAAATGTTCCTCCCACAACTACTACCACCCCTCCTGGTACTACCAGTAGTAATCCTCCAGTTGGGAGTAGTGCACCCAAAAAGTTGGGTGCTTTTGCAAGAGGAACAGAGGTGGGCCCTAGTTTAGACAGGGACCCCTCAACAGACTCCTCTGACTCTGATGGTGGTATAGGATTTGCCACCTTTACCATGGGTCCCATAGCATTGGGCAGGTACAGATTGGAGCCAATAATTAATGGTCAGAAAGCTGTGGCATTTAGGGACACAGGGGCTAGTGTCACCATGGTGGCAGGGAAACTAGTCCCCCTCACCAGCTTTTACCTGAGTTTAAATACCAGGTGACCAACATTGATGGTGTCAGAACAGATCACCCCATGGCCATAGTCAATCTCAGCTGGGAGGGGTCACATGCCCAAAGAGAGTGGCAGTGTCCCCCACCTTACCTGTAGATTGCCTGATGGGTTCCTTCGAGGGCTACAACCCCCTCTATGAGAGGGAGGAGCTCAGGGATGTTTTTGAATGTCTGATATTCAGGATATACTAAATCCACATAGATGAGTAAATTTGCGGGTAAGGAATCTTTTCAAAATACTCTTCTATTTTTCATTCTTTATTTGTAAATATAAGTCTAGAGAAACTTCTTTTCCACACAATGTATATGAACTTTTATTATGGTTTTTTGTTCCCAATAGGTTCCTTTATCGTCTGTAGCATTTGGGGCTCTGAACACATTTAGTTTTTGTATCCTTTATTTGTATTTTCACTTAAATACTGGCAGCAGCATTGTTTAGGTCCTGAAGAAAGCCTTGCCCGATGTTTGGGGCATATAGGCTGAAACATGTCGACCATTAATGACCATTAATCCATCAAATACTATTGCGACTAACTTTTACGTCGCTGTTGCACCATTGTTTTTAATCCTCGCAGAGGGTGCCCTTCAATAAATTTATATAGGACGCCCCTAGTTAGTTTTAATATCACTTTTTTCCACACCATTTTTCTTTCTTTGCGCTGCGCTCTCATTCACACTAATTTACTCATCTATGTGGATTTAGTATATCCTGAATATCAGACATTCAAAAACATCCCTGAGCTCCTCCCTCTCATAGAGTGGGTTGTAGCCCTCGAAGGAACTAGGTTTTTCCTTCGAGAGGAGAATCCCATATGATGAAGCATGTCACCTTATGGTGAGTGAGGGATTTCGTCCTTTAAAGGGAATCTCCCACAGTTTCTTCTGTGTGGAATAGTCTCTGGAATCTGGAGTCCCCTTATAAGTCCCTAGTATATGGTATACTATGTACCAAGGGCATAGGTACCTCAGAGGCCTACCAGGGGCTGCAGCACGTATTGTGCCACCCCTGGAAGGCCATCCAAACTGACACCACAGGTCTGCTACTGCAGCCTGGGTAAGGTGGTGCATGCACTCCTTACTGTGATATAGGTTACCTATATCACTAAATACATACACATATAAACCTATAAGTCACTCCTAAGGCAGGCCTTATCAATCCTAAAGGCAGAGTGCATGGTTCCTATGTGAGAGGGTGCCCCTGCATGAGCAGGGCCCCTCTGCAGCGTTCGGAGACCATCTCTGATGCTGTTTGTAGTGCAGCCTGACCATATACTCTTAAGCGCATTATATCCTCGCGGTAAAATGCTAACTTTGGAATGGCTGCACCTAAACATGTCGTGTTTGGTGTCAAACATCTTGGAATACTACCCCCC
Organism: Calotriton arnoldi; assembly: GCA_963921515.1. Lineage (NCBI taxonomy): Eukaryota > Metazoa > Chordata > Amphibia > Caudata > Salamandridae > Calotriton > Calotriton arnoldi. Next base: position 770,254 of record CAWUFW010003146.1, read on the forward strand.
GCCAATCCTGGCAGCGGGGGTAGCATTCCACCCTTCTAGAGGGAAAGACATGTTAACTCTGACTAACCCGGTAACTTCCTTCTGAAGCCCTGGCATCACAAAATGGATGCTGCTGCCACAGACACAAGTCTGGCCTCCTGCTGCTGGACGAAACTCCGGCAGGGGAGGCCTGGACAATAGGTTTCCTGTTGCAGGGAGGTGTGACCACCTCCCCAGACAGGATAATGTGTATTGGGGTTGGGTGGGTGCACTCTTAGAGTGCTTTGAAGTCCTGCACTGGGGGAGCAAAAGGCTCCTCTGTGCATATGCCAGTTCAAACCAGCTCAGGGGCTACCTGCCCCTGCTCTGGCACGAAACTGGACAAAGGGAAGTGGGTGTAGCCACCCCTCCCTTGACCCTCCCATAGGTGGGGTCATAGAGTTAGTCCAACCCCTATTTTTAGAATAAAGGTAGGAACCCAGTCCTTAGGACTTTAGATATCCCTGGACTAAACTTTGAAACTGAATCCTGGACCTTCGACGCTCTACATCACGATTAGAGGACTGAAGAATCTCCCTTGGGGTCAAGGAGTGACTCCCCTGCTTGGCAGGCACCAAAACGATAACGACGGTCGCAAACTACGCCGCTCCCGCCGGAGTCCGAAGTCCCTGCAGCCCAAGAAGTGGATTTCCTGACTTTTCCAAGGCCATCGTGAGTCCCCAGCGAAGCTGAGGCAAGTGGACCCCACGAGTGACGAGGAACCGCGACCCCTGGGTACCATGCACTATTGTCGAGTGCAACCCCTTCACAACGTTCTATGAACCTGTGCTTTAGACCACGTGTGGTCCCAACCTCCAGCAGGAATCCCTCCGAAGATCAGAGGCCTACACCGTCCCGAGTGACCGTGGGCCCCTGTTGAGTGATTCCGCCCGAGGTGTCTTCGCGATCCCTTGCCAGCCGGCTCGTGGGTCCCCAGAAGACTTTCTAAAGAAACCAAAGGGCTCCCCTGGTTGCTCCAGGCCTGCCCTGACTTACCTTCGCTGGGTGAGTTCCCCAGACCTTGCTGGTCTGCACCATCGACGATCTTCAGCTACATTGAGACTTGCCGTTGCCAAGGCTTGTTGGGTCCAATCCGGTCGCCGACACCGCAGCACTCGACAGACATCGTGTACCAGCCCGAATCCTGCTCCTGGTCACCGACAACGCCTCCTGGACCTCGTGGCTGCAGAAACGAGACGACTGTCAATGCACCTGAAGCACTCGACATCGGTGGGCATCTGTCCATCGCCTTCCTGGTCACTGGCTAGTGACCCAGACTCTGTCCCCTCTGCTTTCAGGTTCACCAGAACTCCGATCCACTCTTGGATCCACCCGGACACTTTTCTCTTGGCCGCCAGCAGCACTTTGCAGCAGATCGCCATTCGAAACGACGACGAAACCCGACCCCGAAAGGCACCTATGCACCCGGCTTCCCTGGGTGAGGTAACACGAGTACTCCGGTGCTCCCGTGGGTAGAGACTCTTCAAAGTCCTAGATCTCAAAGGGTTTTGTCCTAGTCCTCTTTAAAGTGTCCCTTTCCTCTATTTTCCCGATCCCGACTTTCTCCATAGAAGTTAACTGCGTATCGCGGTTGTGTATTTACACTGCACGCGTCTCCCGTGGGTCCCCTGTGTCACTACCTTGGGTGGTTCCTTGTGGTCCAAGCACTTCTAGAGGCTCTAGGCCTAGTGTCTAGTTCAGTCGTGGTTCGCATACCACTTTATTGGTATATGGTTTGGTACGCCCCTAGGGCCCAAACGTGTATTTGTGCTATTACTGTGATTTAAGATCTTATAACCTATGTACTTGAACTCTAGCCTCATAAAGAGACTAGAGGGGTGTGTTTAGTAATAAATACATATATTTTGAATATATACCTGGTGTGGTGCTCTTTCATTTGGTCACTCAAGAGATTATAGACTGGTAAAACAAGCTGCTTTACATTCCTTCAAGACTTAGCCTGAAGGCTGCTCTCCACAGCTACCACTAGGATAGCTTTCAATAAGGTTGTCTTTAACCTACCTACCATAAGAGTCGATTTGGACTGGTGCAAGGTGCCCACTATAATTAGTGGACAGCATATGCCAGGCCAACTTCTCACACATACGGTCTGTATAGCTGCTTGGCATCAAGGATCTCAACCTCCCCTTCTTATAGTCCAATTCCAAACACCAAATATGATTTAGGGTCTTTGAAGATTTTATGTTGGGGTTCGACTTATTTTGAAGTACATACTTCTCCTCTCCCCCTTCCTCTTGAAAAGCCACCTGTCAAAGCAGGAGAGGCTCCAAAACTGATAGTCTCACAACTCAGGCCATGGGAGTAACAAGAGTTCACACCTAGATGTCAGCAACAGGGACGTGCATCAAAAGGTTAATCTCCCAGTCCCACTCTTTATGATTTTCTCATCAGCTCCATCTCCTTCCCGAGATGTGTTCAGGCCCCTTCCTTGTGATCTCTCACTGAATCAAAGAGCACCCTTTGAAGTGTACAGGAAGAGCTTTGCTCTCCCTTTTCCAGTGTGTCCCGCACAGCTCACAGGATTGCAGTAATAAACAAATCTGTCTGGGTAATTCCTCTTCCTCCTCATGCCTTCACCAGGCAGACCTGGACCTTTCAAAATGGAACCCCGGGGCTTCCTTCTAATGTCCCATTACACGCCAGCACTGTTACCTCCATGTATTGTGACACAATTGGCACACATAGATCCAGCACGCACAGTCACACACTTCTCAGTACTGTAGCCTTTCTTTGTTGTGCTAATTGCAGTTATACCTACAGCCAGCGCACATATTCAGCTAGAGTGTGGTGCACAACATTAAACCCTGTGGGGGATATTCTCAAGAACGTGCGATAATCATCGCCAAAATTGGTTAACGCAATTTTTCATATCGCCATCTATCGCGGGAAAATAACGCTGTGTTAACGTCTTATTCTCAACAAAGCGGTAACATGCGATAGTTTCCCGATAACGCGTCAAATGTCCGCGATAAAATCACTGGGTTGGCAATAAAAATTTAAAGCCGAACGTGAAAAAAGTGGCGATGGGCCCAACAGCCATAAAAAATCAGCGATAAGCTGCGCCAGGCCTGCAATTTACACACGTCAAGCGGGAAAAATCACTATAAAAGCAGAAAAAACCCCACAAACAAAACCAAAACAACTCACAGCACAATGGAGGTAGCTGGAGCAAGTACAGAGGACAACCAGAACCCCACAAGCCCCAGCCTGTGGGCAATGTGGGTCAGGATGCGGAGGATGGTTGTCCTTTTGAGCCTGTAGTGGGCAAAGGCATCCTCTGGCGTTGAGTGTCTGAGGCTGGTGCGTTTTAGGAACGTCCGCTGTGTTCTTCTGCGCTGCCTAGGCGATAGTCCGGGGGGAAGTGGTCCGGGGGGGTCCTGGGGATGGTGGCGGTGGGTGTTGTGGCCCTCTTGGGTCTCCAAGCTGCATGATCATTGGCTCCATGGCATCTGTTGGTCTTCAGATGTTGCTCTGGGCTGGGCTCCCTTTCTACTGCAGGTTGTCGTCCTGCTTAACACCAGTAATAGGCAGGTGTTAAATCCCTGCTGCTAACGCGCCTTATCGCCTGTTTTTGGATCGCTTCGCCGATCTGGCTGGTCGTTGAGAATATCGCGAAGGGATGTTTTCATGTGTTTTTGCACGGGAATGCCTACTCTGCATATCATTAGCGTTAGTTGTCGTTCTCATCCGTGGCGATGTTTTTTGCGGCAGCTATCGCTGGAAAACTGGCGATATCGGCAGTTGGCACCAGCTTGACAATAGGGCAATAAATCTATCGCCACTTTTGCGGCGCTAAAGTGCCGATAAATAGGCGATAAGTCCTTGAGAATATGCCCCTTTGTGTACTGTACTCCTCGCAGTTATACATATACCTGGTACATGCACTCACCATGCACGTCCTGCATAGCACTACATCTTACACTGAACTACAACTGAACTATAAGTTTATTTGCATAAGTTAATTAAAATCATTGAATTAAAATAAAATAAAAGAGAAAAATATAAAACATAAAAGCGAACCACAAAGTAATCCATTGCTTAAATCTTCAATTACATTAAAAAAAAAAAGTTGCTCTGGAGTCCATTTAAAAGAATTTTTTTTATAAATCATTACTATTGGTCGTGGCATCAAGGTTTGTTTATAAGTGGTGATACAGCTTAGATGTCGTGCAACAAAGTGCTCGGTGCTTCTTGGGCCATCCCCAATGAACAGGTACCCAGTTTATGTCCCGTCAGTTCTCCTTTCTTCATCCCTATCCCTTTAGCAGTGCCTATTTGGCCCATAGTCATGGCTCTCTGATAAAGTGCTTGTGCTTTGTCGAATCATGAAGCCTAAAACAGGCGTAGTAGTCTAAAATGCTGCTGACAATTTAATACTTTTAAGTGTTGGAAGTAGCTAAGATACGATTGAAGGTTCCCATTGCTGATGTTCTTGTTTCAGAGATAATTGCTGATTTTATGGTGTTACTATAGGCTCCTTCTGCTAGCTTGCCTTTAATGATGCAAAAACATAACCTAAGGATTACAGTACTGTGGGGGGGATTATTTATCTCACAGTTTCTGTATGAAATAATCCAATAACAACTTCTGAATTTCGTATGGGCTTTGAAGAGGACCAGGACGGGCTGGAGAGTGTCCCTGAGTATTTGTGTAAATCTTCCACAGCAGGCCAAGATGGAGGCCTCCATTTGTGAAAAACATATCGCAGATGCCTCTAAGCAGGTACTTGCTCCTTGCTTCAGAAATAGTTCCCTAATTAAGGTTCTTCTTTCATGGGCTATGGCAGGACAACAGCACAGAAGGTGCAGCCATGATTCATGTATGTAATTGAATAATCTGCAGGCTCCTCCATTTTTCTGGTTGGCCCAAGCTCGATTAAAATCCAGTATTGGTAAGGCCAGCAATCTCATATACATGGTCTCTCTCCATATTTTTAAGGTTGAGGGAGGCAGAAAAATAAGGCTGGGGTTTAGTTACCAGATACGAAGCATTTAACGGGGCCAGAAATGATGTTGATTTTAATGAAGCGTGGTCCTGCTGAAATGAAGCTAATTGCACTTGTCTATTGATGGTCTTTTTCCAGATTGTTTTGGAGATAGTAGTCAATGCAATTGCTGATTGATTTATTTCTGTGGTGACTAGGGCTCTCTTAAGCTGGTTGTTCCACTGGGAGCCTGTTTTTTCAAATGTATTTCTGAGGCAACCCTTTAGGGAATTTTCCGGTGCTTTCAGAATATGGATGTAATATTTGAGAATATCAGGCTTCGAGGGATAGGGCTTGTCTTACCAGTCCAATTTCCAGTCTGAGTCTTGCCCTGAGCAGGTATTTTGGTATTCAGAAGATTCTTTCATAGCGCTCGCACTGTGCCCACTCCAGGATTTCCGAGCAGGCTTTAGGGAAGGTTTGGTGACCATAGGAAAGTACTGGAAGAAGGGATGCTTGGATAACTTTCCTTATTCCTTCTGCTAATGGGATTTTTAGATTGTTGATTAGCCTAATTAAGCCATAAGTGATTGCAGTTGATTTCTTTATCAGATCATTTTTGTGAGCGGATGATTGGACGGATTCTGTGAACCGGACCCCCAGGTACTTATATTAAGGGGCCGACATAATGGACATGGGTCCCATGATGCATTAGATTTGTTTTTTGTTCTTATGCCAGCCAAATACAAGTATGTTTGTCCTGTCTGGATTGATGGTGAGGAAATTCAATACGCTGTATTTATGTAGGCTTGTCTAGGCTCGTTGGAGCCCCACTTTGGTGTGGTCCATAATGACTAAATTGTATTGGAGGATATGAAGGGGACGATAGCCCAAACGGGGCGGGACCAGGCAACTGGTGGTCAGGGCTTTTCCCAGGTCAGCTGTGTACAAATTAAAAAGTAGAGGTGCCAACACACAGACTTGTTTCAGATGCCAAGTGGTGCAAATTTTAGCCAATAGAGATGTTGGGCCTGTTTTCACTCATACCCAGGTTTTGGATTAGAGGGAGATTATGGCTGTTAAAAGAGGAGATGGAATGTCCCAACATGCTAATTTCTTCCGGAGGGTCTGTCTGCCAACTTTGTATAATGCTGCAGTGAAATCAATAAAACAGCAGAAAAGTGGGGGTAGGTTCTGCTGCGTGGCTTGATGACAGAGAGCGGATAATGCTATGATGTTATCAGTTGTTGCAGCTCCACCAGGGAAGCCTGTTTGAAGAAAGGGGAGCAGCTCATTTTCTTCTACCTGCCTTTCCAAATTGTTCAGTAGGATTCGGGCATATGCTTTTGCCTCCAGATCTAACAGGGCTATTAGGCGGTATTTATTTGGTTTTAAGGGATGGCCTTTTTTGAAAATCGGGCATATTATGGAACCTCGCCAGGCTTCTGGGGTTTGGCCCACTGTGTAGACAGTGTTGAAAAGCAGTGTTATAAGAGCTGCCCCCAATTATCTGAGGCACATTGGAAGATCCCAGGTGGAAAACCATTTGGGCCAGGAGCATCTTACAGACACTGTATAGCGCTACATCTTTCATGTACTACACTCCTTGCAGTTACACATACACCCAGTACATGTACTCACCATGCACACTCTGCACAACACTGCTATATCCTTGTACTGTACCCTTCCTAGGCACACAGACAACCAGTGCAGAGTCTCCACTCTTGCACTGCACACCAAGTTACATCCAACTGATGAAGGCCAACTGTGAGTTAAGTACACAGCAATAGAACTTTACAAAGTGAGAGAGCCTGTAGACCTCACTCCAGTGACACAGGTTAAAAAGAACCTGTTCACTCCTGCTGATCACAGCCCTATTTGCTGTCACCACCCCACTTGTGCTGAATAACTTCTTGTGAAGGCAGTAACCTTCCACCAGTATGAGGGTAGTGCTTTGAGCATCAGTTCGTGGTCCAAGAAGACCACAATCCATGAGACAGGCCTATGTCATGGCGAACAAGCATGATCCGTGTTTACTTATAACAACAAAAATCTGCATTAGGGATCCAGACAAAAGTGCAATAGGGCACTCAGGGCACTTTTCCATCCCAACAGACACCCCTCTCAGATCATAACACTCTGACCCAACTCCTAAAATGAAGAGGCTGGGTGGTCAGATCAGTGAAACAATAACCATTCCTGTGGCTCAATTTGGCTTTGTGCACGACTACAAAGTCTAACACTTGCAAAGAAATAGACCCTCTCAGCAACTTGGGATTCTCTCCCTTAATAGCCAACAACCATTTCAGTGGCATGTAATCTGTTAGCACCACAAACCTAGTGCCAAAAAAATATTGGTGGGATCTATAGCAACACACTCTTCAAAATAGCCACCTAGTTCTGCTCTCTTGGTAGTAATCTCCTGTTAAGGAAGGTGAACAGAAGCTCAGTACATTTCACATCTGTTAGACCAGGCAGCCTTAAAGTGGTCTTCCCCCCTACTTTTTGCCTTCCTTCTCCACTTTTGATGACCTTGTTTTTGCTGGTATTAGGACTCAGCACACTTTACCACTGCTGACCAGTGCTAAAGTGCTTCTGCTCATGGTAATATTGGTTTATCCCCAACTGGCATATTTAATTTACTTATAAGTCCCTAATAAAGTGCACTACATGTGGCCAGGGCCTGTAAACTAAATGCTACCCGTGGGCCTTCAGAACTTATTGTGCCACCCAATTGAGTAGCCCTCTAACCATGGATCAGGCCTGCTATTGCAGAGCCTGTGTGTGCAATTTACACTGCCACTTCAAACTGGAAAGATAAACCCCTTGCTAGGCCCAAGTGTTACCTATATATACATATGTCACCCCTACCATAGGCCCGGGACAACTAGAGTGCAGGGTGCAATGCATTTAAAAGGTAGGACATGTACATGTAAGTTTTACATATCCTGGTAGTGAAAAACTGTCATATTAATTTTTCACTAGTGCACGGCCTATCTCTCACTTGGATAACACTGGGATCACCTTATTACACTTTTTAAGTGTAATTCCCAATTGTGAAGAGATATACTTTTCAAGTTTGGTGCCTCTGGAAACAAAATTTAAATGGGATGGAGGAGTTAGACCCAGCCTCACTTACTCTTAAATAGGATTTGTGCTTTCCCCACACAAAGGGCTGCATACCTCCCTGTAGTGAGTCTGGAGCCAAGGCAGGAAGGGAAGACCTGTATGCACTTAAAAGGCATGCCTTTGAAGTCTCCCCGACTTCAAAGTTGCAACTGGGCATACGTACTGGACCTCCGAAACCAACACTTCAATAAACTTCTGGACTTGTTGGTACTCTGCCAGAAAGAGGGCCTGCTGTGCTGCTGAAGGACTACCACCCTGCTGGACAACTGCTTTTCTGCACTCCTGCTTTTCTGTGCTGACCGGCAGGCATGCTTCCCTTCTGCCTGAGTGAGAAGGACTGGAACTGCATCACTTGTCCCCAGAACCCGAAGTGACTCCAAGGGCTAGCTGGCTGGCCTTCTGATCTGAAGTCTCAGGGACATAAAAGAATTCCAACCAACCTGATTCTGCACCTAGACTCTGCTGTCTGTGAGCCTGCCCTGCCAAGTGATGTCACCCCAGTACTGGACTCTTGGAAGTGGGCCTAAGGTGTATCTCTGAGCATTACTGATGCATTTCCTCGGCTGAGCGGTGCATCTTCGAGCAGGATGATGCATTGCTGCTGTTGAGTGGATTGGCCCTTTCGTAAAAGACTCGCATCACCACAGCCTCACACATCTGGGATCAACGCATTGCCTTCAGAACCACTGCTGCACGACGCTCTACTTAGCACAAGATCCTCGCACCCCTTGTCAACGGCAGCCTCAACGACCAATCTCCTCATCGCAGCTTCAGTGCTCATCGGAGCTGATGTATCACCTATGCTGCCCTTCGCATCCCCAACATCCCCAACAGAGTCCTCAATGACGATGCATCAGGACCTCGCATCAAGACCTCGGCTGCACAACGTATCTTCGATGTTGATCCACACAAGTGCTCCCCAACCAGGAATAAAGTACTTTGGTTCAGCTGGCCTAACTTGGTCCCTGTATCAGGTCTGGTCTCCATCGTGGTTAACCTGAACTTTAGACTTTGCACCAGTCAGGTGCGACCAGATGTTCCCAATAGTGATTTGTGGTTCTAGGCACTATTTTTACCTTAAACTTTGAAATTCAATATCTCAAGTTCTACTTATTGGATTGTTGTCATTTTGGTCTTGTTATATTTATTAAAGAAAGCTCTGTTTTTATAACATGATGTGGAATCTTTTTGTTTGGTGTTTTCACTGTTTTACTGCTAGAAGTGTTTCACAAATACTTTACAAATTGCCTCTAAAGGTAAGCCGGGCTGCTCTGGGCTCAGCTACCAGAGGATGAGCATGGGTTAATTTAGAGTTTGCCTGCTTCTTACCCTGACTAGGATTGTGGTTGCTGTTTGCCTAGGGCTCATACCCCAGTCAACCAACAATCCAATTTCTTACATCATCCATTTGAGCTAACACCGCTTAATCTCTTTTGTAAGAGGCAATCGTCTGTACAAATGAAAGGCTGACTAGAGAGGTCTGCTCCACCTGATACTTAGTTGTCTTCATGGTCAGTTTTTCCTCCTGTATCCTAGCCAACACCCACTCAAGGTGCCATGAATTGCTGAACACCACAGTATCATATAGGTAGGTCACACAGAACCCTTTTAACCCTGCAAGAGAATGGTTCACCAGGCACTAAAAAGTGGCAGGATCATTATTTAACCTATAGGGCATCATCCTGAACTGATACAGCCCCTCTGGCACAGAAAATGCTCTCTTCTCCTTGGCATGTGGTGCCAAAGAAATCTGTCAATATCCACTGGTCATATCCAAGGTGCTCAGTTACTTTGCAGCACCTAACCGATCCACAAACTACCGCTTTGGGGATTGGATGAGCATTGATTTGGTTACCTCATTGAGGGCTCGTTAGTCCACACAGAACCGCAAGCCAGTAAACCCTTACTTTGGTATTAAACCCACAGGACTAGACCAACGACTACTAGATCTATCAATGATCTCCAGGTTCAACATTTTGTTTAACATTCGACTTAAAGCATCTCACATCCTGGTCAGACATTCTGGACATTCTGCCCTTTACTGATAGACTGTCACCCATTTCTGTGTCATTCACACAGACAAGTGTCAACCCTGGAGTCAGTGAGAAGTGGTTGGTAAACCATCGCAACATCTCTCTACACTCTCTGTGCCACTCAGGGGCTAACTGACAGTGCCATTCTACATGTAGCTCAAACACCTCTTGACCTTTCTGATACCCAGTAAGCATGTACCATTCCTTCATCAGTGCTTAGCTAGCCTGAAGGTCTACCTTTGCCTGACTCATGTATTGCACCATCAACTTCCTAAGGCCAAGCACATACTCCACCACATATTCATGTGGACATTTTGAGGTACCTTCCTACCCCTCTCTCACTAAGGTGAGTGGACCCCACACTGGGTATCCATACAGAAGTTCAAAAAGATTGAACCCTTCTCCTTCTTCAGAAAATCTCAGTAGACAAACAAGACACATGGCAGGGGAAGATCCCACTTCCTCCTAAGGCTCTCTGGCAGAGTTACCATCATGGTCTTCAGTATTTTGTTAAACCGCTCTACCAAACCACTGATTTGGGGGGTGGTATGTTGTGGAGAAGTGGTATTTCTCACCAGCTTGCTCCTACATCTCTCTCATGTAAGAAGAGATTAAGTTTCTTCCCTAGTCAGAAATAACCATCCTTGTAAATCTGACCATAGAAAAGAATCTCAGGTGAGCTTGCGTTACCACCTTTGCAGTCATGTTACTCAGAGGCACCCTGAAGCAGATGTGCTTCAGGATGCCTGGTGGTGTGAACCACCACAACCAAGATATACTTGTTGCCTGACTGCGAGGGGGAGTATAATGGACCAATTATGTCTGTTCTCGCCAGCTCAAATGGAACACCTACAACTGGTAGCAGCACTAATGGTGCCTTCGTCCTCCCTCCTATCTTACCACTCAACTGGCAAGCTGGAGAGGTTCTACAGCACCTCTTTGTGTCTCCATGCATCCCTGGCCAGTAGAACAGGGGGATCAAGCTATCCTGGATTTTTCTAATCCCCAAGTGTCGTGCAAAGGGCACTTCTTGCGTCAGTGACAATTGGACGTTCTCTTCACTGATAGAACCACTAGCCTCTTGCTGGTTCTTGCCTCAGGAGTTACTGGTTTACTGTAAAGTAGACCATTCTCCCAACCAACATAGTGTTTCCTGACCACTCCTTTGCTGACCTTCAAGTTCAAGTTTATTGTTTCAATCAGGGGCGTAACACAGGTCCCCGCAGCCTCCGTGGTGCGGGGGGCCCCCTCGGGGGCCCCCTCAGCACACAACTCTGGCAGGAGAGCTCCTGATTGAGCCCGGAGGGGGCCCCTCCACGTATCTTGCAGGGAGGCCACCTCAAGTTTCGTTACGCCAGTGGTTTCAATTAATTAAAACCATAACAATTTTACAGTTAAAACTATAAAATGTTACAATTTATAACCTCATAAAAATAAAATTAAAGCGTGCTTGAGAGAAAGTTCTGTCATTCATTCTACCCTGAGAAATGACAATTTTGATAATACAAGACATCTTAAAACGAGCTTAATAATTTAAAACTAGTGGCATATTTGTGCATGTACGCATACCAATGTGTACTTCTGGTCAGCCTGCAAATTCAATGCTAGACAGTGTCCCCGAAAATTTAGTTTTTAATGCAAACTAGTGCAGATTTATGTTCATGCCTGTGAACTGGCCATGGTAAGCTTGAGATCAATCAGCAAAAATTACCACCTGGGAAGTCTATTCTTTTTAATGGGAGCTATACCCTTTACTTGACCTGGTCCTGGGCTTACTTCCAACGTCTCACAAGTGAAAGGCACTCCTCCTGTACCTTGTGGAATGTTTCCTGGGTAGTACCCCCTGGAGCTAGTAACTCTGCAGCTCTGGAAGCGACTGGGACTCCAACAATTGGTCCAACTCAGGAACCTCATCTTCCCCTCCATCTGGAAGAGAAGGGATGACCTGTCTAGCCATTGCCTTCCCAGAGTCTACCCTTTGCTGTAAACTGCCTTGTCCTGCTCCCTGCAAATCAGAGATGATCCCAGTCCTAATCTGAGACTGATGTGTAGCTTGTGCCCTAGTTAACACAGCTGATGTTGGCCAAGCCATAAAGGCTTCTGGTGCTGGCACCAATCCAGGGCCATCCAAATAATTGCCCAAGAGACATCCAGCTCCTTGCTTTTCCCTTACCTCTATATCAATCATGGCCATCTTTCATTGAGCCTAATCTCAACCCTGGCAATCAGATACTATGAACCCTCTCCACTGGCCACCAATGCTGTATCCTTGGTTCCATGGAGTATCTCCTCAGGCTTCGGGTACCTCCATTTTACGGAAGACTCCAGTACCCCTAAAGACAGGCACTTTCCTCCCATTGATACTGACTTCCTGCACAAAAGCCATTGGGTTAGGTAGAATGTGCTTCATAGCATCTGCATCCCTTTCCCAAATGTCCATAGCGTCTAGGTTAAGTGCAACCGGCACGTCTCTGATCCCTTCACTCACGTGCAACATGGTTGTTATCACAGGTATCAGGTTCTTTCGCCTGACAATCTCTCCGAAAGAGCCCTACCTCGTGGCACTTGAAGCAAATCACCACTTTGGACTTGGAAGGTGTCAGAGGTCCCTTCTTCTGATGCTCCTTCCTGGTTACACCATTACCATTCCTATGTTTCCTGGGTCCTCGTCGAGCCCCATCAGAATTACCCTGGCCCTTACCCTCCGGTTTGGTACCAAAATGTGAAGAGTTTCTCTCCCCCTTTTCTTAGAATTGTACTGCTCTAGCCCTTTGTGCGGGCCACTTGTGAGCCCACACTGCAAGTTTTGTTTGATCCCTTTCTGTCAGATCAAATAGGTATTGCCTAAGTTGGGTAGAGCACTCTTTCTTGAGTCGCTCAACTGGTTAAGGGACTGAATATATTCGGCCTCCATCACTCTTACCACTCACTCCTATCATGCAATACACCATGAATCCAAGGGGCATATTAGCAAGACCCACGTTAAAATTATCGCCGCTTTAGCGGCAGGAAACTGTCGCTAAAGCGGTGATAATGGGCTTGCTAATATGCGTTATCAGTTCAATAGAAGCCCAGGTTAGATGTGCAGGACATCTAACCTGGGCTTCTATTGGAATTCCATAACGCATATTAGCAAGCCTATTATCGCCGTTTTAGCGGCAGTTTCCTGCCGCTAAAACGGCGATAATTTTATCGTGGGTCTTGCTAATATGCCCCCAAGTCTCAAACAGAACACCATCCGCTCTCTTTCAATCATGGAATCTCTGTGCAAACCGCCTAATCAGAGCTTTCTTAACTCATCTCATAAACCATCTGGTCTGCCACATGCATTCTTCCAATGATGGCTGGCCAGTTCAAAGGCATGCATTTCATTAGAGGAGCTACCTTAGGCACCTCGGGGCAGATTTACGTTTCCTGGCGCAACACTGCAAATCAGCATGGATGCGCCAGGAAAGATGCGTGACGCAAGTTTACCCTTGCGCCACCACAGATGCGCCGCATTTACAATGCAGCGCATCATGGCGCAAGGATAAACAGATGCGTGTCGCATCTGCCGGCGTAAGGTTGGCGCAGTGCTGGAGTTGTGTCGCGGGCGCGACGCAGCTCCAGCACTGTTCCAACCTGGCCTATCCTCAACATGGTGCGTCACGCTTTACGCCTGCTTCAAGCAGGCGCAAGGTCTTGACGCAGTGGCGTCGGGAAAGTGACTGAGTGAAATCTTGTAGATTTCACTCAGGCACTTTCCGAGGCGTTCCTCGACGGAACGCCCCCTGCGCCAGAACGCCCACATGAAACCTGGCGCGGTTTTCATGTGGTGCAGGGCTTTACAACGTGACGCATCTCCCTAGATGCGTCACGTTGTAAATCCCCCGCAGCATGGCGCTAGCTTTACGCCGCCGCTGCGTCACAGAAGTGATGCAACAGCGGCGCAAATGTGGCGCACGGGGCTCGTAAATCTGGCCCCTCATTTAAGGCCTGTGCCTTAAAAGCATTTTCAAAGCTAACAAACCATTCCAAAATATCCTGTAGAGTCACTTATCCCAAATGAAGTTGTCATTGCTGCCATACTAAGTTTCTGTCTCTCAAGAGCTACCTTTTCCCTTCCATCTCTCTTTCCTTTTTTGTTACAACTGAAAGCCTTCGGGTGGTCTTCCCACAACGTTATTACTACCTCCCTCCACTTTTCTTAACTCCTTTGTGCTGTTTTTCAGCCTCTGCGCACTTTACCACTGCTGACCAGTGCTAAAGTGCTTCTGCTCTCTCCCCTAAAGACTGTAACATTGGCTTATTCCCAATTGTCATTTTTTTACTTACTTATAGGTCCTGAGTAAAGAGCACTGCATGCACCCTGGGCCTGTAAATTAAATGCTGCTTGTGGGCCTGAAGCACTCATTCTGTGACCCACTTAATTAGCCCTCTAGCCTCTAGAGCAGAGCCTGTGTGTTCAGTTTTAAACTGCCACTTCAACCTGGCAAGGTAACCATCTGGCCTGGCCTAAACATTCCCTTTTCATACACGTCACCCCTATAGTAGGCCCTGTCTACCCAGAAGGCAGGGTGCCATGTATTTAAAATGAAGGACATGTAGTTTTACATGTCCTGGTAGTGAAAAACTCCCAATTTTGTTTTTCACTACTGCCTATCTCTCCCATAGGATAACATTGGGATTACCTTATTACATCTTTTAAGTGTACTTCCCAATTGTGAAGAGATGGACTTTTCAAGTTTGATGTCACTGAACTCACATATTAAAATCACAACTTATGGTAAAGTTGGATTTTAAATTCAAGTTTAGCAAATGCCACTCTCAGAAAGTTAGCATTTACTTACTTTAGCTATTTGGTGCCTTCTGCCTGTCTCTGAAATATACGTCTGGAGTGGGTGACAGCTGGCTTCCTGCCTTTCCTCTAGGCAGTCACACACAAAGGAAGGGTAGGCGTGTCTGAATGGTCATCTGCATGCAGATGGACCGTTCTGAGCAGGATGGGAGGGAGAAGCTGACACTTACACCTGAAAGGGCTGTGTCTTGTCCCCACACAAATGATTTGTTACCCCTCTGTCATGTGTCTGGAGCCAGGGCAGGAAGGGAGACCCTTTGTGCACTTCAAAGCTTTCTTTGAAGTTTTCCCACTTCAAAGGAACCACTGGGTGTAAGTACTGGACCTCTGGCACTACCAAATCAGTAAATGTCTAGACCTGTGACTACTCTTACAGGAAGAACTGCTATGCTGCTGAAAGGGCTGCCACTCTGCTGGACTGCTGCTTTGCTGGACTCTGCCTTACTGTGCTCTGGCCTTTCTGAGCTGCCCTGCTGCCTGCTGTTCTCCTGCCTGGGCTAGAAGTTGCATCACTTGAACCCAGAGTGACTCCAAGAGATTGCCTCCAGTTCCCAAGTCTCAGGGACATCAAAGACTTGAACCACCTGCATCTGCACCTGGACTCTGCAAGCTGTGAGTCTGCCCTGCCAAGTGGTGCCACCCCAGTCCTGGACCCTTGGAAGTGGGGCCTAAGGTGTTCTACATCCAGAATCCACGCATTCTCATTGGATCCAGTGCATCTTCGCCTATTTGTGGGTCAGAACCAGCGTACTGTTGTTGTTGTTTGGAACAGACCCAGCACATCGCCCCGTGAATCAGTGCTGTCGTGTAGCTCCTATAGTACCCCTGCAGGACCTGCGCGTTTGGATAACATAGACTGCGGGCTTGGTGGCAGACTGACTCCGTGCACCCCCACCGTATATGTTAGCCTGGTTTGCATTAGCTAGCTCGCAGTGCCACTAGTGTCTCCTCTTATCGGAGAGAGATTAGTTTCTGGCAACCTTAGAACATGACAACCCTGATTCCCTCAGAATCGTGGAAACAATTTACTACCTTTCGCTCAGTCACTCGTGCTCACTTATTCGGTTTGTCTCAGAGAGTTACACAGAAAAAACAGTCGGGCGTTTCAATAAGTATTTATTGAACAGTTGTATTCTAGTGTAAAATATATGTGCTGCAGAGACCAGCAGGCAATAGCAGAGATATATTATCAGCAGTACGATAAAAGCAAAGGGATAGAACAGTTCTACCATATTGCGATAATCATGGATACATACATGAATATAAAAGCATTATGCAAAGTGTGCGTACTCCTACGATGCCTACCTAGATGTACATGAGTGTACCTAGCATATGTGTGTAGGTCTTAGAAGCTAAGAGCCAAGAATCCTCCTAGGATTTAGTCGAACCCCCATACCTGAATAGAGAGAGTGTGGGACCCCGTCCTGGTCTTGAGTTGGACACCCCTTCCGGGTTGTGTCAGACCACTGTCAGCTTGAGCGACTGCATGCAGGAGCCTCAGCGTCTCTGGTCAGTGTGTCAGCATGGAAGTCTTGGTTCCCTCTGCTTTACCGGGGCAAGATGTGGTGTATTTATTCCCTAAAGAGTCTCGGTCCTCAGTATGGGTTGTATTGGACATGAGGAAGACGTCAGGGGTGAACTTTGTACATACATATTATGCCGGTGGTGTATTCTTAGAAAGCCATGCATAGTTAATGAGTACAGTGTGGGCCTGTGTTTGGAAGAACCCTGCTGCATTCAAAACCACAGGATAGATAACGTTCAGCCCTCAGAGCTCGTTGTGTGCTAGATGGGACCAATGTAGGTGAAAGATCATGCCTATATAAGGAATCATACTATAATAGGACATGTACAGTTGTGACCATAATTGGGCATATGCGGCCATGACCATAATTGGGCAAGTACGAATATGACCATATTAGGGTAAATATGAATACGTCCATTTTAGGGCATGTACGAACGGATCTACATTAGGGCATCTATGCGGGATATAACACCCACCCCTCTTCCAAACTGGATAATAAATGACCATACTTAAAATCTGGACAATTTAAAAATATTTTTAAAAGCAAGTAAAAACATGGTTCTAAAAAATCGTTAAAAAGTTTTTGGTGCTTAAAAAAAAAATGTTTAAATTCAGCTTTTTCTAGTTGCTACTTAAAAGTCAATATCGTTTCTCTATAGAAGTTGTATTACCATAAGCAGGAGAAGGCCATGCTTTTCTCAAGCGAAAGTGTCAATGTAAGAAAATTTTCCAAATTTAGATCGTTTATTTTGAAACGAGTGAAGAAGCTGAATTCTTTCCCAGGACACAATGAGCCAATTCAAGATTATGCGTCCTGGCTGGGAAGCTCAATATTATCGATGTCACACGCTGTAGATGACAAATCCAACGCCTCACAGAGAACGTCAATCGCACATAGATGGAATGTAGTACTGCCAACAGTCGGAGCTGCGGCAGCTTGTGCGGCAGTTGTAACCTGGGTGTCTGTGGAGGAGTCACCTAACCCAGCAGGAGCAAATGGCACCTGTGGATTCTCTAGGAATGCATTCATCAGAATCGGAAGCCGTTGAGGACAACGCAGAGCGTGGGCCTTTACGGGGTCCAGCATTGCATCCGTGTCCGGAGGCGCATCTGATGGAAAAGTTAGACAAAGATCCAACGTACATTCTTCTCCGCAGAACAGGCATCAAAGCACTGGTAAGATGCAGTCTATCCAGACTGGTCTAAATGATAGAAACCAGGAGGCATTGAGTTCTCGCAGGCAAGAAATGCCCAGAAGTTGTACCATGCGTTCACAGTATTTCCGCTCCAGGAGCGTGTTTACCATTCCCTCGGGAAGTGGGCCGTCCATTGCGTAGCAGCAATATGACAATCAGGATTCCTGCAATTAGGAACAGGATGAGCGGGAATCCTCCAAATACGCTTCCCAATACGGAGTGTATAAAATTTGGGATTACTCCGAGGACTGTCTGAAAGGTGCTTAACAGTCCGGACCCTATGGTCTTAAATAGGTGTACAATTCTGCTCGTATCAGACATATTGAAGATATCGTCCCACCATTTCTGCGAAATGAATGGGGCAGTTTGTGCGTATGAGTGCCTGTATCTCAGTCGAGGTCCTTGCAACTTGAAGTTCATAGGTTTCTCGAGTGGAGGTTAAGGGCACGGGTTGCTGTAAAAGCATGGCTTTCAATCTGCTCAGAGTATCAAACTGTATAAAAGAAACATTCAGCGAAGGCCATAGCGGCGCCTCCCTGACTGTGTTCAGTGGCGGAAAAAATACTTGCATACAGCAAGTAACCCTGGAGTTAACAGTTACTAGATATGCGACGCCCGGAAGCATCCCACAACAACCTTGATCATTTAGCATTAAGTAACTCCCATTCGAGAACAGCTGGAAAACCGGCGTGATCATGGCCGCTGGGGTCCCTGACATGTGACAAGATAAGTTCGCCACTGAACCATTGCAGGCTCCGTGTAAAGAAATATCTGACACATGAGAGAACCGCTCAAAGCGTTCTTGCAGTTTGTACCACTCAGATACACTTCTCGATCCCCATTCCGGCATCGGTATCTATATGGTAACTCCCAAGTTTCCTTGATGTATCCCTTACCCATTTTTACATATTTGCCTGCCTGCCTTTGCTCAAGGCAATATTGAAACTGAAACGTAGTGACCGGCAGAGTGATTTGGCCATGAATGAGCCATTCTGTTGATGGTGATTCAGCTACAGTGAATGGTAACCTTTCCAGTTTCTCAATACGCAGCATTGTATATTTGGCTCCCCTTTGTGCCATTTCTGTCTGTTTATTAGTTAGATTGTATTCTGAAAACAGAGACGTGGTGTTTATAAAACGCCCTGGCACATAGCCTGCACGCAAAGATTGCAGCGTCCAGCTTAACATCATAATAGAACGTAGCTGAGATTGTCCGTGTTGTAACAAGGCCAGATCTTGTTCTAATATGTCGATTGCCGAGGACACAATGTTGCCTAAGGAGTAAATCCTGGAGGTCAAAGTAGTTAACCCATTATCCACTACAGCTAATGCTTTTTCTAAGTTAATACGGTCTATTTCCTGTATCCTTTCTGCGACCTCTTGTTGGGATATTTTCCAGTTCTCATTGTAGTAGGCATAAAGGCCTGCATATATGAAACATTTCTGACGTCGTTTATTGGGTCCTAGTAAAAACTCTCTAAGATCCATGTCAGGTGTGAGTAGGGTCAAGTGGTGCTTTACTTCTGTCAGTGTTGAGGTCTCTAGCCAATCAAGGCACAACTTCCCAACACTATACGATGTCACTACCCCTGGGTGTTGTCTTTGTACATAGCATGGGTCTGGCCTATGGATACTAAACCCTGCGGTTGTATTCATAAATCTCTGTTGACATTTGTTTGTGTCAATGGGCCAAACCAGCCATTCTGCCCAATCAGGATCTGATCTGTTGTACTGAAAAATGTCATCTAATCCTACCCCTTGTGTAGTTGAATTCTGCCCCCCAACCATCTGTGATGGTGTTGGAAACCCCGGTGTGTTCATTTCCTTGCCTTTGGCTAATCCAAGACAGGATGTCTGTTGCACAGTTTCATTCAGAAATAAAATCTGCGGCAGAATGATGCATGCTCTAAAAAGTGCTTCTATCCCCTGGACTTGCCAGTCCCTAGAACCCCAGATTGATTTGGAATCTATTGTGTCTTTCCATAGATCGAAACCCTGTTTAGACAACTGGTTCAGAAAGGATGCAGAGTAAATATGTTTGGTGTTTGTTAACATAATTTACTGAGCTGAAATTTTCTCCATTTTATAATAAAATGACTTCGGGTCAGATGTGTTAAACCCTGAGAAGTATGTGAATTTCTGTGCAAATGCTTGTGAACTACCTTTTGCAGGTGTTGGGCAGTGTTCCCACTGGTGGTACTCAAATACATTTCTTGATGTTATAGATTTGTGTAAGAAATGATGACCATATTGCTGGTAACAGTACAATGTATCATAGTCTGAAGTACCTTCTAACATTTCATTGTTCGGAAATGCAGCTGTTTTTTTCTAAATCAGACATCATAGCATTTACAGTTTCAGTGTCCCAATCATCAGAATATGCACTTGAGGTAATGATATCACTTAAAGAAATTTTAAATACATGTTTTAGCTTTAAAAGTTCAGTCGGACCTAATATATCATAATCTATCTTGTCCCATACTATACCGTCCGGTATAGGAACTGCTGTAATGTTCACTGAAGACAAGTCTCTAGGTTCACGATGTGAAGACTGGTGTGGTTTCAAAATCAAATTCACTCTTTGGGCTGTAGAGCTTGGCTGGAGGTATCGTCCATTAATAAGCATACTAAAAGTTATTATTAAACCTAGCCAGAA
The DNA here is from genome assembly GCA_963921515.1 of Calotriton arnoldi. NCBI lineage: Eukaryota > Metazoa > Chordata > Amphibia > Caudata > Salamandridae > Calotriton > Calotriton arnoldi. The sequence goes on from CAWUFW010003146.1 coordinate 790,593, forward strand.
AATGAAAAATAAAATCCCAGTGATATACCATAGTTCTATCCAAGGTGACACCAGGTAAGTCTTTCTAAAAAAGTTCAAAAAGTCATTGAGTTTCTGTTGGAGTGATTTTTGGCTGGCGTGCGTTTCCAGCTCGCTTGGATCTAGTGAAAACGTATCAAAGTTCATGAAATAGCCAGAAGTAGTCTGATCAATTGTTGGAATTGCTTCGGGATTTGTTGAAATCGCTGTGCTCTCTTGTCGAGGCACATTGACATAGATGTCTGTATTAGGTCTGATTACAACTTGGTTGTTAAGTTGATTTTCATTTTGAAGATGAATTTCTTGATGAAGTGGAACGAGTTCCATAGCATTGTTGCTTAGTCCTTCATTCCGTACAGGTGGCTCTTCAAACGTGATGAGTCTTTCTGTTTGGACTTCTTGGATTGTAGCGAGAGGAGGGCGTCTGCTACTGTGGAGTCCACGAGGCCTACTGTTTAGTATCGGCCACATAGTGTGGTTTGATTAAGTCGATTGAGACAAATCTTTTCTCCTTTTTTCCGGCAAGAGGCGGCAGAAGTACAGTTCTTGTGCAGGGGATTGCAAGGACCGGTACAGGCTTTCTGTAGGATGGCCCAAATTCTTTCTTGTCAGCAATCTTTTCTCTGACTAGATCCCCGAGTTTTGGGATCCAGATAGGTCTTGCCGTTACTGCCTTGACTTCCTCAGTGGCGGCCTGTTTCTGGAGCACGTTACTTTGTTGTGTTCTGGATTCATTTAGATCCTGTAAAACAGCCAAACGATCATGGATATCAAATGGTTTTTCATCCGCCACTGTGCCTTCACAATCAAGATCAGGTACCCATATTCTTGTCCCAAATAGGACCTCGTAAGGAGTGACACCTCCTAGAGAGCTTCTTGGCTGATTATTGAGCGCGCGCTGTACCCCATAAAGGTGATCGATCCATCTACCGCCCTTGCCTAATACCCTAGCTGTTAAAGACTGCTTTAAGTCTCAGTTTTTCCTCTCCACAACAGAATTTCCCTCGGGATGATACGGAGAGGAATACCGCAATGCTATGCCCATTCCTTCCATGGCCTCTTTGTAAGCCCGAGAGCTAAACGCCGGACCACGGTCAGAATGAAACGTGCCAACTGCGTATGTGCCGATAAAGACTCGCAAATGTTTTATAACAGTTCGAGCGTCAGCCGAGCACTGAGGCCAAACCCATAGGAAACGTGAGCAGGAATCCACTGCAACCATGATATAATTCTTGGACCCATCAGATTGTAAGGGTCCGCAGTGGTCCAAATACACACATGCGAGAGGTCTGTCTGATTTCAGTAATGGTGTCTGCGCTGGGCGTGTTACGGTGGAGCCTTTTATCTGCTGACAGATGTCGCATTTCAAGACATAGTCTTTAGTCTGCTTTGTTAACCCTGGCCACCAATAGCGCTGTTTCAATAAAGAAATAGTCGCTGTAACGCCTGTATGCGCAGAGCCCAAACCCTCGTGTGCCGCTAAAATCAACCCTATCCGACGGTCCATATTTGGTATTACTCTATCCCCCACTCCAGGAATCTGAGCATATGGAATGTTTTGTGCATCTAACTTGTAGGAGTACTTGGGTGGAAATTTTTTAGTTACTGCTGTGCTGCCTTTGCGTGAAGCATTGACAGCTACCATTATCTCGCCGTCTACCCTCGTCTTTGAACGAGTAACTGCAGCTACGGCAGCTGTGCGAACAGCCCCCTTTGCGGCTTCATCAGCCAATGAATTCCCTTCAACGTGAACGCCATCACGCTGATGACTCAGTGTATGTATCACATGAGCCCTTGGTAGTTCGTTTCTCAACTCCACTACCTGTTCCTATATAATTTTATGCTTAATTGTGCCACCTTTTGCATCTTTGAACCCGTTTTGTTCCCAATTATGTAGATATTCATTGTACGACTGTACACAGTAAAAGGATAAACACACAATAAGTCTCGGGAATTCGTGATCCGTATTTATGAGTGCCAGTATTAATGCTTTGAGTTCTGCCAACTGAGCCGTGCAGTCTCCTAGAGATTGCGTTTTTTTTTTTTTACTCCTCATTCGCCTCCAACCCCAGACAACTAGAAGGATTGGAAGTCGCCACTGTTACTCAATTTTGAGACGTAGGCTCTCGAGGGATACAACCCGGATCTGTCGCCCGCCTACCAGTAGCAGACAAACCCCCTTCATGTTGCTGACCTCTCGTTGTCAAGGAGAGGGTGGTCACGCTATCTGCTGATTACTCGTAACCGATGACTGTTGCTTAAGGCCCACCCAAAAGCGAACCTGGGCACCAGAAAGGCAAGGCCCAGCACAGTCTGAGAGCTTCCCATGAGGCTTAATCATAGGATCAAAGAGTATTTAACTGCAGCCTTATTTTCTTGAAAAATTTCTGGTCTCCATATTTAAAAAGAAAGCCCTCTTTAGATAACCCCACCTGATCCAACATAGCCAAAAACATTACCCCCCTCTCCGATGAATCTAGAGATTTCAAAAACATTCTTGAATGTGTCAGCTGGAATGCCCAGGCATAGTACTGCAAATCTGGCAATGTAAGGCCCCCTTTTTCCCTCCTACGCCTTAATTTTTTCCAGGATATCCTCGTGGCTTTATAAGCCCACACAAATGAATTAATAGATTGCTGAAGTTTAGCAATTGCCTGTGTCTCAAAATATAAAGGGATGGTGTTGAAAAAAAACGTGACTTTTGGGAGGGTTACCATCTTGATTACATTAATTCTCCTGAAAATAGTCAGAGGAAGATGGGCCCAGGATTTCAAGAGTTTCTGACATTTTCTTGAAACATTCACAAGATTGGTCCCAGAGATCTTATCTATATTCTGGACACTCTTTACTCCCAGATATCTCATCTCGTTCTTAATTTAATGTCGACACCCCGGCAGATTCCATACCATTATCTCAGTTTTTCCTGCATTAACCTCATATCCTGAGACTAGACCAAAATCCTGTGCTAAGCGAATAACATGGGGATAAGACACCTCCAAATCTGATGAAAGAATTAATACATCATCAACATACAGGGCTACCTTCCTCTCCCATATTCTACATTTAAATGGTGTGATACCCGTCTCCTCCCTAAGACGTTGAGCAAAAGGCTCTATGTACATATTAAACAGGAGGGGGGAGAGGAGGTAACCCTGTCTAGTCCCTCTCTTAATCTTAAAGGGTTTGGTCAAATTTCCGTTAATCAAAAGCCTCGCTGAAGGGTCACTATATATAAGACTGATAACTCGACAAAATTTTGGGCCAAAATTGAACTTCTCCAATACCGTGGCTAGATAGTTCCAGTTGACCCTATCAAATGCCTTGGTGGCGTCTAGTGTCATTGCTGCCAAGGGAAGTGAAAAGGTAGAGGCGAAATCAATAGCACCCATGAAATCATGGGTGAGATCAAAAGATTCCCCCTCTCAAAAGCCCTTTGATCTGCATGCAACAAATCACCCGCCACCGCACCCAGCCTATCGGCCAGAATTCTAGTGAAAACCTTATAGTCGGTGTTTAAAAGTGAAATAGGTCTATATGACCCACAATTGACTGGGGGCTTTCCAGGTTTTAAAATCAATGTTATGGTGGCTTCTCCCCACGAGGTAGGGGGCCTAACTCCTTCAAGCAATATTTTATTGAAAAGGGTTGTCATTATTGGTATTATCGCCTCTCCCAAGAATCTATACAATTCTACAGGAAGGCCATCCGGCCCCGCAGCCTTACCTGCCTTACAAGCAGAAATGGCCTTCCTGACCTCCTGTTGGGATATCTCTAGATCTAGGTTTTCTCGTTGGGAGGAATCTAAGGTGGTGAGGTTGACCTGATTCAGCCATTCCTGTGCATAGTTGCTATCTACCTCATTTTCTTCATTGTACAGATCTTGAAAGAAGGTGAAAAAGGCTTCTCGAATCTCTTCATTGCTAACTGCCGGTGAATTAGTATACTCATTATCGATTTGTTTTATTAAATTTCGTACCCTGTCCATTTTGGCCTTCCAGGCCAGGAGTTTACAAGCCCCCTCACTGTATTCAAAATGGGCAAGCTTACTAGCTTCCCATCGTTTCGAGATCCTAGTCTGAATAATATCTTCTAAATGATCTTTCAAAGTTCTCAATTTCGCAACATGTGCTTGGCATGTTACTTGGTCAACCTCATTATTGATCTTCCTTTCAACCTCCTTCATTTCACACTCAATGTGTGCAATTTCCTCCCTATATTGCCTGTTCTTGTAAGAGGTTCTACTTGTTACTAACCCTCTCAGATAGGACTTCAGGGCATCCCACACCACCGGAATCTCTGCCGAACCTATGTTTGTATTTAGGAAAAACTCAGTCTCCTGAGATAGATAAGAAGCTTCTGATTCATCTAGAAGAAGTGTACGATCGAATGTCCACACTCTCGATTGTTCTTTTCCTACTAAATTTAAATACATCCACACCGCCGCATGGTCTGATAGGTAGGGAGTTCGATAACCTATGTCCTCAACTTTACCCCTCAAAACATTACTAATCAAGATGTAATCAATCCTGGATTTATGTCCGTATTTCCGATTATAAAATGAAACACCTAATTTAGCACCTGATCTTTCCCTCCAAATATCTGATAAGGCATTTTGCCTCATCATCAGCTGGAGGTATGGCCTTGATTTGGACAAAATATTTGCCCTACTGCTTGGGGATTTATCCAATTGAGGATTCAAGACTATATTAAAATCTCCGGCTAAAATGGTCGAATCTGGGAATCCCAGCAAGTTCGCGAAAATTGTTTTCAAAGTATTGGGGTCATCCTGGTTGGGGCCATAATAGCCTACTACTGTTAGGTAAGAACCCTTGACAAGTAGCTTGACAATCACCCACCTGCCACTTGGTCTGTCATAGTATCTAGAAGACAAACTTTTGCTTGTTTTTTCACTAGGATGACAACCCCCCTAATGTTAGCACTTTGACAGGAGCTAACACAGTGCTCCACCCATCTAAGCTTCCCACATATCTCACTTATTTCTTCTCTCAGGAGATGTGTTTCCTGTAAAACAATTATCTGTGCAGGGGAGTCTTTGAGATATTGAAAAATAAATTCTCTCCTACTTTTAACCCGGAGACCGTTAACGTTCCAGGACAAAAACGGTAGCATTTTCATGGTGGATTGTGAAGCAGTACCCTTAATATACCCGATTTCTCCAAGTATCGACACCAATCCAAGAACAATAACCTGTGGAAACCAATTTGGCCAATAGGCGAATGAGGATTTTAAAAATATTTTTTACCCATATACTCCCCCACCCGTGCTTCCCCTTCTCCACCCTTGAAACCCTCCCTGGAGAACCCTTCCCCCATTTACCTGGACTATGGGTCCAGATTTTGCCTACTGGGGCACTGTCCGTAATTGCTACAGATCCATATATTGAGCAAACAGCTGAAAACTCCCGCTGTTACTGCCACCATTACTAGTGATGTTTTCGAGTCTTGGGCTAGTATAATGTTCTATTGTGTTATATTATATTGTGTTGTGTTATATTGTGTTGTGACCCCCGTGACCCCTATAACCCCCACGCCCCCTGTGTATACTAATTTAACCTAGTTCCTAGCTCTAATCGCTCATGCATATCTTTACGCCAAGTGTAAGTTTATAAAAATCTTCCTCTAATATATCTTATGCCGTGACTTTCCAAATTTTAAGCACTTATTAGGGATTTTTGCTTAAGCTTCCCAAGAGCTCCTCCGCCTCCTGCACTGTCTTCAAATTATACATTTTATTATTGTGCATCATTTTTAAGTGTGCCGGGAACTTTAGTTGGACGACAGCCCCCAATTTCCTAAAGTCATCCATTTTATTTCCTAGCTCCCATTGTCGATCTAATGTGACTCGAGCTAAATCCGAACGGATTTCAAAGGTGAAGTCTCTAGGCTTCAATGATTTCTGCTTTAGGGCAGCGTTTAATATCTTCTCCTTCAAAGCAAAGGTCAGGAAATTTATTAAAATCTTTCTTGGCTTTGTTCTATTGGGGTGCCTCCTAAAGGGGTCCCTGTGGATCCTTTGTATATACCTCATCAAATTTTCCTCAGACTCCTCGATCTGAACTGCTTCTTTAATGAGGGTTACAATAAAAACCTTTAGGTCTTCTCCCTCTTTCCCCTCAGGGATGTTCAAAAGGCGTAAATTGTTTCGCCGGGAGTTGTTTTCCAGCGATTCTAGTCTATCTCGGAGCACAACTTCTTCCTTCTTGAGAGATGAAATATCAGATTTGGCTGCTCCCAAGTCGTCTTTAAGCTCCTCCACCAAATTTTCTAGAGCCACAGTCCTGGAGTTTAGGAGGTCCAATTTCTTCTCAAGTGATTCACAGAAAAGTCTAATCTCTCCCTGATTCGTCTCTGAAATGGAAAACCCCTTTTTGATGTCTGAAGACAGGGTAGAGAGAAGAGCCTCCAAACATGCCACCGAGGGACTCTCTTTCTCCGAAACCATCCCCCCTTCTCTACTGCTATTACCAATACCACAACTACTCCCAATGCCATTATCATTGCAGTTGTCATTGCCATTGCCACTGCCACTGCCGCTGCCACTGCCACTACCACTGGCCTCTGCATCTCCCGTGACAAGGTTTCCACCTCTGGCATGCTCGCTACTTTCAACTGAGGTCATGATTATGCCAGTCCCAGCGATTTCAGAATTGCTTCCTGATTCAAATTGTTTGGCAGGTGTGCGGAGTGTAGCCGGTATTGATACAGGGGTAGGGGTAGCGGTAGGAGTGGAGGTATTTCCTGGTGTGTTTCCTGAGTTGAACTCTTCCGTATATCCTGAAGTAGTCTGTCTTATTGACCCAAGATCTTTCCTTAGAATCTCTCCCTGCTTTGCTATGTCTAGTACTTGTGGAAGAATTTTAAAATACGACCTCAGTGAAGGAGTGATTTTTATTTTAGAATCCAGGGGGTGACCCTTCTTCTTATTTATTTTGGAGCCTCTGCCCTTAATCTCAAAGGGCTGAGAGGGCGAGCTATCAGAACTATCTACAGGCTCTGTTCCACCACTAGTACCCCCCTTCTTATAAGTATGTATGGTGAGTTTGCCCACTAGGGGTAACTTGGTTTTATTCTCAACAGTTTTCCCTCTTATAGGCCCTCGCGCTGCTCGTCTTTTCCTCCCCCTCTTCGCAGCTTGTGTTGTCGGGGTTTTTTCTACCACAAGTATAGCATTCCCTGAGCCTCCACTAGGTTGTGTTACGTTACTCTCGAAGAGCCCCCCCCCTCCTGGCCCTCCACTATCTGTCCAAAACTCCACGGCCGGGGGGGGAGGGGAAGTAGAGACTCAGAAGCTATCATGTCTTCCTGTAGGGAACGCAGGATATTTGTGTGTTCCTGTGTCCATTGTCTGACTGAAAAGTCAGGTTTTATTAAGTCGTAGAAAGGTTTTACCCTTTCTGCGTAATCCAAAATGTATGTTCGACCAAAATTTAGGAATCCCAGAATTGATTGTAAATTCTTTAATGATTTTGGAGGTTGGAGCAGCGCACACTTTTCTAAAAAGTTAGCTGCTAGGCTTTTTCCTTCACTTGACAGCTCGTATCCTAAAAACAAGACATTGAGGTGGGCAATTTTTGATTTTTTGAAATTAAATTTATAGCCCTCAGAGGCGAATCCCATAATAATGGTACTCACCCTGGTCAAGTGCCTCTTTAAGTCATCGTCCGTCAGATAAATATCATCCACATAGGACAATGCTTCTTCATCCAAATTTTGGAGTAACTCTGTTACCCTTGCTGAAAACAACCCCGGGCTATTCTTATACCCTTGGGGGATTTGCCAGAATTGCCGTTGTGACCCTAACGCACTGAACGCGGTCAGATACCTGCTTTCAGGCACTATATTTTGGCAGAAAAATCCATTTGAGATATCAAGTGTTGTTTTGTATTTTTTCTGCACAATGTAATTTATTAATGCGGCACTGTGTGCATTTTGAACTGCAAATGTCTTTGTGCAAGTGTTTAAATGTCTGTAATCTAAAACTAGACGATATGTGTTGTCAGGTTTGGCTACGGGGAACAAAGGATTGTTCATAGGTGAAGTGCAATTTTCTATCACTTCCTGGTATTCAAGTTGATCTAGAATCACCCTGACTTGTTTTTTAGCTTCCTGCTTTATAGGGTATTGCCTTTGAGCATTTGGGGAAACTTTTAACGGGATCACGTGGTGGGTTGAATCCTCATCCCAACCAGCATGATTTTTATACAATGCTGGAGCTAGGGCCACCGCCCACTCCTGCGCATATGCATGTTTTAGGTGAATGGGAACAAGGTCGGAAAAGGCTGGAAAAATTATCGTTTCTCCCCTAGGGCACTCCATGACGAATGTTGGCGGCCAGTCTTGTTCTGCTAATAGAATGTCATAACCAGATGACAGATTTTTCCAAAAGAGAGCTTTAACTTTTCTGGGCTTGTCCCCCTCCATCCGGAGTGTTATTTCATGTAACTTATGTGGGACACTTACCCGAGTATCAGGTGTTTCCACCGTGATATACTCACTCAACTCCGCTGTCACCAGAAATTCCTTCAGGTTCTGGTGAGCTATCGTTACTTCTGCCGCGCTGTCTAGCATAGTCAGAGCCCATTCCTTGTTCAGAAGCTGTGTCCTCAGAATTCTGGGCATGTCTGATCTTGAGACCTGCTACCTTCTTCTTTTTGGACTGAGGTTTTGATTTTTGTTTAGCCTCTTTTTTAGGTGCGTAGTCCGCAGCGTGTTGCGTGTCTCTGGACTTTGTACGCTCCTTTGACCGTCCTTCCCTCTTGGAGTTTCGTGATGAACCCTGAAAGGAACGAGAGGAACGAGTATCAGTATCCTGATACCTGTCAGGTTTTTTAATATTATCCCTATTCCTGAGGTTATACCTCTTTTCAGAGGGCTCCTGTTGAGGAGACCTACCTCTGGACTGAGATCTGGTGTCTTTAGACTTTTGTTGTTTTTTATTTTCCCACTTCTTTTTAGAAGAAGTAGGTGTCTGCTTTGTAGTGTCCTTTTCAGGACTGCCCAGTTGTGGTTTAAATGCTTTCCCACCCAAACTGTCTCTGCCTAGTTCTGCATATGCAGTTTCAATTATTTTGGGTAGTTCATGTTGTTGGTCTTCTGGACTGAACTCCCTTAGGCGTTGGCGGATCGCCACAGAAGCTGCTTCCCCCTTAATGTTAGCTAGTATTATGGCTGAGACCTGTTCAAAGTTGTTTAACAACTTCATCCCTAAGTTAAAGGCAGGCTCTGCTCCGTACTCATTTTGTATCTGTTTTAATACGTCAGGTACTACTGCTAAGGACTGGATACCATGTGTCCTGGTATATATGGCAGCAAAGACTGAACCCCAAGAGGTGCAGTCCTCTACTTGTGGTGTAAGACCCATGGGCAAGCAGATTGTTAGAATTCTGTGTTTATCACAGGTGGTAGTTTTCGGGAATACTGCCTCAAGCTGAGTTATTTTCTGAGCTATCCAGAATGGGATTTGTTCACGTTTTGCTGGCATTTTGCCCATTATCGCGTGTAATGTTTGTGGAGTAATTTTATTAACTGTACCTTGGACTGGAGTGTCTTGTGCTGCAGATGGTGCAGGCTGAACTGTTAAAGTCCTCATCACAAATTGTGTGAGGTTTCTGTACATTTTTATTAAATCTCTGTGTTGTACGAGTAAGTCTGGCTGTGTCATTGTGTTAATGTCAGGATGCGGTGTGTATGCCGCTAGTATGGGCCATGTGGCTCCTGCTCCTCCGAGCGGGCCTAATCTTGCTCTTCCATGTACGTGGGGTAGGGCGCCTTTAAACCAGTAATTATGCTCCTGGTAAGTGAGCGGGACCTCTACTTTCTCAAAAGGAGTATAGTCCGCTGGTGTGTCACCTTCTAGGTAGTAGTGAAATACATTTGTAATTGGATTCGCTGCTGGGATTGTAACCCAAGAATAGAACACCTCTGTTTTATTGGATTCGTGTGCCTCAATCATGAAAATTACTGTACCACCCATGGCTCTTAAGCCATGTTCTAGAAGTTTTATGGTTACTGCCCTTCTGAAATTTGATGCAATTTGTATTGCATCTTCAGGGTCTTCTTCTAAACCTAAGAAGTTTGTTGTAACTCTCCCTGTTGCGCTTGTTTCTTCCACCATTTTTAATTGGAAGAAGGGAGATTAAAGAGTTCTTAAAATAAGGTGTAAGTGCACAATTGTAGGAACTAAATGTCCTTCAAGCTTGAATAACCAACAGCCAATAAATAGTATTCTCGTACTGGGTTGTATTAGACATGGGGAAGACGTCAGGGGTGAACTTTGTACATACATATTATGCTGGTGGTGTATTCTTAGAAAGCCATGCATAATTATTGAGTACAGTGTGGGCCTGTGTTTGGAAGAACCCTGCTGCATTCAAAACCACAGGATAGATAACGTTCAGCCCTTAGAGCTCGTTGTGTACTAGCTGGGACCAATGTAGGTGAAAGATCATGCCTATATAAGGAATCATACTATAATAGGACATGTACAGTTGTGACCATAATTGGGCATATGCGGCCATGACCATAATTGGGCAAGTACGAATATGACCATATTAGGGTAAATATGAATACGTCCATTTTAGGGCATGTACGAACGGATCTACATTAGGGCATCTATGCGGGATATAACAGTGCATCGACTTCGGGGTCAACACATTGCCCTCTGTGGGAGTTGCAGCTGCGCATCACATCCCGACCCAGTGTCTCGCACTTGGAACTGACACATCACCACAGTTGCGTGGAAAAAATCATCACATCTTGTCCACTGCGTGGCTCGACACTGACCCATCACCTTGGCTGCAGCACGCATCCTCATTGACGACAATGCATCCCAGATCAAGTTACTTTGGTTCAGCGGGCCCAAGTTGGTCCTTGTATCTGGCCCATGTTCCATTCCAGTCCGCCTGAACTCTCTCGTGACCAGATAACCTACTTAAGTGGCTATTGCTTCTAAGCGCTATTTTGACATTTATTCTTTAAAAATTCATATCTCGACTTTTACATATTGGATTTTTGTTGTATTTATAAAATCATAATCTATTTTTCAAACCTGATGTGGTGTCGCTTTGTGGTATTTTCACTGTGTTGTTGTTTGAAGTGTTGCACACATACTTTACACATTGCCTCTTAAGTTAAGCCTGACTGCTCTGTGCAAAGCTACAAGAGAAAAAGAAAAGAAAAATTTAGGTTGTGTTGTGGCCTACCCTGACTAGGACTGTGGTTCCTGCTTGGGCAGGGTACATACCTCTGCCAACCAGAAAGCAGAAACCCAATTTCTAACACTATTCCTTCTGTTTCTCTTCCCACACTTTGTTTCTCCTCCATTTCTCGCTGCTTCTCCTATCCTCTTGTTTTCTGCTGAGCTAGACGTAGCCTCTCCCTCTCAAATTCTCTGACGTTCTCATTATCCTCTCCCTTAGCTTTATGAAGTGCCAAATGCAAACTCAGGGTCTCTGCCACACTAAACCCAGCCAAGGGATCTACTCCTGGATTTGGGAACAGTGGTTCCCTAGAAATTCGAGGTGGTGTACACACCTAAGATATTCTCGAAACTAAAGGTAGTGAGTGGGTTGATGAAATTCTTTAAAATGCATTAAGGGACACACTTGGCGTGTGTGTGTGGGATAGATTTCTGCTATGAAGATCCTACAGCTTCAATCCACAGTGCTGTCTTCATGGGTTCATACAATGGGTCCCTCCCCAGAGTCAACTATACCCTTATCCCATTCACCCAGTCTCTCAAACTGGTCCCTAATGAAATTAGTAAGGACCTCTCCGTCCCTACTCTTGGGAATCCTCTACCCTCTGCCCCTACATAAATCCCTCTTCTGGTCTATGGACATGGTGCTGAGGTCAGTTCCCACCCGTGTGTTTTCCATTGTCTGTGCATGTCTCCTTTGTGCATAGAAGAAACAAGCATTTGCAATGCAATCAGTCTCGCCTTTGGGACCTTATATGTATTTAGCTATGCAGCACATTAGCCTGGGTGCTGAAACATCTACTGTTCTTTAACATGGAGGTAAATTAAGCACCAAACTGCATGACACGCCAGGTATTGTAACACATGGAGAGACATATTGCCTTTCAGCTGGAAATGGTATAGTCCAATGCTCTGTTTTTAATATAAAATCAGGGGTTTCGTGGTCATATCACTGAAAATACAAGATTTGGAAAAAATATTATTGTCGACGGGTGCTCGTGGAAGACAATTTCCATGGACTGGAATCTAGAGAATACTAAAGTAATTCTGGTATTTTACTGACCTTCGCTGGTCGTTTTCTATCAAAAAAGTTAAATAGAGGCAGTTGCCAGAAAAATTAAAAAAAGAAAGTCCCTAAGCAGAAAGCAATTCTGGTATTTTACTGACCTCTACTGGTCGTTTTCTATCAAGACAGTTAAATAGAGGCACTTGAACAAGCAGAAAGCAATTCTGGTATTTTACTGACCTCTACTGGTCGTTTTCTATCAAGACAGTTAAATAGAGGGAGTTGAATAGAAAAGGAAGTCCCTAAGTGGAAACAGACAAGTCCTAGGGCTGATCTCTAGAGCCCACAAAGAACATACACATATAAGTATATACTAAAGTATATACAAGAGGTCTCGAATGCTCGACCTAAAAAACTGAACTTATTGTACTACTGCCACAAATTGGAAATGGCCAATGCCACTTCTGTTTCCAGGCTCCTAAACATTAGGTGCCCCACTGCTTGCCTCCAATCGTCAGAACCCCTTTCAGTGGGCCACGGGGCAGGTAGTGCCCAACGCGGAGGTTGAGACCTTATACATCTGATGTCTCGGGTCCGGACTTACTATGGATCCTAAGCAACTGGTCCAAGTATCCCTTCAGCACTTGACTCTCAGTGGTAGACGTGAACGAGCAGCCTCTCCCTTGGTGGGGAGTTGTGGATACATATTAGTGGACATGGCTCATAACTCTAAAAGGAACAGCAGCAGCAATAAATCTATGTCCAATGAAATACTCACTTTTATAAAGAAAGCAAAGTATTTTATTTCTAACTCTACTGATTCAAAGCCAGATTACAGAATTAACGGACAATAGCACATGAACCCCTTGAGATCTGGGCTGTCATATCTCAATGGAAAGTGCCTGTGCCACTGGTTTCTCACTATATGATCAGAGTTTATCCCCATTCACGGGTGACCACGTCCAGGGAATGCTCAATAATAGGCCTTATCTTAAGACCCCACTCTGACTGTTTGAATACAATCAAAAGTATCTCAGCACAGCAGCACTTTCAGCAGCGAGTCCCCCAGGTAAGACTGTAACAAGTCTTACATGCTCCAGAAGCGCGGAAGTGTACAGTGTATTAAATGTTTCCACATTCCTGGATGATTTCAACAGTTCTATTCTGACTCAAGTGGGTCAGCTGCACGCAGACTTAGCGACAGCACTCAGCAAGTGAAGCTCTCTCCTTAGCCTTCAGGGTTGTGCTCTTGCAGGGTAATTTCCCCCTCCCAAAGTGGGCGGGGTGATTCCAATGGTCCTGATCTTGATCCTACTGATGGGTGATGCTTCCACAGCATCCTCACTTGGTACATGAGGTCGGGTCAGTTGCAGTTCTTGTCGGTCCTGGTGTCGTACAGGTAATCGCTGCTCAAAGTTCATGGGCTCCTGCCTGACCCACATTGCACAATTATTCCCAGCAGCCTTCCTGACATACGTAGTTGACACACCACTGCCGCGCAAGTCTTTGGCCCTTACTGCACTGCAGTCTTTACCATGGTGGCCCCTCCTGGCACAGGGGGTCGCTGCTATGGTGTCGCTCAGGCTTGGGCCCTGATTCCAAGGCAGTCTTTTCCACGGCTGCCCCGACTAGCTCACTTCATCGCTGCAACAGTGCCCCACAGTCTTCTACCCTTACCACATAGCAATCCTTTTACACAGCTACCTTCACGGCGGCCCTCGCCTGGCATACAGGGGTTTCAGACTCACATGGGCAAAACATGATTAGTGCAGCAGCCGTCCCCTCACACCTCACACTCAGAGTCCACTCAAAAGCGTTCCCCACTGGACCTTGCTCCCTGCAATGCTCTTCTCTTCCTCCCAGGGCACACTGGCTTTGGCAAGCAGGCAGGTGCTCCAGGGCAAGTGGTCTTGGTTTCCCTGGTTGATATCCTGTCACCTACAGGGAGACTAGCAAGCCTTACCACCCAGTCATGGTCACAGTCAGAAGTCTTGCAGAGACTCCCCTCCTCACACAGCCTGTTGATTGCTTTGCAGGTGACAATTTTAGTGTTATCGATCTCCCCTTCTCATAGTCCATTTCCAGACACCAAATGTGATTTAGGGCCAGGGTCTTTGAATCTTTATCTTGGGGTCTGCTTCTTTTGAAGTACATACTTCTCCTCTCCCCTTCCTCTTGAAAATACATCTGGCAGAGCAGGAGAGACTCCGAAGCTGATAGTCCCACAGCACAGGCCATGGGAGTGACAATAGTTCAAACCTGGATATCAACCAAAGTGATATGTCCATTAAAAGGTTAATCTCAGGGTCCCAGTCTCATTCTTCATGATTCCCTTTTCACCCCCATTTCCTCCCTGAGATTTGTCCAGGCCCCTTTCTTGTGATCGCTCATTGAATTAAAGAGCACCCTTTGAATTGCACAGGAGGAGTCTATCTCTCCCTTCTCCAGTAGATTCCACCAAGCTCACAGGAATGCAGCAATACACAAATCGGTCTCTGATGATTCCTCTACTCCTCATGTCTTCACCAGGCATGCCTTGGCCCTCCAAATTGGAACCCACGGTCCTCAATGTAATGTCCATTACAGGCACACTTTCACTCAGTGTATGTACACAGCACACTCACTGTCCAGCACTGTTACATCCATGCATTTTGCCATCTCAGGCACATACACTCAGCACGCATGTTCACTCAGTCGCACAGCTGAGTACTATAGCTTTTCTGCATTGTGCCACTTGCAGACACACACCTAAATCTAGCACACACACTCACCATACATGCACCGCACAACACTACACCCATCATGGACTGTACACCTCACAGTTACACATAGACCCAGTACATGCCCTCACCATCCATGCACTGCATAGTGCTGCTCATTCCCTGTACTGTACCCTTGCCAAGCACACATACAACATGTGCAGAGTCACCACTACTGCACTGCTCAGGTCTTCACATCTAGCTGATGTAGGACAAGGGTGAGTTAAGCACACAGAAGCAGAACTTTAAAAAGTGAGTGAGCCTGTAGGTCTCACTGTAGGGACACAGGTTAAAAAGGACCTGTTCACTCCTACTGATCACTGCATGGTATGCTTGCACCATCGCACTCATGCTGCTTAACTGTTGGTGAAGGCAGTAAACTTCCACCATTATGAGGGTAGCGCTTTGGGCACTCCTCCCTGTCCAAAATGTTTGCAATCCATGAAACAGGTCTATGTTATTCCGCACAGGCATGATCAGTGTTTACCTATGACAAAAAAAATCCACATTTGGAATCAAAACAACAGTGCAGTTGGGCACTCTGGGGTGCACATCTATTGCCATGCAGAATTCTTTTCCGACCCATAGTTTATGTATTCAAAAAAACCTTTGGAATTCAATGAAAGCAGCTAAAGATTAAAGCGATGCTAGTTAGGTGAAAACATAGCATTTTAAATGATAAAAACACTGAAACTCACCAATGCCCCCACCATGCACAGTGATGCTATCAAATCAAGGGTGTTGTGAATGCAGTCATTGAACATGTCATCAGTGATGTAATATCTGAGGTTACAAGCAGAGCATGGCGAGGGTATGAGTTGTAGGTACTTGTGATAACTATGCAAAACACACAAGACTATAACTGGTGAATGGGGGCGTGGCCAACCGCAGAAGATGGTGGAGTCCTCTTTCTAGAGCTCCCGCCGGGTGCCTGGGAATCCTGGCTCATCCGCCGAAGAAAATATAAGCAAAACACAGGACAATACCCTACAATGGAGAGGAGCCTCCGGAGTGACTGCTGAGCTATTTGTCACCAGTTTTATCTAAACGAGCGACATGCTGCTCTGCTCTAACTGAGGTGAACGCGTGGTGCGTGGCCTGTCCAGACAAGCTGACATGGATGGTCTGTGCCCTCTCTTATCATCACTACTACCGGAGCCAGCATGGGATGCCTATTCGGCTGAGGTGCAACCCCGCTGACAGTGACAGTCGCTGGCGACCTGCACTGTGACCCCTGGACCCCTTCTGGCTCAGCGACCATCATCAAATGTGTCTCCGGACTGTGGAGGTGGAGTCGACTCCGCCTCCCCCATCTTAGACAAGCCTAGGAAGCAACGCTAGCGGGTACGGTTGTGGGGAACAAGAGTGGTACAGCTGGTTGGGGGCAGTGTGGGGTTGTGCTGTCATCAGCGCCTGGGGGCCAAGCGCCATTCAGGACCCTGCAACATGAGTTTTGTGTACCGGAGGCCCTAACCAATAATACGCATGGCAGTGGTTAAAGGAGTTAAGCATTATCTCCCCGGGACTCAGCTGGGCTTGAGGTAGTCACCTGACTTGCCCCCGGACGAGCAGAAGTGAAAGAGGCCACTTGCACCTAGGGCGACAGTCCAGCATGTCTTGTGATGTTGGGTGGCTTTAGCTGGTGTCCCGAGATCGGCTCCCTGTGGATCCCAGCTGGTATATGCTTTCGCCTGCCTAGCTGTAATATCTATGTGGGTATAGACTCCTACCTGGGGTGTGATTGAGGCCTACGTGCTGGACGTGGGGTTCCCTTTGGGTGAGATAAGAGGTGACTAGCTCTTGCTGTGCCCAGCGGTCAATGCTGAATGCAAACACCATTGTCCCTGGTGATGTTAGACCTGGGCTACTGTAGCTGACACCTGTGATGCCCCAATATGCACAGCGCCTTCTGGGTTGCAGGCCTGCTGTGAGGTAGGCTCACCCCTGGTGCTGATTGGTGCACCTACTCGAGGCCTGCATTGCCCCCAAGTTCAGAGCATCAGTGAAAGGGGTAGAATCTTGTGGGTTGGGGCAGTGGGTTTCAATGCCCCCCTGGTATCGATGGCAATGATCCGCCTGGACTCTGGCCTCGTAGCCCCAGAGCTATATAGACTGTTACTGGGCCACCCATGGTTTGTGGTGCTATGTATTGGACATCAATGAGGGGATCCTGACCTTCACTGCTTGCGTCTGTCTGCCTACTGCCTTTTTCTGAACATCATGGGCTGCTCCTATATCACTGAGGAAGTAGCACCTGCTCCTCAGCAGTGTCTGGACCTTGGCCTGTTTTCTGGGAGCCAGTGCCGCTCCACCTCTTCACACCAGCCTTGTGGTCAAGCTAATTGGGTTTGATCTGGGGAGGTGTCCCAGACTTTTGGTGAAGGACCTTGATGGACCACTCCCACTGCCCAGTGAGGTTACCTGCGGCACACACTGTTTTCCCACTTGGCTCACTGAATCTGCCTCCACCAGCTCCTTATACCATGCTTCCCTTTTCCTACTATCGTTACCATGGTGTGCACAAAATCCATGAAATTAGTACCACAACAAGATGGAGGTCAATCCCAAAACTGTCACATGGCCCATGGGGACATTGTCATTTTCTCTAAGTTAGCATGAGCACGCTGCAGCTTGCCTGCTGCTTTGCGCACGTTACTACACAACTTTATTTTTGCAATAACTTCTATGGCTGTTTTCACATGATAACTCATCGCTGTGTTCACTCCCTGCAGGGTCCTGGGATTTTGACTGAACATTGTGAGCAAGGTCGAACAACAATGTCCCTTGTTCTTTTGTTCTGGCCAGGCCTAGCCCTTAGACAAAACATACCGATGCAGCTGTTGTTTGGACAACGTACTTTGGTTTTATTAGAATACATGAAAAGGTAGCACACACTTGGAGAGGGACCTTTCCAGGGAGAAGAGCGAGACAGCGCCTATGATGTAGATCTACCATCTAAAGGCTAAGGTATGGGGTCTGCTGACAAAGCCCAGAGATCTTCCAAAATATAATAATACTGCTTCTTAGCAAGGGAAGGGAGGTTAGGCTCTCTTGTATTTCCATGATGACATCTCCCTTCATGATTTATGGACTAGTTGCTATGCTGACTGTATTTGTACTATGCATTTTTCTGCTTGTTGTGGCACGTATACTACATGTTAGGGCACCTTAGTTAAAATAAACATTTTAAACTGTTTTGTGTCTCTGTCAGACCTTATTGTGGATAAGTACAAGAGTGAGAGTGAAAGGGTGTGTCTTGTTACCGGGATTCGTGAGAGATCTGGGAGTGTTGTGTTCTGGGGTGTCTAATCATTTGTTTCTCGGTGAGTGAGTAGGAGAGCAAGTGAGACACTATAGCTAGCCGGTCCATGGCTCGTGGGTACTAAGGTGGTAGGGTGACTCAGTCCCTATACACCAAGGTCCTATAATCCTGCGCATAGTTCAGTTTGTGTAGAATCCCTGCAGCAACATTGCCTTTCGGATGGCTCCTCTACCCAGACCCTTAAAGTCTGTGGGCCTCATTTATGAGCCCCCTTGCACCATCGGAACATTACTTTTTTTGATGTTTCGTGGTGCAGAAGCCTGCTCCATATTTATGAGGCACAATAAGACACTATTTTTGGCTTAATGCTGTCTCGTAAATATTGTCCCCTTAAACACAGTTTTTTATGTTAAAGAGGCGTGCAGTGGGTGTTGCTGGGGGCGTTCCCATCAACATCCATTCTGCAACACACATAGATAAAGGAAAACGCCTCTTGTGATTGTTTTTGTGCAGGAAGTCTTTCCTTCCTGCACAAAAACAAACGCAGGCCCCCTTGCACCATGGTGCAAAGGTGCCTGCGTTTGCGCACGGCAGCCTATTGGGCGCCGACCCAGGGAAAAGGACAGGAATGCGCCATATCTAATAGATACGGCACATTCCTGCTCTTTTCTTTTGCCATAGGGCAGCACAGCAGGAAGGCCTGCTGTGCTGCCCTACAGCAGAAACACATAAATGAGGCCCTGTGTCTCACCTACATACTTGGCTCCCTCGCTATATAAACTGGATATGATACTCAAGGAAATTTGAGACTCTAGATATGCATTCTAACACCCCATAGATGCCTTGTCAGCTAATTTTGGGATCGTCCAAGATTCCACCGCATACTCTCCAAAAAGATGGCGACTGCTGAGGCTGCTCTGTCTACGTTGGCCCCAGTGCAGGCTTCACATGCTACAGCACCCTCTTAACTTAATAACAGCTCACCGCACTCCATGACAGAGCCTAGGACGTGGAGGACCGCGCACGTAACAATAATGTACGCATTATAAGAATGTTGGAGGGGTGGAAGGCTCTAACCCAACGCAATTTGTTGAACACTGGCTCCAGATATCGTGGCCCGCCAAGAGCTGTAGGCCCTAATTGCTGTGGAACCTGCACATAGAGTACCCACTAGATGCTCTACCCCAGGAACTTCGCCATGCACGGTGGTTGTGCGAATACTCAATTTCAGGGATCGGGATGCTCTCCTTCAGGAGGTTAGGGAACGGGCCGCTATAATGATAGACAATGCCACAGTGTCTTTATTCAAAGATTAAACTTGGAAGTACAGAGGAGACATGCTTCCTTCCTGGCGGTCATGAAGCTGCTGTGCACTGAGGACCTCACCTATGCCCTGATGTGCCCGGCATGTTTGAAGGTGCTACACAACCAAAAATCCTTATTCGTTGATATCCCAAATACTGTTTGGGATTGGCTGGAGCAGATCTATCGCAACATAAAACAGCCTCCTCCCACAGAGTGCCCTCCAAGCAGGCAACATTCGCCTTCACGATGTGTTTGACGACACCCGACTCATGGAGCGCCTTCTGCAGCGACACCATATCTGCAACAGGGTCTTGTTGGGGTTACAGAGTCGATGTCCATCTTCCAGCTCCTCGGACAGCATCAATTCACACTCAGACTCAAATTCAAGCATGGCGCTCTTCCTCACCGTGACACCACAGACTGCTGATTTATTAAACTGAATCCCATTGCAATTTGAGTCTACCCTGTTGTCCCCACTGCCTGTTCTGGTGGAAGGTTCAGCTAAGCTTAATGCTATTAACGCTTTCTTTTCACAAGGGCCAACTGGGGAGGGAGGCACGGTGTGTTGATAATGTTTTGGTATATTGATGGCTTTTACTTCCTGTTTATGTCTTCTAAAAGTGCTGCATTGAGGACTGTACTTTGGCCATGCCTTACCTGCACATCATGCCTTTCTCGTATTCCTGTAGCTGGGATTAGGGCTCCTTAGTCCATATCTATATCTCCGGAAGGGTCTTGCTGTTTATTTTCTACTGCGATTCCGGGTTGGTCGTGCGTAGGGCATTCCTTGTGACACAACCAACTCCTCCTTGGGTACATTGGCCTCACCTCTGCAAGCAAATGCCCAATGTCTTATTTGCATAGTAACTTATGTATATTTGCTTGTTATTTGATCAAACGTGAGGATCTGTTGGACATGGTATTTGAGACATGTCACTTCTGTCATTGTGTTTGATTTACAGTCTATCGCGCACATCGATCTACCTTCAGGGTCCCAACAATAATGACTGACAATAATGTAGTCCCATGTCCAATACACTATAACACTATAAGATAGTCACTTGGAATGTGAGGGGGTTGGGATCGGTCCACAAATGGCATAGAGTCCTCGCACAATTCCATCGCCGGCAGGTGAACATTGTTTATTTACAGGAAAATCATCTCACTGCTCCAGTTGTCATGAAATTGCACAATAAATGGAGGGTTCAAATATTTGCTATTAGCTATTCTGGGTTCGCCCAGTGGAGTGGCTGTCTGGTTGAGGGCAGGGGTTCCATTTGCAGCAGAATAGGATGTTAAAACAGACATGAATGGGCGCTATGTCCCAATCCATGGATCATTAAATGGGGAAATGTTGGTTCTAGGTAGTATATACGGTTACAGGTGATTTCATAGAAAAACTATTTCATGGAATACCATTACTGAGAAACCATTTCATCTAAACTGTTTAATGGAAATTTTTAGAATGAATGGCATTTACCTTTTTGTAGAAACCAATTCATAGAAAGTTCTTTTGGTCAAAATTGGCTTTTGAATGCTTATTTATTATGTGTAAATAAATAGGTTGCAAGTCTTAATTACAGAAAAATAGAGATATTTATTTCAGTGCTTTACTTCAAGGGGAATTTTTTCATATTCATATCATTTACATTGTCAGACAATTACTTTGGATTCGTTTAATTCTCTGAGTCATCACCACCTGTAAGCAACATCCAACATTGACACCTCACAGCCCCAAAACACCATCAATGACTGCCCATTAAAACCTCACACCACACCTAAACAACACTCTTCCCTAAAGCCTAAAAGCCCTTTCTACCCCAAAAATCCACCATCCTTGAAACCTAAAATCACTCACTGCCCCTAAACACACCCATTGCTGAATCCTAGAATCCGATCCTATGCCTAAACCCCATCCATCCCATACCCCTTAAAACACCTCAGCACACCCAAACTCCACCCTTCCTTGAACTCTAAAAAACGCTCACCTCCCTTAAACACCAGTTATCCATGACCCATAAGAACTCATCGCCGTAAACTACTCATCCATGAACCCTGAAAACCCCTTTCGACATCTAAACTCCACCCTTCCCTGAATCCTTAAAACCCCTCACTACCCTACATTCCACCCCATCCTGAACCCTAAAAACTCTTCATCATCCCCAGCTGCTACCCATAATTGAACCTTAAAAACCCTCACCAACCCGAAACTCCGCCCATCCATGAACCCTAAAACCTTGACACCTATACACTCCACTCATCCCTGAAACTTAAAAACACCTCACACTCCTAAACACCACTCATCCATCAACCCTAAAATGTCTTCACCACGCCTGCACTCCAACCATCTCTGAACCCTAAAAACACCATTGTATGCCTTTACACCAATTATTCCTGACTTCTAAGAACCCCCTCATCACCCAAAACAATATCCATCTCTGAGCCCAAAAACTCCACAGTAGTCCTAGACTCCAGCCAAGTTTAATGTAAGTTTGGATTTTCTTTACAATTACCTTTCCTTTAAAATGGAAAATATTTCCTTTAATTTTCAATTTTTTTGTATTTCCTTAAAATTGTCTTTACTTAAAATTGATTTGCCATGAAGTGGTTTTCTCCAATGTGGTTTCTATGTTTTTGTATTTTTATGAATTCACCTACTAACAGTATATACGCACCCAATGCCGATCAGGACCTTTTTATACAGCAGTCGCCCACTGTTTCAGCAGAGTGGTCTCATCTTCCTTGGCTGCTAGGAGGAGACTTTAATGCAGCATTAGAAGTTGTGCTTGACTACTCTCACCCCCGCCACATACAGGAGCCACCAATAAAGCTAAGGCCTTGAGGAGTTGGGTGTCTAATTGGTCCCTGCTTGATATTTGGGGAGAACACAATAGAGGCATACTTGAATACTCCTCCCCACACCACACAGCCTCCATACTCGTTTAGACCATATCTTATGCACATCACACATGGTTGGGAACTTTACAGGGGCCACCTATCTGGGAAAGACTTTCTCAGACCATAATCCACTAGAGGATGTCCTGACTTGGGAGTAGGGTCCTGAAACCTATTCCGACATGGCGTATACTACTTACACTGCTTGAGGATGCAGTCTTTCATGACACACTTGGTCAGGCCATAGATTCCTACTTTGCAGATAATAAAGGAACGTCTTCCACACCGTTCGTTGAGTTGGAGGCGTTTAAGGTGGTAATTTGTGGGGTGTCCATAGCTACTATGGCATACTTTACTCCAGGAATTACAAGATACAGAAACACGGTTGGGGCACCTAGAACGTGAGTCAGCACATGACACATTCTGAATGGGGACCTCCAGGACACTCACATAGCACACGCAGAGCTGCTATAGTGGTTATGTCTCATTGACCATAAATCATATATACAAAAGATTCATTCTGAAGTCCATTAACCAGGAACAATATTGGCTTGCATGATATGTCCCCCAATGTCTCCCACTCTGATCCTTAAAGTCATATCACCTTTAGGAATACACTGCACCACCCAGGTGGACATTAATGCAGCTTTCTGCTCTTACTACACTGAGATCTATAGGGCCAACCCTCCCCACCAGCTTCAGACAGTGAGGCCATTTTGAATAATCTGAGGCTCCCTCAGATCACACCAGATGCACGTGAGTCGTTAGAGGCTCCCCTGACTCCAGGGAAATTATGTAACTCCATTAAAGAGTTGGCACATAATAAAACACTGGGCATAGATGGCCTGCCTGTCGAATTTTATTCCATTTTTGCCACCTGGCTGATATACAATGCATCCCTGGAGGGGGGACCATTACCTCTGACGACTAAACAAGCTTTTGTTACCTAACTGCTTAAACCTGGCTGGTCCGGAGTTGATCTGTCTTTGTACAGGCCAATTTCTGTCCTGCCTACTGAATATAAAATTCTTAGCAAAAGTCTTGGCCCACAGGCTACTCCCTCTGCTTTCGAATCAAATATATATATATAGATCAATGCGGTTTTGTACCACCCCGCAGTACATCACTTAATATTCATGCCTCTATCAGGTGATGGAAACAGCACATAGTATCTTACCAGATGCCAACATTCTCTCCCTAGACCTCCAACAAGCCTTTAATTCCTGAGACTGGGACTTCATGTTTACAGTTCTGCAGAGCTTCAATATAACCCCCTCCTTTATAAATTGGGTTAGACTACTATATGCAGTTCCAATGCCAAGGGCCAAAACAGGCACACATATTTCCACAGAATACACAATAGGTAGAGGGACTAGGAAAGAGTGCCCTTTGTCACCACTGTTATGTGTGCTGGCCTTGGAGCCCTTAGTGCAAAAACTTCGGCCAGAGGCAGCAGAATGGTGCATACGAAGTGGTCCCCAGTTACATGCAATTTCCTTGTATACAGATGACATGCTGGTTTACACGTGAAAGTTTTGTTCAGACCTTAATCCAATAGCTGCTCTCCTGAAGACATTCGAAGCCTTATCCGGCCCACAAGTCAATCACGCCAAGTCTTATGCCTTCTCCTTTCAAGATACCATCATACGAGGCACTCTCACCATGGAGAGCAGACCATCCTGGCTGCCCAAAGCACATTGTGCTATTTAGGCATCCACGTCTATAGGTACTTGGCAGACCTATTAGACAGGAACCTTCTAGGTCACCCTGCCCCTGTCGGTGACAGGTCAGTTGCCCTTTCAAAAATGGTCATTTTACCTAAATTGCTTTACTATTTTGTTAATCCCCCAGTAATAGTCCCATGTGGGTTTTTAAAACTCTAGACTTTCTCCTACGTGACCTCATCTGGGGCTCTGGTAGCGGGTGTGTTAGCCTCCAAAAACTACAACTACCCTGCGAGACAGTGGGGGGTTGGGAACCCTTGATTTTTGGTTGTATTGCTTTGCAGCCCAACTGCAATAGCTTTCTTATTGACTGGCTGGATTACACTGCAGGAAATGGATTACATACACTCTATGCAGCGTGTGGGCAGTTTGAATAACTTACTGCTTCTTGGAGCCTTGCACCCCCTTACTGTTTCCATACTTCTACACAGCATCCTACTGTATTGGAGGACTGCGTTCTGCTCCACATGTGACATCACATCTTATGCACTCAACATGCCAATATGTAGTATGCCTACTCCATTCGACCGGCTCACGTCAGCGAGATTAGCACTGTGGAAGGAGGTTAGGGTTAACACAGTCGGTGATCTATTTGAGGATGGCATGCTGTTATCCCATAAGGACTTTACACAACTTAATGGGCTACTGAGTACTCTTTTCATTGCACATTGTTAGAACTGGGGGTCTCTAGTTGGCAGAGGTAGGTACCTTTGTCCAAATAGGGACCCTTGCTTCTAGTCAGGGTAAGGGGGATACACTACTAAAATAACCCCTGCTCACCCCCTTGGTAGCTTGGCACAAGCAGGCAGGCTTATCTCAGAGGCACTGTGTAAAGCATTTGTGAACACATACAGTAATATAGTGACAACACTACAGATGGACACCACACAGGTTGTATATCAAAAATAAGTATTTTTTATATAGACTTAACACAAGACCACAAACGACAAAAATCCATAATACTGTACTTAAAAATGGTAGAAATAGCTTAGTTCTCTTTAGATGGTAAATGCGACACTTATTGTTCAATGTACCTTTGGATGCGTAACGCAATACAATGAAAGTGTTGCAGGGAAGGTGATGCGTCGGTTCCCTACACATAAGAACGGTGATGCGTCGGTTCCCTACTGCTGCGCAGGGGACGGTGATGCGTCGGTTCTTCTCGGCGTGGGGAGGTGATGCGTCGGTTTCTTACTGCGCTTCCGTGGCGATGCGACCAGCAGCGCCATGATGAGATGACGATCCGATGCAATGCAACAAAAATGACGTCTTCTCCTTGATGCGACAACTACGAGGCGATGGGTGCACGCCTGGCGGCCATGCGGCGACTCTGCTAATCTTCTGAGCCGCGACAGGCCCTGCAACACGCTTCTCCAGGGATGCGACGGCGTCTGCTGCGACGGCGACACTCTTCTCCGGCGATGCGAGGAGCTTCGGTGATGCGATGCAACAGCGGCAGCGGCGGCACCCTTACTCAGTGTTGCGACGAAAGGGGCTGCGGCGGCGACACGCTTCTCCGGTGATGCGACGGCGTCTGCTGTGATGGCGACACTCTTCTCCGGTGGTGCGATGCACTTCGGTGATGCGATGCGACAGCGGCGGCACCCTTACTCAGTGATGCGACGACAGCGGCTGCGGCGGCGTCATGCTTCTTCTCCGTGAGTCGCGCTTCCATCTCCCTGCAACACGCAGTCCTTCAGAAGGCCCAGCACAAGAGCAGGCACTTCAAATTCCCAGCGAGGGAATTCAGGGGAGCTGGTTGGTGAAGTCTGTTGTCCTTGAGACTTCAGCAGGAGGCAAGCTCAATCTTCAAGCCCTTGGAGATCCTTTACAAGTTGATGAAAGTAGCACAAAGTTCCTTTCTCCTTTCTTTGGCAGTGAGGCAACCACTGCAGGCCAATCCCCCAAACAGCACTCAGCTTAGGGATAGTCTCCTCCTTCAGTTTCTCTCTGGTTCCTCTCCTCAGCAAATGTTCTTCTTGTTTCCCAAAAGTGATCTAAAGTCTTGGGGTCAGGGCCCCAGTATTTATACACCAAAATCCTTTGTCTCTGAAGGCAGAGAGTGTCTGTACCTAGTCCAAAACCAGTTCTGGTCAGTCCTGGAGCACTTTGTTTACAGGACTCCTTCTTTCCTTTGACAGTGTGGGCCAGGGCCATCAGACGCACCACAGGAGGTGCAGCCAGCATTGTGGAAGGCAGAGCCAGCCCTATTCAGGCCCAGGTGCAACCCCTCCCACCACTCTACATGCAGATAGGTCTATTCTGCCCTGTGCTGACTCACCATGTCTCCTGGAATCCCCCAGCCCCTGTCACTCACAAACCAGACATGGAATACACAACCTAGCAGAGGCAGGCTTGGACAGTTAGGCAAGAAAATACCTACTTTCTAAAAGTGGTATTTTCAAACACAGAATGTTAAAACCAACTTCACTAAAAGATGTATTTTATCATTCTGAGTTCAGGCATACTAAATTAGTTTTTCTACCATGTTCCCTGGGTCAGTTAGGATTATAAGGTGTTATAATCAAACTGCCCATTCTGGCCTATGGGGACAGGTAGCCTTGCAATAGTGAAAAATGAAAATGGCTGTAATTCACTATCAGGACATGCATGCCACACACACCAGGGCATGTCCTACCTCTTACATACAATGCACCCTACCCGCAGGTCTACTTTAGGGGTGACTAACATGCAGAAAAGGGAAGGTTTGGGGACTGGTAAGTGGGTGCACTTACCAAGTCAACATGGCAGTACCAGACTGCACACAGGCTCTGCAATGGCAGGCCTGAGACACACTTTACAAGCTGCTCCTGTGGGTGGCACAACCAGTGCTGCAAGCCCACCAGCAGCATTTGAGTAACAAGCCCTGGGTACAACCAGTGCACTGTACTAGGGTCTGACAGTGAATCAAATAGGCCAAACATGGAGTCACTAATCCATACATTAATTTATAACAGAGAGCATATGCACTTTAGCACTGATCAGCAGTGGTAAAGTGCCCAGAGTCATCAAACCAACAAAAACAGGTCAGAAAAAGTACAGGAGGAATGGCAAAAAGTTCAGGGATGACCCTGCAAAAAGGGCCAAGTCCAACACACATGCTAACATTCCACGTTATATTCGTCTACACTGGTCACTGACAGGTGCAGAGTCAACCACACATGCCTTTGTCCAAGCAGTGCACGACATGGGAACAAGTAGGCATTTAGTTAAATGGCTCTACAGGGGCATACAATCCTGCTGAATTTTTGTGTGTTTTTTAGTTTTACACAATACGTTTTAACTGCCATTTTCACATAACTATAACATTCCTTTAACCTTTGTTTCGTTTAGTAAATTTTGTAAGATTTTTTTAATGTAAAGTAAGTTATTAATACAATTCCTAACTATAATGTCACTATAACCTTTGTTTTTTTCCAGTGATTAATTTTGACCCCAGGGAGGTTCCCTCTGGGACATTACCACATACCCAGGAGGTCAGGGTACCCCTACCCCACAACTTATATCATATTTAATTTTATTTTCTAGGACCCGCGGACGGAGTCCCAGAGTCCTTACATAGCAGCCTCAACTTGTCCTTCAGGATGCGGTAAGCCAATCACAATGCGCGGTTGACCTTTTGGATCTGCGCATCATCCACAGTTATTCTGCACCAACCAATCACAATGCAGCACGATCTCTTTATAAATGCATTTGGAACTCTAATTTCTCAAAAAGTACTGAACAGATTGACAACAAATCACAAAGGTGTAAGCTGTCTGGTCCAAGATCTACCTTTCTGCCAAATTCCGTTCAGCTGCTTATGCTGTATTATTGTTCATTTTTCCTATGAAAAACTGCATGGGGAATTGCATTTTGCGACCATCCTTTTTCTGGGCTCCCACTTGAGGAGTCACTCTGTAAGGAAGGAGGTGAGGTGGATGAGACATTTTTTGGGAAAGTTTCATAAAGTTATTAGCAACAACCCCTGTTAAAATATATTTTATATGATATTATATTTATTATATTATATT
Source organism: Calotriton arnoldi (assembly GCA_963921515.1). NCBI lineage: Eukaryota > Metazoa > Chordata > Amphibia > Caudata > Salamandridae > Calotriton > Calotriton arnoldi. The sequence continues at coordinate 818,792 of CAWUFW010003146.1, forward strand.
ATATATATTATATTATATTATATTATTCCTCCCCTAGCCCCCTTTTTTTTAATTACTCATAACTGCCCTCTATCCCTAACCACCCCTGAATTCTAAAAATGTTATTTTAATTATTTTTTGGGAGGGACTCCCCAAACTCCTATTTTAAATTTACACTCCTTTACATCTACACACCTCTAAACCCTAAATAACCGATACCTCCCATTATCGCTGCTCACTCCTAAACTCTAAAATTATCCATATCTCTTTTTAGCACTGCCCACCCTAACCCATAAAATTTTCCTTATCTCACTTAACCAAAACACACTAGTAAACTCTAAAATCTACTTTAATTACAAACACACACTCTTTTACTTTAAATATACTTGCAATGCGTGGCAAGGCTGCATGGTAAAGGCATTGCATTTTAAAGGTTGTGTGGTAAAGGCTGGTTCCACTGCTGAACTGCATCAATATCAAGAGGTTTACCTATCAAAGCAGCACAATCAGTGTTCAAATGTGACATCTGCAGCACATCCCTGAGAAGGTTAATTGAGAAGCAAGATGCGCACTGTTGTTGTATGTAGGTATGTTGACCACAGCACTGCCCTATCATCATGCAAGTCTTTCGTATGTCAGAATATCGTCTACAGAAATGTAATTTTACATATGCATTCAGTATTAAATTTTGTTTACAAAAACATCAGCCTATTTGGTGTAGATTTTCATTTACTAACTAACCAATGAGGTCATATATTTGTACATTATATTTAGGACAGAATATTTACATGGGGTCAAATTTTTGTAAACTATATGCATGACTGAATATTATTATTAGACAATCTTCTGGCACCATACCTGAAAAGCTATGTTTAAAGAAAGTGGTGTACATTAGAAGCAGATTAATTTTTCTTTTCCTGAAGACAAGTTCGCAAAATGGCAGCCGCAATACATAATTGAAAATTCGTAAAAAAATAAGTATATTCTGTGCCTGTATGCCCGTGCAGATTGGGGACGTGCACATGTTTTTCAAGAAACTGCCCTGTCTCCTTGTGTTTGCTTTGTCTACACCATATGCACTAGCATGAAAAATCTGCATGCAAGGGCAGCTGTTCTAAACATACCAATTCTTGCTATCTGTAGCACATCCAATAACACACATAGGGCCTTATTATGAGTATCTTGTAAACATCCCGCATTCTGGAGGTCATCATTTATTTGATGCAATAATTATCGCCTACTCCAACTTTTTGGGGAATAACATACACATTTTGGTGCTCACCACATGACAATTCACATTTCCCAGTAAATATCTGTCCTCTTCCCCTTGTTCAATTCCAGCAGGTTTGGACTACAGAAATTTAACAAAGGTTGTGCTGTTTTTCTCACTTGGTATTAACCTGTTGAGATACATATTGCCTCACTTCTAATTGTGCAGGGCACTTGTAATCAGACCCATATTTTCCTAATTTGAGCAATATCTATACATAGCACCTTTTTATAAAGTATTGTAAATGGTTCGCTACTGTACTTCTTGGGAGGCGCATAATGCATTCATAGGCACAGACTGTACGCATAAATATAACACTTCTGTATACTCACATATTTAACTTTTGCTTCATTTTTCACAAGTGAATAGTTATTCCACATGGAGGACTCTCCTCCCCTAAAACCTCTACCTAATATAACCGTTATAAATTTGCATGCATTTCCACGATCAATAGTGAACTTCCTGCAAATTGTCTGTACATATCCCATGCTTATATATTTGTGGGTACTCACCAAGGTTTACAGGTGAGCTACATAAGAATACCCAGAACCACATCTCAAACTAAGTGCCTCATTACGATGTTGGTCGGAAAGGCTCCGAACAGCAGTCGGATTCTCTTAAACCGTGTCAGAACCGACTCGGACACATTTCTGACTTACCAATTACGATGGAAACGTAACCGTTTAGTCAGTCCAAATTGGTTCTGACTGGCATTCGGAGACTCAAAGTCAGTTGAAGCCGAATCGTTCAGCTCTACGGACTGCGTTTCTGACCGACGGATTCGGACAGCCTTGGGGGCCCCTAGCAGGCCCCCTTCACACTGAGGCCTCCGGTTGGGGCATGTGGGGGAACCCAAGGGACCCCCCTTTAACACCATGCACAGTGTGGCAGGCACCACGGGGTGCCTGTGATAGGGTGCAAGGTTTTCTGCAGCCACCCCTTTTTTGGTCGAGCATTCAAGACCTCTTTTATATACTTTAGTATCTACTTATATGTGTATGTACTTTGTGGGCTCTGGAGATCAGCCCTAGGACTTGTCTGCTTCAGTTTAGGGACTTTTTTTTCTGTTCAACTGCCTCTATTTAACTGTCTTGATACAAAATGACCAGTAGACGTCAATAAAATACCAGAATTGCTTTCTGCTTGTTCAACTGCATTTATTCAACTGTCTTGATAGAAAATGACAGTAAAGGTCAGTAAAATACCAGAATTGCTTTCTGCTTGGGGATTTTATTTTTTTAATTTTTCTGGCAACTGCCTTTATTTAACTTTCTTGATAGAAAACGACCAGCAGAGGTCAGTAAAATACCAGAATCACTTTAGCATTCTCTAGATTCCAGTCCATAGAAATTGTCTTCCACGAGCACCCACAGACAATAATATTTTTTTCAAATCTTGTATTTTCAGTGATATGACCACTGAAAGCCCTGATTTTATATTAAAACAGAGCTTTGGACTATACCATTTTCCACTGAAAGGCAATATTTCTCTCCATGTGTTGGCATACCTGGCGTGTCACGCAGTTTGGTGCTTACTTTCCCTCCATGGTAAAGAACAGTAGATGTTTCAGCTCCCAGGCTAATGTGCTGCATAGCTAAATACATATAAGGACCCAAAGGGGAGACCGATTGCATTGCAAATGCTTGTTTCAATGGGAGCCTTTGTTGTCGGTCGGAACACAGGCTCCCATTGAAGTCAATGGGAGATTTTCCGAATGGTGTTCGGAACCATCGTAATCGGTCGGTCAGACTCGCCAAACGCGAGTTGGTCAGAACCTATTTCGACAAGGAGTCGGTCGGATTGCTTTCCGACTGACATCGTAATGAGGCCCTAAATGTGCGAAAACAGACATTTCACCATATTTGAATAATTCCCTGATTTGCAAATACACTTTTCACCTGGAAAAGACCTCAAACCATATTTAAGATTGGGAATCTGCATGAACAGAGTATACATTTGGCACTCCAAATAACAATGAAGGTGTACACAAATGTTTGTGAACCAGGTCCAGTGCTGTAGATTGCCTCTTTATCTTACATTTCTTATTATAATCAGTTTGTTTGAATGAAAAGGTCCCTTTGCTGCACAATGGCCAGTAATTTAGCGAGCAGAAAATCCGCTTCAATCATTTGAAGTTGCCCTTCTTTCAGATGAACAGTAATCTGGCAGTTATAGCTTCTAAGAGTTTTCCTCATACAATGTCTTGTAAGTGAAACTTCCAATCTTTCAGTGCACCCTATTATTTGAAGTGTCATTGAAGCAGGAGTAGTATTCAGGGACCACTTCTCTTGAAGGCATGCAAGCTACAACCTCATTGCTCTTTTGTGAATGGTCAGATCTTCAGAAGAGATCAATCAAGCTGCCTTCCTTCACCTGATGACCATTCCAGATGAGCCCTGAGCACTCTAAGGACAGGCAGGAAACAAAATACAAAGTGCTTTCAAGTGAACTATCAAGGACCATTAACAGATGTTTGTTGGTCAGTCACATTGGGATAAGCTAGACTTTAGTCTTTCACACAATTGCAATATCCCTTGCCGTACTTCCTTCATTAGCACCCCATAAATGAAAGGATTAATCAAGGGAGATAAAAGCAGGTTAGTGTTTGCAATAATTACATGCACATAAAGGGGGATGTTGTGATGTGATCTATGCAGAACGATGGAACATAAAACTGGAAGATAGAAGGCAGACATGACACACACATGGGTACCACAGGTGCTGAAGGCCTTGAAACGGTCTTTGTGAGGAAGACGGAGAACTGCCCTTAGAATCAAAATATAAGAAACAGCAATGCACAGAAGGTCCCCCAGTGCAATTACAATGAACATAGCCAAGACATACCCACTGTTAAAAGTGGCAGCAGAACAGGATAGCTTTGCCACAGCCATGTTCTCACAGAATGACTGGGCAATGTGTCTGCTACAGAATGGCAATGTCATGGTGAAGAGGGCAACAGGCAGTGGAAGAACAGTGGCTCTGGTGGCTGATGCCACAAATACTTTTGCAATGAGGGAATTTGTTACAATCGACGAGTATCTCAGTGGGTTGCACACTGCAACATAGCGGTCAGCTGCCATAGCTGAAAGAATGGATGATTCATATGCCGTAAAACACTGAGCTAAGAACATCTGAACCAGGCAACCACTGAAGCTGATTTCGCCATCAAGAAACCAGAAGATGGCAAACATTTTGGGAATGATGGTAGATGACATCACCAGATCTGAAAAGGCTAGCTGGGAAATGAAAACATACATGGGTTTGTGAAGGTTCAAGGCTGTTTTAATGGCCACCAGAAGAGAGCAGTTTCCAAGGACAGTGACAGCATATATGATCAACATTGGTGCAGCCAACCAGATCTGGTACACCTCTAGTCCAGGGATGCCAATCAGTACGAGTGTCAAAGGCGTGAATCCAGTGAGATTAGAAGATGGCATGATGCTTCCTTTGTAGCTAAAATAGGAATCTTCAGCCAAGTCTCTGCAAAGATATAAAAAAGAACATATGATGCATTTTTTTTCAGTTTCTACAATTAATTAATTGTAATATTTCTGCTACTGTATGATATGCAGTACTTGGCAAATCCTTTTAAACTTGCATGCAGTAATGCAGGAAATGATGATTTAGCAATGGGCGTGCAAGTTAATGTAGACTTAGTCTAATATATGTAGAAAAAAACAGTCAGAAGATTTTACTGCAGAATATTTGCCCCTTTGTATGAGATGGTAGAGAAAACTAATGGCAGCAGATGCCTAGGATACCTTTTCAGGTCACATGTCATATAATGTTCAGAATAGAAAACAGAGGCCAATAAAATCAACAGGAAATAATCGCACCCACCATGTGCCCAAACCACCATATTTTGTGATCAACCAATATTTCATGGACTTGTCTACCTTCTTTGCATGACAGCCTCAAGATCCTACACCTGCTAACACTCCCACACTTAGATTTTACAACTAAAACATTTTTTCCACCAAACAAAGGGCCACATGCATCAAGCTAAATACTGGTCCCAAACTTTTGCGACCGGTTTTTAGCCAATTGGGATACATCAACCCAAAACCCATTTGATCACAAATTTTGCGATTATCTTAATTGCTAATGCTTTCAGGGAATCGCAAATTGTGATTCCCTATTTAGGGTGCATCAAGCCTTTCCTAAATGCGACTTCGCATTTAGGAAACGCTAATTACCATCAATTACAAAGTGCATTTTTCAAAGTGCCATGTGGCACATACATATGCCCTTAGGTCATATGTGTGCGCAACATGTGCACACGTGTCAATTTTGGGGGTGCAACAGGGTGGCCTTTAGGCCCCCTAGAACCTTTAAAATTGCATTCGCAATTTGCGAGTACCTATTTGGTACTCGCGAATTGCGAATTACTTCCCATTCATTCCTATGGGCCTTTAGGCCCATAGGAATGAATGGGAAGGCATTCCTTAATTATGCGAGTCGCTATTAAGGAATAAGTAGGAATCGCAATTTTTTTTGTGATTCCTACATGCATAAGGAATTGTGATTCCCAAATAGTGATTCCTTAAAAATTGCTATTTAAAAATCGCAATTCCTTACTTTGATGCATGTGGCCCAAAATTGTGTATCACTTGTGTTTTTCCCTTCTCTGTGCCTCTGCACACATCCTTTCAAAATGACAATTGGAGAGGGCATTTTTCTGCATGGAACAATACATGGATATTGACTGGCTTTAGAGGTGTACTGCATTCTCGAACAGTAGATGTAAGCAGCAGTCTGTGTGTTCTGATAATCCGGGACACCATTTCCTAGACATTACTATAGCAACCAGGCTTTCATTTCCTAGATATTATTACTATAGCAACCAGCCTTCCATGTTAATACAATGACATTTAGATTTAATATTCACTATTACAACTTTCTCTTAAACTTGGTACTAGAGATTAATTTTAAGCATTAATTCTAGGACCAGATTTCATTCTGTGTGCAAGAGTTTGAGTAAAACAGTAATTGTTGCTCTTTCCCATTTTTGCACCATACTACATAGTGGTAAAGTATGCCTGTTCTTATAGAACGTGTATCACATGGGGTATTCTACTTTAATTTCAACCAGCATATTTCTCCTATGAACGTTTCATATTGTCATCATCGCCACATTCTGAAAGAAATACAAAAATGGCCATAAAAACATGATAAATCAATTTCTATCTGTAAACTGTAAGCTAAACAACAAGCACAAATGTAGCTTCTGCCTTTGTGGAAATTGTAAAGCCTGCAAATCCAGTATGAATGTGACTTCATATAGTGTCCCATGTATACTTGTTTTTAAGTCTCATCAACAGACAGATTTAGCTGCATAATTTTGATGAATTTGCTGTCTGGTGAGATTTTGTGTTGATGTGCCCTTGTGAACTTTGGTACAGAGGGGCCACTATCCATCAAGCCGAAAAGAGAGTGTTGGAACATCTTAGGGCGATACAGAATAGCACTCAATTTTACCCTGTAGAGCGCCATTTCCAAGAGAAACAGAACAGTGATATGAGTCTATTGAGACTTTTTGACATTGATAGGGCAAAGGACAGTATGAGAGGTGCCAATAGAGAATTGATGCTCCAACAAATGGAATCCAGCTGCTTTATTATGCTAGAGATATTTCTCACAGGCTTGAACTCAGATGAGGAACTCAATATACATTTAGGCTGAGGACAATTAATTTTTACTAAAAAGCTGCAATTGTTCTCATTGTTTTAGCTTGTAGTTTACAGATGGAAATTGTTTTTATTGTGTTTTCCCTGTTGTTATGGCCATATTTGTATTTCTTTCAGAATTGAGTGATGATGACAATATGAAACCTTCATAGGACGAAGATGTTGTTCATGAAGAAGAGAATGATTTTTGTGATTGTATAATTTTTTTTGTTGGATTTTTATATATCTTTGAGTTTATTATCACTTTACCATTTTAAAACCAAAACACCACTAACATTCATCAGCTATGCATAAATGACCTAAATATAACTTGTACCGCTATGATGAACCACTTATGACCTCACATATTACATCACTGAAGACAGATTTTACAGTCTCCTTTTTCTTTGCTATCAGTTATGAGCCCACTTTCCAATATATGAGTTCAGCGTGTGCACTGTAATAAATAATCTGACATAGTAAGGTGAAAGGCTTATGCTTGGTCCCAAAAACCTTAATTGAAAGAAAATATCATATTTTTACAATGTTAATGGGTGCTCGCAGGTTGTGACCTCATGCTCCCTACCAGCTCTCACAAAGCTGCCAAGTTGCTGCCTCTGATTACATATAATATTCCTGACCAACTGATTCTGATACTAGATCTCAATATTGACGTCAAAGCGTGCATTTATATTTCTTTGTTGCTCCAGAGATCATGACAGGGTGTAACATGTGCTGCTAAGGTTTCACATTGCTATGTGTGACATTTTAATATTTTCAATGTAATTAAGTGTGACATTTCAACGACTCTGAGTGACATAATCTCCGTCACCACTGACCAGAGTCACAAAATTGTCTCCATCGCGGACCAAAAGGCGTTAGTAAGTGCCACTACAACTATGTCATGCAGTTCATGGTCATGATAAGTACTGTGTATACCACAGAGAGACTAGACTGTGTGTGAACTTCAGCTAACACACAGGGCACTGGCAGGCAGCTGATCATGACTGCGCTAAAACCGCTTTTATTATAAACGATTACCAACCAACTTTAGTTGTGATTGAGAGAGATTATGCACACTTGGGGGGCACTGACACACACTTACTTTGCAAGGTCACTAGCGGCAATTCATTTACGGGCCACCTTGTGGCCACAACGACTTCTTTGGCAAAAGCGCCACAGCCACCCACCCGCTGCAGTCTTACGACACTGTCACCTCTCAGCAGCAGCACAGTAGTGTGCTCGGCTCCACAGGGGCAGTCAGCCATGGGAATGAAGCCTGGGTCTGTCCGGTAGTGGGCTCAACATTAATTTTAAAAGTTAGTTTTACCACATGCCCAAGGGGGTATGCGCCGCACAGCGCTGTTGATGGAGCGGAAATCCCACGGTAATCTCTCTTTGGAAAATCTAGGAAATGTGGCACCATTACCTCTGATTACCTTTACCCTTGTTTCCGCTCCAGGTCGATAGATCCTGGCCACCGTGTTTTGACCCAAAAGGCTCCTATATAAACATGGGCAATTATTCAAATGCAAATAAACATTTTAGTCAATAATGAGAGTTGTGAGTAGTTTTAAAGGGATTTATTTTCCAATCAAAATGTAAGGTTCTCTGACTCTTCATTTATTAGTCAGATATCAATCAGGTTACAGAATTGAAAATAGAAAATGTAAGTTAGTACAAGTATAGCATAATTTCCACCCAAGCGTTCCATAAAGAAACAATCCCTGTCTAAGACAGTGAGGCACAAATGATGTCAGTCAGAACTCACAATGCAAGACTGAGTGTAGCATAAAGCTACATCAATCATTAATAATTGCAGAATCTCCCATGAAGGGAAATCAAGCATAAAACAAATAAGCATTGACAAAGCCAATTAGTCAAAGCATAAGCTTAGGATCTTAATAAAAGTCAGAATGGAACTAAACCTACATCTGAACTGCCTCCGTTACGCTATCCGTCAAGCCTGCCCTCTCCTTCCCTGCACCTGCAAATCACATCTGCTCTTCTCCTTTCATTTCTGCATCGGAGTCTGAAACTCCTCTGCAGCCCTCTGTCTGCAAGGCTTTCGCAAAGGTCTCTGCAAGAGTTCTGGAAGTGTTCAGAAAACTCCTAAACTAGGAACGCATTCATCAAAGAATAATGTTACGAAGCAGGTGGCATGACTTCATTTTCCTCCAACCGGAATCCAGCATTCTCCACAAGGACAACTCCACCCCGGGGCAGGCAGCATACGCCATCTCATCAGATAGGCAGGCGAAAGCCCTTCCCAAAGCACATTCTGCATTTTATTTAATATAATTTCATCTACCAACCTTCTAATAAAAATACATAATTTCTAACTAAACACATACATGAGCTGCAAAATAACTTTTTTAATTAAGCAAGAAACATTAAATGTAACATATTAATGCACTCTTTAAAGAACTGTGTATTCTATTCTCACTAAAGCTAAACATCAAAGAAGCTTTGTTTAAACATTTCCAGCAACTACAGAGATACAGCTCCAAGGTCACAGCTATAAATTAATTCCTTTGCTTATCTTAAAGGCGAACAGAAACTTTCTGAGAGCAAAAACTAATTAAAAGTGGTTTCTGTTTTCTCTACATTATAAAATGTTGTGCTAATTCTAATGCAAGTTATATTCTACTAATGCACACTTTTAACACTTTCACAAATCAAAATCACATTTTCATAGTGAGAACAAAATCTAAAGTAAAACACATTTAAATCAAGCTATAAATTCCTTGCACATGGGTTACATAAATTGCGAAGTGAAAAGCGTCTGACTAAAGTCTGGCACTTCAGAGCTCATGTTTTCACTTTGTAGCACAAAATATTTGCGTGTCACTTTTCATATGCAGTTTTCATTTCTGAAGCGAAGGCAGGTTTTCCCTCAGTGATGCCAAATTTTAAAACACATGCTCTAGGCGCTATCACTGTCATTGACGCAGCCAGCCTCCCTACAATAAAATTGCAGCCACCCGCTCGCACCTCCACGGGAGGCAGCAGGATACCTCCGCCTATTAGTCTCTGAGTCACAAGTCCCGTGACCAGTCACATGGGTGGGCTGATGTCTCGGTAGTACCCATTGGGCATTACCTCACCTGACATCAGTGAATAAAGTTGCGGCATCGCAGTGTTGGAAATACAACTAATATTGTTACAATGTAGCTATCACCTCAGCCAAGCCAGCCCACATAAGCCTGCCAGAGGCAGTGAGCATGCCACGGCACTCTGCCACTACACCAGCCTTGAGTTATAGTCAGCAATTGTGAATTAACTAGCAGTGACTAAAAGACTGCCGAGGCAGACGCCTTGCCTATAATGCGTGACTTTGAATTTCAATGCGACGAAGCCCACTACTACACTGAAATGCGTTAGTCTAACGCCTGATGCGTGGTACATGGCAGGGCTGCATGCACATCAAGATACATAATGTATTTTGTTTAAAAAGATTGTACAGCTGTTGAATCGCACCTCCCAGGGTTGCTTGCTCCTTGCTTCCTCTTCCAGCTGACATGCAAAGGATTAAGCATTCACTGCTGGTGCAACAACGTCTTTTACTCTAGGTGCTGGGAAAGAGGGTCCTGCAGGCACTGCAGGTGCAGCAGCACTGCAAGTCTTTTACTCTAGGCGCTGGCAGTGAGAAGCATGGAGGCACCGCAGGTGCAGCAGCGCTGCAAGTCTTTTACTCTTGGCGCTGGCAGTGAGAAGCATGGAGGCACCGCAGGTGCAGCAGCGCTGTGAATCTTGTACTCCAGGCTCTGGCAAAGAAGGTCATGAGGCACAGCGGGTACAACAGCGCTGCAAGTCTTTTACTCTAGGCGCTGGCCACGGGGGTCATGTAGGCAGCGCACCATTTTATTTATGCTGCAGCTGGTGGTGAGGGTCTCGTAAGCATCTCCTGGAAGTCTCTGTCCAAATCATTGGTCACCCCTCGGAGATGGCATACTGCACACCTCTGTCCAAGAGGCCTGTACGAAGGCAGACATTGTGGCAATAGGGTGTGTAGTATTCGATAATTTATGGCTGACCACCTTCTTGTGCAATTAAACATACATTTTTTTTTGAGGGGGATAGGCCCTCAAGTGACTCGTTAGAATTTTGGTAAGTTGTTCATAACTATCGTGCCACACAATTAATTAGCAGTCTGCCTGTGTTAATTACCTGATTTAATAATACGTCCCTTTGTGCATAGTGCCTCACACCACACTTCTGCCCTTTGTAAAGTGTGTGAATATTAGAAGTTATTGTTATCCAATTTTACGGTACTCAGTTTACCTGCCTCAGAAGAATGAAAGGCTGAGTCTGCCTTGCAGTCTGTCTGTCTGGCTAATTAACAGGCCTCTGCAATAATATGGCGAATGATAGAATGTTCCAGTTGAGGATAGAGGCTAAGTTCATTTAGCTGCCTGTCTATGGATGTCATCTAGGGGTCACCAGGGATTGCTACTGCGACCCTTGGCATGCCCCTTGCGACCCCTGACACTGCCTTTGTGACCCCAGTGTCAGTAGTGGCAAAATCAGTGCCCGGAACAGAAGCAGCTTTTCCTTATGGATATCGGAGGGGGATTCACTCTTCTTGCCAATTTTTTTAATTATACTAATAGTTAATAGCGTATAATTCGTACCGTGATGAGATTTTGTGAAAAGGGCATGAATTTGTTTTAGAGAAAACACACCTCAAAACACTTGTTTGGTTCACAGAAAGGCAGTCGGTACTTTTGCTTCAAATGTGTGTAGAAACTGGCAGATGAAATATTTGTTAATTATTAAATTCGAGAATCAAACATCAATCAAGGTGAACTAGATTTCTCCTCAGAGTATTAATGCCCGGATTCCTAAATAACAAAAGATTGATTCTTCACGAAATAAAAGTCAATCAACAGAATAACTACCAACATCAGACACGCCCATTATGAATTACACACACCAGCTCACCTGCCACAGCTCACCAGCCGTTTGAGAACCAACCAACCCGTCGGAGTTGCTCACCCAGCGATGTGTCAGGGAACATTTATAACGAGAAAAAGTGAATCCCAGCAGTGTGCCTGACCAGCATTGTAATCCTCGGAGAGGTGTGCACCAGAGGATGGCCCTCCTGTGGATGCAGTGTTTACCATTAGTGCGTAAAGCTCACACATTTTCTAACTAGAGATGTATCGATTCCATACAAGCTCCCTCCAGCTAATTCAAATTACAAATCTTGAATTGAACGGTGCATGTACATATCCTGTGGATGCAACTGAACATTCTAGAAAGCAAAATGTGATTCCGGATTTGTAGTTGTCAGTGCCAGGGAATGCTTCGCTCCAGTAGATTTGCATGTTTCCTTGAGTAGAGATGAGGATATATAAAGGTAGGGAAAACAGCGATGGGGCATATTATCAACAACCGGCGATAAATATCGCTAAGCGCACTTAGCGCTAGGATATTTATCGCCGGCGATCGATGAATTTTATCGCTGAGATAGCGTGCTATTAGCAACGCTTATCTCAGAATCGATAAAATTCCTGGCGCAAGCCGCCAAATGTCCGATTATCGCTGGAAATCCAGCGATAATCGCACGACATTTGGCGATAGCTTGTTGATAGGGCTGGGCATACTTAACCATGATATCCACCTTCCATTGGATATCATGGCTAAGTCAAACTAAAAGCATGCGTAAGGAAAGTAGCGTTAACCAAAGTTAGCGCTACTTTTCTCATCGCTATGCTTGTTGGGGATTCCCTTGATAATTGGAGAAATGTCGGTTAACGACATTTCTCCAGTTATTTTGGGACGGAACGCCCACTTTGCATCTCATTAGAGATGCAAAGGTGGCGTTATGGAAAAGAGCGATAGGGCAAGGATTCACGCGATAGCGTGGCCTTGCTAATACAGCAATAAAATTATCGCCGCTTTTCGTCTGAAAACAGACGCTAAAGCGGCGATAATTTCTTATCGCCGGCTTGATGATATGCCCCAAAGTACTTTCAAGTTGCGAAGAAATGCTTTCTTTGATGAAAACGGGAAGAGCAGAGTTATGGAACCTTTATGTGCAAATTAACATAGATATACATCTACCAATGTTAACGATGCAGTTTAATACTTACTTTTGTGCATAAGAGAAATTTGTGACATTATAGTGCCCCTTTGACACTCTAAGCGCGACACTTTTCTAACTCACTAAGGCACCACCACGAGTCCCCTGTTAAATCTGTAGGGAAATATCATCACCGGAAGTCGCGATTCAACCGGTATTTCTCCATAATTTGATGAGTTCATGAGTTAAACCTCATGAAATGAGGATCAACTTGCTAGGCCCAGAATTACCACGTCCATGTGGGCAGCTTTTGCCTAAATCTGGGGAGTATACCACTGCAACTTATTGTGTTCCGCAAGCAGGTGGAAAATAGCATTGGTGGTGGTCCCTCTCACTCTGCTCCAAAAATGCCTTACACCCCTAGGCTCTTTTATGAATTAGACACTATGGGGCATATTTACAAGGGAATGGTGAAGCGTGGCATGAAGCAAACATTGCTAACACCACGCTCCGCCATTCTGAAAATGAAGGGATGCGCCATATTTACAATGGTATGGCACATCCCTGCGTTTTCCCTTACTCTGGCGCTAAACTCAGCTGCATAGCGCCAACGCAGGCCCCCTTGCATCATAGTGCAAGGGGGCCTGCGTTAAGGGAATGATTGTTTATGTGCATGATGATGTCCCTTCCTGCACAAGAACAATCACAGATGGTGATTTGTAACTCCTATGTGTGCTGCATTGAGCAGCAGTCATAGAAGTTGCAAATCGTAATTTTTTAATGATTGTTAATGTGCAGAAAGGGACATCTTCTTGCACCTAAACAAACATTCATGGTGATTTGCTGTTTCTATGTGTGCTGCACAACGCAGCACACATAGAAACAGCAAAAACTAGGAGAAATGAAATATTTCTGCTCGTTTCACCATGTTAAAACCATGTTTTCCCTGGTCTTAATTTTGGCGCTGCCTCCTATTTACGCCACCCTTGTAAATTGGGTTGCGTCAAAATCAAAATCAATGGTTGTTGCCACCGCAACACCCATTGCCCACCCCTCTCACGCTAAGTATAGCGTGAAAGGGGGCCTTATTTACAAGGCAGTGTTAAGCCGCTTTAAGTGGCTTAACACTGCCTTGTAAATAAGGTCAAGGACTTAGTGCCATAGCATTAAGCCCTTGTAAATATGGACCTATATTGCTCAAAGCAGTTTCTTCCACATTTTATACACATTCTGTACAACCTTATGCCAGATACAAGTAGTCATAGCTTAGGACACATAGGACTACAAAAACAACAATTCCAAATCTGCATGATCATTGACAGTTATGCACCTTTTTAAATATTCCCTCAGTTTTATTCCCCTGGATACTCCAATCACTCTCTCCTGCATTTGCCATTTATGAAAAGCTAAGTCTCTTTTTACATAGGTGTACTGTGCAGCACTCAGGAGTCTCACATCGCTGTGTTAATTATGCAACCATTTCTCCTGCACATACTCATTTGGGGCAGATTTATCAAGGCTATGCCCTAGTGGAAAGTACTACGAATGACACAAACTGTCACAAAGTGTTGATAAACTATTTACTTTTCAGTGCAAACTGTTCTATGCTTTGCACTGCTTTATGGTACTTTGCATCAATGGGTTGTTCCATGAGTGATACATGGGCATACCCATGCAACTACCCATGGTGTTTGATGCAAAGACCTAGCTACTAACATTTGAAGACCGAGCTTTATGCCAAAACATTACACCTCTTTGAGGTAGGTGCAAAGAAGAAGAATTTTATTTTGTTGCAAACATTTTACATTTTGCATGTGTGGTGTACTGTACAATGTGGGACCAGTTTACATGTTAGTCTACGCATAGCATTTTGTACTCATGTCCCAAGGACTCAGTTCAATGCACCATTATGAATCAGAAATCCAGTTGGACTGCGACTCGTACAAAAACCCATTGAACAATACTGTGCAGCCAGTGTTTTGTGGTCGCAATTAATCTATCTATATGTGTTTAAGGACACAGTGAAACTCCAAACCCTCTATCATAAATTAATAAAACACTCAAAATAGCACGAAGAAACAGGGAATGTACTTTAAAATGTTTATTTCAAATACCCAAATCTTGTGCAGAAAATATGAACAATAACCATACAGAAGGCAAAAATAAAAGCAGTAATACATGACATGGTAAATGAAAACAAAATAAGCTTTACTAGCGTTGTTAGCAAGTCCCTAGCATCCTAACACCCAGGAGCTATTTGTAAGTGCAATGCTAAATTTTAGCAGAAGCGGTAAGTTGTAAGCGGTAAGTAGCACACGGCATCGCTTCTCTTGGTATAAAACGGCTGTTTAGCTATTCTCTATGAAAGCTTTTGCCTGGGAGTGATCAGCATGGAAAGGCTCATCTCTACAAGCTGGCATGTCCTCTGGCTTGATTGTCCTAGTGCAAAGCACCCCCCAATATAAGGGTCTGATACCTGTGTTTACAAAGTATGTGATTGCCAATATTTATCAAATACATGCAGTACTTACAGGCACGAATGCTTGAATAAGTTTAAACAAAAATAGCAATAAAAGCATCATCTCTATTCACTTGTTGATATTAAGGAGGCCTCCACAGCTGAAATAGATGGCAGCTCCTATAGCAAGCGTCCAAATTATAATGGCAGCATTTATAACAAAATCAATAAAACATGCCAGCCTAGATAGTGGGCGAACATGATACTAACATTTCTGTGCATGTCTAAAGCCTCACACTTTCTATTAAAAGACATAACAGGATCTGCAAGTAGACATAGAAGGAAAACAAATACTTAACTATCATAGTGTTCACAACACTGGAAGGGTGACCATCCATTACAAGCCTATGCTAGACATCATGGCTCTAGGCACTGTTGTTGTGCTTCCGCTCTTGGGAGGAGAACAGCAGTGCTATATCTTGGTAGATATGCCTCAGTGATGCTCTACCCTCTAGTGTGACACAGCGCAGTGAGGCAACTTTGGTCGCAGGGTCTCGCTATTTGTTTTAGCAAAAGTGCTCTTTATGACTATATCCAGATGTAAGTCCCAAACAACTAGTAAATGAATGTTTAATGAAACATTAAAGACACTTTCAAGAGGTGAATTATAGACACTTTGGGGTCGATTCCGATCTCGGCCGGAAGCGCACCTAACAGTATTCGTCCGGAAAAAATACAAGCCGAACGCGTGTTTCCCGACCGATTCGAACACTCGTCCGAACGAACAAGTACGATGCGCATAACAGCCCAGATTCCGAGCGAGCCGTACTCACCAATTCCAGCTCCAGTTCCCCGCCCGAGCCGGATCCGTAAACGCCGATTCGAGTCGCACGGAAGCAAATACACAGCACCTTCCGGCCGGACTACTATGATGCGCCTTCCGTACGCGCCGAACCCGTCGCTACGTCCGGCACGTCAGAGCATCCGGGAGAGCTGTACATAAGCTCCGATTCGCGCCATAAGACGATCCACGGCGACGAGACGGACAAGCCAGCGACGAGTAAGGGTCGAAGTCACGAGAAACCCGAACGAGACGACCCAACCATGAATCCCATTGCGCAGGCCCTACCAATACTCTACATCTATTACCGGGACCGGTACGGACGCGTACGACGCAGACGGTAAGTCAAACACCCACAACACAAACAAACGACACGTACCCGAAATATGTCACACACATATAGGGATGCACAAATGACGTACACTAGCAACAGCAGAACCATAGGGGCGGGATGGCTATCACCAATGCCATACACACCCATAGGGGGATGGATGCCTACCACTAATACCATCCCCACTCATAGGGGGATGGATGCCTGCCACTACTACCATCCCCACTCATAGGGGGATGGATGCCTGCCACTACTACCATCCCCACTCATAGGGGGATGGATGCCTACCACTACCACCACCCCTACTCAGGGGGCCTGGATGCCTGTCACTACTACCCTCCCCACCCATAGGGGGATGGATGCCTACCACTAATACCATCCCCACTCATAGGGGGATGGATGCCTGCCACTACTACCATCCCCACTCATAGGGGGATGGATGCCTGCCACTACTACCATCCCCACTCATAGGGGGATGGATGCCTACCACTACCACCACCCCTACTCAGGGGGGTCTGGATGCCTACCACTCCCACCACCCCTACTCATGGGGGCCTGGATGCCTGTCACAACTACCCTCCCCACTCATAGGGGGATGGATGCCTGCCACTACCACCACCCCTACTCAGGGGGGCCTGGATGCCTGTCACTACTACGCTCCCCACTCATAGGGGGATGGATGCCTGCCACTACTACCATCCCCACTCATAGGGGGATGGGTGCCTACCACCAATACCATCCCCACTCATAGGGGGATGGATGCCTACCACTACCACCACCCCTACTCATGGGGGCATGGATGCCTGTCACTACTACCCTCCCCACTCATAGGGGGATGGATGCCTGCCACTAATACCATCCCCACTCATAGGGGGATGGATGCCTACCACTAATACCATCCCCACTCATAGGGGGATGGATGCCTTCCACTACCACCACCCCTACTCAGGGGGGCCTGGATGCCTGTCACTACTACCCTCCCCACCCACAGGGGGATGGATGCCTACCACTAATACCATCCCCACTCATAGGGGGATGGATGCCTGCCACTACTACCATCCCCACTCATAGGGGGATGGATGCCTGCCACTACTACCATCCCCACTCATAGGGGGATGGATGCCTACCACTACCACCACCCCTACTCAGGGGGGCCTGGATGCCTACCACTCCCACCACCCCTACTCATGGGGGCCTGGATGCCTGTCACTACTACCCTCCCCACTCATAGGGGGATGGATGCCTGCCACTACCACCACCCCTACTCAGGGGGGCCTGGATGCCTGTCACTACTACCCTCCCCACACATAGGGGGATGGATGCCTGCCACTAATACCATCCCCACTCATAGGGGGATGGATGCCTGCCACTAATACCATCCCCACTCATAGGGTGATGGATGCCTGCCACTACCACCACCCCTACTCAGGGGGGCCTGGATGCCTGTCACTACTACCCTCCCCACTCATAGGGGGATGGATGCCTGCCAATAATACCATCCCCACTCATAGGGGGATGGATGCATGCCACTAATACCATCCCCACTCATAGGGGGATGGATGCCTGCCACTACTACCATCCCCACTCATAGGGGGATGGATGCCTACCACTACCACCACCCCTACTCATGGGGGCCTGGATGCCTGTCACTACTACCCTCCCCACTCATAGGGGGATGGATGCCTGCCACTAATACCATCCCCACTCATAGGGGGATGGATGCCTACCACCACCACCACCCCTACTCATGGGGGCATGGATGCCTACCACCCACACAACCCCTACTCATAGGACGGGTAATGCATGACACAACCAGCATACTCCAACATAAGGAATGTCTGAAAAATACATCCCCCCAACACCATGACAAGCGTGTGTAGTCTGTGTCAAATGCCTACAACACTGAACATGACATTGAACATACAATGTGACCCCCTATCACATGTGTCACACATAAATGTGTGTGGCCTCCACAATGCAAGCAGACCATGACCACTGTGGGAATGGGGTCTAAACCCCCATCATCACACTGACCAAAAGGTAAGTGTGGGGTCCATAGCTGAAGCAAATTTTGAACAGTGTGGCAATGGGGTCTAACACCCCATCATCACAGTGACCAAAAGGTAAGTGTGGGGTCCATAGCTGAAGCACATTTTGAACATTGTGGCAATGGGGTCTAAAGCCCCATCCCCACAGTGACCAAAAGGTAAGTGTGGGGTCCATAGCTGAAGCACATTTCGAACATTGTGGCAATGGGGTCTAAAGCCCCATCAACACAGTGACCAAAAGGTAAGTGTGGGGTCCATAGCTGAAGCACATTTCAAACATTGTGGCAATGGGGTCTAAAGTACCATCACCACAGTGACCAAAAGGTAAGTGTGGGGTCCATAGCTGAAGCACATTTCAAACATTGTGGCAATGGGGTCTAAAGCCCCATCACCACAGTGACCAAAATGTAAGTGTTGTCATGGGAAAAGCTGCAAATGCCAAACTGCATGGATGATTCCTGGTCACACAACAACAAACACATCAGTGGCATAGTAGTGCTTGTGTCCCATAGCAACATAGATTGGGTGAGGCAAACAGTGCAGTGCCAATGAAACATCGCTTTGGCCATGTGCAGACAAACATCACCCATGGGGGCTCACATTGTCAACATTCACGAATAACACAATGACAGAAGTGACCATCATAATGCAGACCCACATATCTGCACCAATGGACACACAAATGTAGATATCCTGTGGAGACTGTAGATGTCAGGTGAACAAATACCATTCCATGGCAGCAATAGGACATACAAACCATGATCATTGTGTTGACTGATGACCCAGGAGTCCCAGGGACAGCAGGGGAAACCCACCAAACAACATACAGCCAATGGCACACTAAAGAAATGCCAATGCAGTGGTGCAAATGCACAAACACAAACAGGCAGACTCACACTGCATATCAAACACAACAGGTGATGGGGGGGGTGTGCCAGTGTCCCCAGGCAACCACACAACACATGAGGAGGCCTGAATCCCTATTACACAGATGTTAATACAGTGCCATACAAAAGTAACTCATGGATCGGATTCCCCTATGTGGGCAATCAGGCATTGTTAGATGAGAGGGAGCCCAAATTACAAATGTCACACAAGCTTGTAGGAACAGCAACTAACACTGCAAGAGACAGACCCACCACAGCACTACCCCCGGGGACCCCACATTGTGGTGACACTGGCCTGCATGATAATCCCACTGTGATGACAAAGGTAGATGTCGTACACACTGTGAACCACAGTCATGTGTCCTGAGCAAGTAACTACCATCACATCTACACAAGCACAAATCAATCAGCACGGCCTGTCAGCCAAGGCCAACATGGAGGTAGGGGTCTAGCCGTGCAACAACTCTCATTTGCACACACTCAACACCACACACCTCCACCAATGTGCAGCAGTGAAGCTCACATGGATTGGTGACATTGCACATGCACCCATGACAATCCCAGGGGTGGTGGGGGGAACTAAGGTGGAGATACCCATCACACATGGCCAGTCAACAAGACTTGTGAATGTCTGACACACTGCACAGTACGCTGTACATGGGCATGACGTCAAATCCACACCAACCAATGGGATCCCGGCCACAGTCACACACCAATGAAGAAGCCAAGGTCACCCACAAAGAACACACATAGACAACTTCCAACATTGCAGCTCTGACCCTGAGGAGTGGCAGCAGTCACACACACAACGTGTCACAATCACTGAAAGCTAACACAAACTGTAAATTACATGACTTGTGTAACCAACAAGTGCCAAGGGGAATCCTGACTGTGTCTCATCTGCGTTTGCCCACAAACTCAGCCCTGACAGCAAACACACCTATGGATGACACCCTGATCACCAGTAATGTGGCATGCACCCTGTTGGAAACGGGCAGCACCTCCTGGAGATGCTGCAGATGGTCTTCCCAGCTGCTACTGAAGACAGCTATGTCATCCAGGTAGGCAGCAGAGAAGGCCTCTAGGCCAGACAGCACCTGGTTCACCAACCGCTGGAAAGTGGCGGGAGCATTTTTCAACCCGAAGGGCATCACCTGGAATTGAAAGTGGCCCTCGGGGGTGGAGAACGCAGTCTTCTCCCTTGCTCCTTCCGCCATGGCGATCTGCCAATATCCTGATGTTAAATCAATGGTACTCAAATACCGGGCTGCTCCCAGCCGGTCAATGAGCTCATCCGCCCGAGGGATCGGGTGAGCGTCGGTCTTGGTGACCGAATTGAGTCCACGATAATCCACACAGAACCGAAGTTCTGGTGTGGTGCCCGGGGGCCGCTTTCGGCACCAACACTACCGGACTAGCCCAAGGGCTACTGGAAGGCTCAATCACCCCCAGTTCTAGCATCTTTACCACCTCACTCTGGATACTAGCCTTGACCTTATCGGACAGCCGGTAAGACTTGTTCTTCACTGGCGGACTGTCCCCTGTGTCCACATCATGGGTACACAGGTGCGTGATTCCAGGCGTGAGGGAAAACAACGAGGCGTACTGCCCCAAAACCTGGCGGCAGTCCCTCTGTTGCTCTGGGGTCAAGGATGGGGCGAGGACTACTCCTCTACCGAACCATCCTTCTCGTGGACCGCCAGAAGGTCTGGCAGAGGCTCACTCTCTTCCTCCTCACTCCCATCCGTTATCATCAAGAGAGTGAGCTCGGAACGCTCCTGGTGTGGCTTCAGGCGGTTGACGTGGAGCACCCTGTGGGGTTGACGGGGGGTCTTCATGTCGACGACATACGTGGTCTGGCCTTTTCGTTCTAAGATCTCAAACGGCCCAGTCCATCGGTCCTGGAGGGCGCTAAGCTCTCCTGGCTCCATGACCCACACCTTCTGTCCAGCGTCTAACTCTACCGTCCGCGCGTTCCGGTCATACCATTGCTTCATGACGGCCTGACTTGCCTCTAAGTTGTCCGAGGCCTCCTTCCACAGCTTGGCCACTTGGCTGCGGAACGCCAGCATATAGCTGACCACATCACGGGGAAGCTTCGAGGAAGACTTCTCCCACCCCTCTTTGACAAGACTGAGGGGCCCCCGAACGGGGTGGCCATAGAGCAGCTCAAAGGGGCTGAAACCGACCCCTTCTGCGGCACCTCTCGGTAGGAGAAGAGCAGACAGGGTAAGAGGACGTCCCACTTTCTTCTCAAGTCCTCGGGTAGGCTCCTGATCATCCCCTTCAAGGTTTTGTTGAAACGCTCCACGAGCCCGTTCGTCTGGGGGTGGTAAGGAGTGGAGAACCGGTAGGTCACTCCACACTCCTTCCACATGGCCTGCATGTAGGCCGACATGAAATTCGTGCCCCTATCTGACACCACGACCTTGGGGAATCCCACTCGGGTAAAAATCCCCATGAGGGCCCGCGCCACCACCGGTGCTGTGATGGTCCTCAGAGGGATTGCCTCTGGGTACCGGGTGGCGTGGTCTACTAGCACCAAAATGAACCTATGCCCAGCTGAAGTCGGCGGATCCAACGGCCCGACAATGTCAATCCCCACTCGCTCAAAAGGGGTATCGACCACTGGGAGAGGTTCTAGAGGGACCTTCACCTTAGTCCCTGTCTTGCCGCTTGCTTGGCAAGTGGTGCAGGTCTTGCAATAAGTGTCAGAAGTGACGCGCATCCTGGGCCAGTAAAAATGTGGGACCAAGCGCGCAAACGTCTTGTCCTGGCCCAGGTGTCCTGCTAGTGGTATCTCATGCGCCAACTCTAGCAGAAAGGCTCGGTGGCATTGGGGGACCACCACGGCCCTTGAGGACCCATGCACCGGAGCCTTAGGCTCACTGTAGAGGAGACCATCCTCCCAGTAGACATGGTAATTACCAGTCTCTGTTCCAGCTGCTTGGGCGTCGGCCTGTTGCCGTATGCCAACAAGCGTAGGGCACTCCCTCTGTGCCCGGCAAAATTCTTCCCGGGTAGGCCCTCCTTCCACCTGCCACTCTGCAGGGGTCGGCAGGTCCCCCACGGGAAAACCAACCACCTCAGCGGACTCCGGGGTCACCTCCGCGGGCTCCCCATCCATCTCACCGGGTGTTTCCTCCCGGACATCTCCTCGTCCAGCAGTGGGCTGGGCCCTTCTTTCAGGCTCCAACCCGGGCTGAGTTCCTTGTCGGGCAGCCATGGACCGCGTGATAACGCAAGTCCATCCTGGTAACCCCAACATCTCAGCATGGGCATTGAACTCTACCTCTCTCCAGGCAGTATGTTCTAAATCGTTGCCCAGCAGACAGTCAACTGGCATGGCAGGGCTCACCGCAACCTTCATCAGACCTGACACTCCTCCCCACTCAAAGGGAACTTGGGCCACGGGGTAATGACCCAGGCTATTATCTGCCATCACAACCGGGTGGAACTCCTCAGGAATCACCTGCTCTGGGGACACCAGCTGACGTTTCACCATTGTCATACTGGCACCTGTGTCCCTCAGAGCCTCCACCTCCTCCCCGTTCACCAGGACCCTCTGCCGATACTTGGCAGTGTTCTCGGGTACCTGCACCCATGGGATGATCTCCCTATCCCCCAGGGAAACTAAGGTCAAGCCTGTCCACTCACCTCCCCTACCTAGGGACAACTCCTCCCCAAGCGCTACACTGGCCACCCCGGGGGTCTTACCTCCTGTGGGGGCTGGGGCTCTCTTGCGACACTGGGCATCCCCCTTGTAGTGTCCAACCTCCCCGCACTCGTAGCACCGGACAGTTCTGGGCTGCTGACTCCTGTCAGGGTAAGTGGGTTTCTGGTATCCAGATTGGGATGGGAAACCTACCCCTCTCCCTGGCGGTCTATTTTGGGGACCTTTAAAGAACTCCCTCTTTTTATCTCCCCCTCTTTCTTCTGGGGGAACACCTGTCCACCCTTCGGGGGATCCGCCCCGGCTCCCTTGTGGGACACCCTAGTGCTGACCCACGTGTCTGCCTCCTCTGCAAGCTCCCTTGGGTTGGTCAGCTTGCGGTCCACCAAGTACTGGCGCAGCTCCGGAAAACATTTCTCGAGGAGGTGCTCTCTCAAAAATAGGTCGTACAGCCCAGTGTAATTGTCAACCTCGCTGCCACGCACCCAACCCTCTAATGCCTTCCGGGCATAATCATAAAAATCTACCCAGTTTTGTGTGGTGAGCTTGTGGCTGTTGCGAAACTTTTGGCGGTACTTCTCAGGGGTGAGGCCAAACTTCCTGAGCAGGGCCTCCCTCATGATAGGGTAGTTGGTTCGATCCCCCTTTTCTAAGGTTAGCAGTGTGTCCCTGACTAGTGGAGGTATGTATCTATAAAGTCCTCCTCCCCAGTAGCTCTCAGGAACTCTATGGGCCACCAAAGCTACCTCGTACGCCGTCAACCACTTGTCTATGTCATCACCCACACTAAAGCTGGCCATCACCTCCCTGGGTAGGTAAAATTTGGGCTCCTGTGGAACCCCAGTAGGTACGCTGCCACCATTTCCTTTGCCTTCCATTTCCATTTGCAAGGCTCGGAGCTCCAGTTCTTTCAGGCTAAGCTCATGTACAAGCCTTCTTTCCTCCATGGCTAGCCTTCCCTGTTCTCGCTCCCTTTCCATCTTAGCCAATTCTAATGTCAATTGCCTTTGCTGCCTTCTGTCCTCGAATTCCTCTGGTGACACACTCCCCCTGACGCACTACTGCCTGCCCTGGAACGTCTTCCTGGCAACACATTCTCGCTGACGTCAATGTTCAGTAGGCTCAGTTCTCCTGGGTCGTCTGTCTCCCTCTGCTCCTCCTCCTCCCCTCTTCCCTCCGGGTGGGCCATGACCCATGCCCTCAAAGCCTTCTGAAGTACCTCCTTCCTGGCACCTCGCTTGACGGCCACCCCCTCTCTAGGCAGAACTCCTTGAGCTGGTTCACCGTGTACCTCTCTAGGTCGGCTAGCTCAAACTCCATCCTCCTAGGTGGGGTCCCAGACAACTTAAGGAAGGGGTCCTAAATGGAAGGCAGCAGGTCTAACACAGGACTAATACAACTGGCAATTTACAATAGAATTCCTCCTACTTATTATTTTCCTAGGTGTCCAATTGCGGCGCACACTGAGTCACTGTAGGGTGCTGCACAAATACCAGTCCTTATCCCACCGCTGAACACCAATGTTGGAAACGGGGTTACCGAGACCGTTATGGTAGCATGGCGCAAAGCGGGGAAAGGCACGCGAAGGCAAGGTGTAAGGCAGTTGTGCAGCACACTCTCACTTTAACTCAGAAATGCGAAGCAATAACCGGACACCACACCAGGCTTAGATAAGTGAACAATCAGGTTCCTTTATCTTAATCAAGATGGCATTCAACTATTCAAATTATACATTCGGGTAACTAGTGCGCGTTCATTTAAAAAGACCCTTCACAATTCTGGCCACTAAAAGGCCGCATTAAAATCACAGCACCACTGCTCATTCGGGTGCTCTTTACCAACTAGGGCCTAGAACAGGCGCAACACGGTTTATACATCAACATATATACAGTAGGCCTAGGTACTCTATACAGCCTATGATACACTAGGCGGGAGGGAATCCTACCGGGAACCCCTCAACATGTCCAGCAGCTGGGGGCTTCCAAAAAGGGGGAACTTCTTTATCTCCCCGGGAGGCTAGGGTCATAGGATGTGCCTGGCCTGTAATCCCAAAGTCATTAAAGGCCCCCTCCCTCCGTGATCCCTCCTCAAGGGTGGCCCCCGGCCTCCAGGGGCTTAACCTAGAGCCCTAGGGGCCTCCTGGGCTCACCTGCTGTGTTCTTGCTGGCTGTGGGGCCTTACGGCGGACTCCTCTCTGGCCCGGCCCTCTGTGGTGGGGGCGGGGCCCGGCGCGAGTCTCGCGGCCCTCCGGCCGGTGCTGATTTATTTCTCGAGGCTCTTGTGCCTCTCGCGTGGTGGTTCCCTTTGTTGGGGGGCCGGTATGCCCCTCCTCCGGCCCCCGTGGAGTCCAGGGAGTGAGTGGGGACTTGGTGCGGGAGCCGGCGGTCCTGCCAGTCGGCTCCGGCGTCCCGAGAGGTGAGGAGGTCCTTCCTTACCTCCCGGCGTGCTGGGCGGAGGCGGGCTCTTCACGGCGCCCAATCCGGGCGCGGCGGCGATTCTTCGCGGGGCTCCCGTTGGCAGTGGAGCCCCGGGGACGTCCTCCCGATTGGCTCCGGCTGAGCCAATCGCGTCGCGGCCTTCTCTTCTTCCGGGGGCTCCCGTTGGCAGTGGAGCCCCTCTGACGTCGTCGAGCTCGCTCTGCTGGGCCAATCACGTCGCGGCTTCTGGTGGTTGCCAGGCGACGCCCTCTTCTCCGGCGATTGGCTTTGGCGGGCCAATCCCGTCGCGGCCTTTCGGGGCGCGACCTTGTGACGCGGTCAGCGTCCCCGGCCTCTCGGCACAGCGTCCACGGGCCGGGAGGCCGCAGCAGGCCTCAATTCACTTCACGCGGCCCACGGGGCTGCGGCGGCGGTATTCTTGGCCGCGCTGGCAGCGGCAGGGGTCTCGGGCCCGGCGGTGACTTGTGGTGATTTCGGTGAGGGCGCGGACGGCGCCCTCACCACTACTATGAATAGGGGAGAGATCCCCCGGCCTCAGTTCCCTTCGTCAAGCGGCGGCGGCCGCGGCGGTGATCCGGTCATCAGGTCAGTGACCAAGGGGGGGGGGTCAAGTTCTCTCCACACTTGGGGGTTGCAGCGCAGGCGCGCTGACAGCCTTGTGCTCCGGCTGTGTAAGGATGGTTCTTGGAGGACAGTCCAGCTGTCTGTATAGGTAGATAGGGGGGTGAAGGTCTAGCGCTTAGGACGCAGCGCTTCGCCTCATGATCCCCTCTCGATGGTTTTCACTTGTAGTCCTGAAATTCTTGGATGCAGTAAAGTCTCTTTATGAACAGGGGGGGGCTGTGAGTTGGTGATTCTTGGAGGGGTTGATGTGCCTCCTGGCACGCTGGAGATGGTTCCCTGGGTCCCCTCACACTGGGCAAGATCAGTGGGTGGTGGGCGTTCCTCATCTATCTTACGGCAGCAGGGCCTTGACCCTGTCAGCGGCAGTAGTGTAGGTCTCCCCCTAGGCCCTAAAGTCTGTACTCCAGCGCAGGTTCTCCCAGGTTCAGCGGTGCCTCAACCTAACTAACTCCAGGTTTTCCCTCCAAGCCTCTTATACCCC
This sequence comes from Calotriton arnoldi, assembly GCA_963921515.1. Lineage (NCBI taxonomy): Eukaryota > Metazoa > Chordata > Amphibia > Caudata > Salamandridae > Calotriton > Calotriton arnoldi. The sequence continues at coordinate 845,516 of CAWUFW010003146.1, forward strand.
TAGGTCAGGTGACCCTCCCAAAGGCGGCAAAGTGTAACTCCTCCCACAGCCCGGAAGGTTCTGGAACCTTCCACCTACCTAGCTATGGGGCCCAGAGGCGGGGACGGGATGGCTACTGTATCCCTTGTCCCAGCCTGACTCTGGCGACTAGTGTGTATGTGTGGAAGGCCCTCTGCAGTAGCAGGGGCCTGTGGCAGCCATCTTTGGTGAGAGAGCACCTGCACCTCAGCACTGACCAGCAGTGGCAAGGCGCCCGGAGACCTAGGTCCAGTAAAAATATGGTGGCAAAAATGAGGCGCAGAAAGGGAAAAAAAACAGGGTAAGACCACCCTAGGGCTGACAGGTCTAACACACCCACATCACAGAGAACCCAGGGCGAAGATTTGGGGGGAACATTGCTCAACTCAGCAAGCATCACAAACAGGAACATCACTAGGGACCCCAGCCTGCGTAGCAAAATGGAAGTGAACACACACAGACATGCTCACACAACACACACCTTGGGCTCAGGCAATGTCACGGAATTACACACTTCCATGAGGGGACTCCACTCCTGTGTACGGAAAGCTGTGCCATACGTTGTCTCTGCAGGGCTCAATCATGTCAGCAGAACACTTGGTCACTCAGTCAACAATTAGCACAAAATGAAGGCTCTCGTCACATCAGGCTGGTCATGGCAGTGTCACCGAAATCATCTGCACCGATCAAATACACATGTATAGCAAGTTGCACTGATACCACAGATGAGTCCTTCCCCATTGATGCCCAAACTTGCATGTCCAGTGGAGATGGTCACACGGTCAGGGAAATAGACAAATTGAACAATGGCAAGCATATCTGATGTGCAGGGGTGTAAGCCACAGATGTGATATTGCAAAAACATGTAGGGAATCCCATTGGCAAATATGAAAAACATGACACCCTCATATTGCCTTAAAGGATGACATGGCTACACACCAGGATAGGACACATTCACCCTGGACCACACGGGGTCCTGCACAGTAACACTTCATTTACCTGATAGCAAAAATCACCATCACTGCAGCAAGGGCATGTTTAGCATCCTCAACATCATGTACATCTGAAGCAAAACCACTGGAGAACTGAAAGGAGCTTTATTCAGCATATGTGATTTTAAAATAGAAAGTCCAGACAAAACCCAAAGGCCAATGGCCAGTCCATGACTAAAGTCCAAACAGGGTGACAGTGCCAGATGTTACCCTTTGCTTTCCTGCACTGCTACTAACCAGGGACACTCCCCTCGGAGGGGCATACAGGGGGTCAGGCCAGGCACCGCAGGAACAGGATCAGGGCTCACCAGAAGGAGGCAGGGAAGGGGTGGCTGGTGGTGGAGAGTCACTGACAACTGCAGTGGAGGTGTCTGACATGGTGTGTGCCAGCACAACTGGGGGGCATGAGTCAGATGGTGTGGGTGCCGGCACAACTCCAGTGAGCTGGCCAGATGGAGTGGACAGGTTCCCCACTGCAGTGCCCAAGTCAGACGTGGTGGTAGTGGACTCCACTGCAGTGCCCATCTCCGGGGAGTAGAATGGGGTTCAGGTAAGGTGGGCAGGACAGAGGGGAGGACACGGTCTCCACACCAGTGGCACAAACCTGTGCAGCGGGGGGGTGGGGCTGGAAGAGCAAGTGGTAGTTGGAGAAGGCCGCATCATTTTGGGGATGGTGTATCTGTGGGTGGGGGAACCTGGGACAGGGTGTGGTGGGGGAACCTGTGTTGTGTGTGCCTGAGGGATGGAGGAAGGAGACTGTGTGGTTGACCTGCAGGGTGGGGGCAGGTGGGGTCTTGCTCTTCCGGGCCCGGGGGGACTTGCGGGTGGGGGCCTCAGTCTGTCTGCGCCTGGGGGAGGGTGTCCAGGGGCAAGGGGCAGTCCCCTCTGTGTGGGTGGACTTCCTCTTCCCCCTGTATGCTGGATCAGCGGTATCGGAGGGGAAGAGGCCGAGGTCACAGAGGAAGAGTTGCTTTGTAGGTGGGGTTGCAGGTGAGGCAAGGGAAGGGGTCTTGGAGGGAGAGGATTTTGAGGACTGCGGAGTGACTGTGGATGCCTGTGTGTGTGTCTGTTCCCCATCCCCTGTGGGTGTGGTATCAGTCCCCTGAGGATGCTTGTGTGCATGTTTTGCCCTTGTTTTGTGTGTTTCTGTGCTGCTCGTGTCTGTGTGTTTGGGTGATTGTGCAGGTGTGCATGTGCTTGGGACAGGTAGGGTGCCAGGAAGTGTGGATGGGGCAGAGGTAGGAGGGGTGATGGACTGTTGGAGGAGGGACACTGCTGCCGTCAGGGAGGAGTCCATGGACCTATTGTTCCTCTGTAGGGCAGACATGCCCGTCGAGATGCCCTCCATGAACGACACCAGCTGTGTCAACAGAGTGGTGTGTGCATTGAGGACACTCAGCATTGTTGTCTGCCCTACATCGAGCTGCCAAAGTAGGTACACAGACTCCTCACTCAGGGCAGCAGGGGACACAGGGGCAGGGGGTGCGGTGCCTGGCACGAAGGAGACACGCTCCCGAACACGGGAGCCTCCACGGACCTCTGGAATGGGAGCCAATGGGAGGGCGGTGGTGGTGGTGGTGATGGTGGCGGGGCCAGACATACTAGCTGGGGTGTGGTGGCTGCTGACACCCGCCTCCACAAGGGAGTCATCCTACGAGCTGCTGTGGTCCTCAGCTGAGGTGGATGGTGCTGAGGACTCCTCTGTGTGGCTCCCCTCGCCCTCCGTGCCACTGGGTCCCTCCGACCACTCTGGCTCTGCAGCTCCTCCTGGTCCGTGGAGCTGTCCCCTCCTGTGGCCGTGGATGTATCTGCAAACAATTAGGGAAACAGACAAACATCAGTCACCTGCACTGACCGCACACACCACAGTAAGTACAGCACATTACAGAGCAAGCCCTGGCATCCTCAGTTGAACATTGCCAAAAGTCCTCACACAGATTAGGAGAAGCCAATTGTCAGTATGATGGTCAACCATGGCACTCACACCCCTCCTGCCCTTGCACCCATCTGTCTGGTGCCTGTTGGATGGTAATACCCCAGTGTGGACACATGCACCACATACACAGTTGTTGGACATTGCAGAGAACACGGTGAAGTATGTGAACATGCACACATCACATCTCTTGCCACTGAGTTAGTACGGGTGTCCGGATAAAGGGATGGCCAGAGTCTAATTAGAAATGCATGTGATGCATACCAGCACCAGTCACCATGATGCACCCATGTCCGGATAGTCAATGCCACAATGGGGTGCATGTTGCACATGTCACTCCCCTGCAGGATCACTCTTAGGAAGTTAAATGCCATGGCACAGGCATGCCTGCAAAGTCATACATCACTGTCTCCAGTCACATGGGCATGGCAGCCAGCCAACAACAGTCTGCACTGTGTCACAATCCTAGGTAATGGGGAATGCAAGTTATGTAGCTGACAAGTGCACATGTCCATCCCCCACAAACCACATCATCTGAACTCTTATTTGTCCACGTCATGCCAATTGGACATATGGGAGACATGAAACACAACTCTATGAACCTGAGTACCTCACAGTCTGCTGTGAATGAAAAACAGCTGCCTGAAGTTCACAGTTGCATACACCTGTGTGCACAGTCAAGTGATCAAACACCTATAAGTCACAGAAGTATCGTCTCTCATGGTCACATCTCAGATGGCATGCTGAGCCCTAAACGATAAACATCCCAGTAGTCCTGACAACGAAGCCACAGCACAATGACACAGAGGCAGACACCTGAGGGAACATTTCACTGATCACAACATGTCAGCTGATACACGGGAGTGGGAGTACAGAGTGTATTGTATGCCCTGGAGTAGGCATGACTGTCCTGCTCCACCTGAAAGAGGGATGAGCCCTGGACAGTAGGCAGGTGGCTAAGCATGTGTGACACACTTGATATACATACTCCTGAGGCCCAAACATTGTTCCCACCCGTAGCTTGGGTGTGTGCCAAATACCCCAGGGACATGTGGTGATTCAGATCAGCAAGTGGACCACATATCAAAGTTACACCCAGATTACATGTCAGAACTTAGGCATTATGTAAGCAATTGACCCACCCATGAATCCCACAACAAAGTCACGGGAACAAATGCTGTCCCCCACCTTGAGCGAAGCAAAATGCAAGGACACAGTACCCAAGTGACACAATTTCCTGACTGTAAGGGCCACACATATGCGTATCAGATGAGGAGTGGGCATGTCACAATTGAGGGACATGGGTCCTGGACCACAAGACTGATGTACTGTGGAAGTTTAACCAGGCCAGAGGAGGGCACATAGCATGTCAGACAAAGTTCACAGTGCAGTCATGGACTCACCCCCTCCTTTCTGCTGTCTGGCCTTCAGCTGCCCATCCAGGTCAGGGAAGACCACCGCCTGGATCCTGAGCATGTGGGGGGTCAGGGTCCGGTGTCCGCCCCTCCTGCGAGGAGGCGACAGCTTCAGCTGGACCCTTGCGATCCTCCGGGTCCAGCCCCGAAGGTCCTGCCACCTCTTCTGGCAGTTGCGGATCTGGCGCTTGTAGTCCCCCACGGATCTTACTGCCCGGGCGATGGTCAGCCAGATTTCCTGCTTCTGGTGGGCATCAACCTGTGAGGATGACAAAGTGAAAATGCCATTACTACACATGCAACATATACGTGCATCACACAGTTGGATATACATGCCTCAATCACAGGGGCATATGATGTACACAGGCAGTGCAACGATGGCTATGAACAGTTTGCCAGCAGTTACTACATGGTATCATTGTCTGGGAAGTAAAACCTTGCTGGAATGCACTGTTACTGCACTGTACCTGTTCAGTGCATGTAACTACACACTTTGGGGGTGAGAACTACTCAGTGAGCATGCTAGCCAGTGGTGTGCACACTGTAAGTCTTGCTAGTCAGACAACATGCACAATTAGTAAGGCAGTGGACAGCACACTCACCTGCTCCCCTGGTTTCCCATACAGCTTGCTGTACTGTGAAAGGAGGCTGTCCAGCAGGGCCTGGTTCTCCTCAAGGCTGAAGGCTGGGGCTCTCTCCACAGTACGTGCCATTGCAGTAGCCAGAGGATGCAGAGACAGCAGCAGTGTTGGTGGCAGATGTCGTCCTGGAGCATGTAGTGCAGGCAAGTGAGCTCTCAGGGGAACAGCCAGCATTATATGTGTGCTGCAGAGGCAGATACTGTCCCATGTGTCCAAAGTGATAGCTCCAAGTCGTTTGCATCTTCTGAATCTGGCCAATCCATGGAATTGCACCACTTATACACGCCCACAGCATCCTTCAAAAGTTAAACTTCATGACACCCATGAATTTGCAACATTGTTGTGGCTGGCCAACTGAATTCAATGCATCAGACTCGTTACAGCTTCGAAAACGCGTCCGTTGCCATGCCAGGCCCTAGCCAATGCATGCGCACCGTCCGGACCATTGCTGTACAACGCGTATTTCAAAAAACAACGCGTACACGCTCACATCAAATGCAATGTCCAATGCGTGCGCACCGATCGGTCCATTGCTGTACAACGCGTACTTGCTCACAACAGATGCAATGGCCAGTGCGTGCACACCGATCGGTCCATTGCTGTACAACGCGTACCCGCTCACAACAGATTCAATGGCCAGTGCGTGCACACCGATCGGTCCATTGCTGTACAACGCGTACCCGCTCACAACAGATTCAATGGCCAGTGCGTGCACACCGATCGGTCCATTGCTGTACAACGCGTACCTGCTCACAACAGATTCAATGGCCAGTGCGTGCACACCGATCGGTCCATTGCTGTACAACGCATACCCGCTCACAACAGATTCAATGGCCAGTGCGTGCACACCGATCGGTCCATTGCTGTACAATGCGTATTCAGGGAAACAACGCGTACCCGCTCACAACAGATTCAATGTCCAATGCGTGCGCACCGATCGGTCCATTGCTGTACAACGCGTACCCGCTCACAACAGATGCAATGGCCAGTGCGTGCACACCGATCGGTCCATTGCTGTACAACGCGTACCCGCTCACAACAGATTCAATGGCCAGTGCGTGCACACCGATCGGTCCATTGCTGTACAACGCGTACCCGCTCACAACAGATTCAATGGCCAGTGCGTGCACACCGATCGGTCCATTGCTGTACAACGCGTACCCGCTCACAACAAATGCAATGGCCAGTGCGTGCACACCGATCGGTCCATTGCTGTACAACGCGTACCCGCTCACAACAGATTCAATGGCCAGTGCATGCACACCGATCGGTCCATTGCTTTACAACGCGTACCCGCTCACAACAGATTCAATGGCCAGTGCGTGCACACCGATCGGTCCATTGCTGTAAAACGCGTACCCGCTCACAACAGATGCAAAGGCCAGTGCGTGCACACCGATCGGTCCATTGCTGTACAACGCGTACCCGCTCACACCAGATTCAATGGCCAGTGCGTGCACACCGATCGGTCCATTGCTGTACAACGCGTATTCCGGGAAACAACGCGTACCCACTCACAACAGATTCAATGGCCAGTGCGTGCACACCGATCGGTCCATTGCTGTACAACGCGTATTCCAGGAAACAACGCGTACCCGCTCACAACAGATTCAATGGCCAGTGCGTGCACACCGATCGGTCCATTGCTGTACAACGCGTATTCCAGGAAACAACGCGTACCCGCTCACAACAGATTCAATGGCCAGTGCGTGCACACCGATCGGTCCATTGCTGTACAACACGTATTCCGGGAAACAACGCGTACCCGCTCACAACAGATTCAATGGCCAGTGCGTGCACACCGATCGGTCCATTGCTGTACGACGCGTCCCTGTACAGGTCACTCGCATATGTCACCATGCTTGTCACTGGTGAACGTATGCCAGCCACATATACTTGCCAGGGTCTCAGGGGCACACCTACAACACCACAGCCTGTCCACACTGTATCTTAAGGCATGTAAGGCTGCATTACCTTTTCTGTGTATGGGGGTCAACATGTGGTTTTTGGGGTGGCACTTGGGGGCAGCCACTCCCAGGCTGTGCACGTGTTCATGGGGACAGGATCCTTTGTGTGTTGTGCACATGACCACTGTGATGTGCAACTGTTCATTTCAGAGCATGTGGCATGGTCACATTTCCAGGTTGTGTATGTGTATGACATGTCACATACCCCCAGAGTCCCATATGGGAAGGTATGTATGTCACAGGGTGACCCATTGCCACAATAGTGATGGCCCTCCACAGTCTGTGTGCATGTTGTGTTTCCGATGTCTCTGATTCCATGTGCACAATGGGAGACAGTCTCCACATCCACGTTGTTTGTGCATGGACTTTGATGTTGTGCGTGTGTGTGTCACAGACATCCATGTCTGTCCTGCGGAGGCAACAGGGGCCACTACCTGTGGGAGTCATGTTTGTTTTTATGACGTGTACATGATACGCCATGTCATGCCAGTGTCCATGTGGCAAGACAGGGTCCCTAGGAATCTACCTGTCAATGAGCTGTGATGCCTGTGGCGCATCTGTCCAGACATGTCACTGTGGTGTGTGTTTGGAACGTGACAGCAGTAAATGGGTACTGTGACACAGCCTAATGGTTTCCCATAGCACAACCTGGAACCTGTTGTCAACACATGTTGGACTGAGATGTTAGATGTAGGCCATGTAGGTGCCATATATGTCCATACAGAATGGCACACACATCAAGTACTTGTGTCTCGTAATGATGTATCATGTGATATTGAGTATGGTGAATGGCACATATGTGGGGTGACTGACAATCTTTCTTTCTTCACCTATGCACTGCAGGGCACCAGCTGTCCATAGACCATTCCCTGACCTAGCAACGATGGTGGAACATGACAGCATCCGACGGTACCGCTTCACCAGGCAGCTGATTGAGGATTTGGCAGTGCGCTTGGCCCCACATTTGCAACCTGGCCGGCCGTACCCTGCAGCGCTGACCCCCAAGGTGAAGGTGATGGCAGCCCTACACTTCTTTGCCACCGGTACCTTTCAACACACTGTGGCGACTGCTGGTGGGATGTCACAGACTATGTTTAGCCGTGTGCTATGCGATGTTTTGGAGGCAATGTTGTGATGCCTGAACCAGTACATCTATTTCCCTAAACGTCAACAACTCACTGACGTCAAGAGTGACTTCTATGCCCTGGGGAGGATGCCACATGTCATTGGCTCCATTGATGGGACACATGTGGCTTTGGTACCACCACAGGCACATGAGCAGGCATACAGGAACAGGAAACATTATCATTCGATCAATACTCTGGTGGTATGTCTTGCAGATATGAGCATCTCACATGTGTGTGCCCGTTTCCCTGGTTCGGCACACGATGCCTACGTGATGAGGAGTAGTCGCATCCCGAGGATGATGTCACAGATGCAGAACCAGCGTGCCTGGCTTGTCGGTGTATACTGACTTTGTACCATTGTGTGTGTTCTGCTATGTTGTATTCCGCCCTCTTTTCCAACTCAGCTAATGTGCAATTGTCTGTCTGTAGGTGACTCCGGATACCCCAACATGCCGTGGTTGCTGACACCCCTCAGGAACCCTGTGACACCAGCCCAGATGCGCTACAATGAGGCACATGGTCGGACCAGGAGAGTGATCGAGCGGACATTTGGTCTCCTGAAGAGCCGCTTCCGCTGCCTGGACAAGACAGGAGGGGCCCTCCCATATGCCCCAGCAAAGGTGTGCAAGATTGTCATCGTCTGCTGCATGCTATACAACCTGGCAGTGCGGAAGGAGTTGCCTCTCATCCTGGATGACGATGACCAACATCCGCCACCTGTGGAGGATCCTGGCCTGGGCCACGATGCCAGTGATGATGATGATGATGATGGTGATGTCCGCACACAGCTCATCACCAACTACTTCAGCTGAATGTGAGTATCCAGAGAGTTGTCATGCCAATGATGTGAGTTTGTGTGATATGTGTTGGTGGTGCTCTGGTGCTGTTTGAGTGTGGCCATGTGCTACTTGACTGGAAGCGTGCAGCGATGTGTCCTTACAGGTAGTCTGTACTCCCCAACAGTGTTGACATGCTAACTTGGTTTTCTGTGAGTATCTTGTGACATGTATTGGCCTTGAGTATTGCAGTTCTGTCCTGTTCTTCAGTGCTTTTGACTGTGTGTCATGTCTGTCCTTCACAGGGTACTTTCAGAGTTGTTTGGTGAACTGTGATCCCCCGACACCATGATTCAACTTCCAGGGTGGAAGCAGTCGTTTCCCTACAGGTGATGTGCCACACACCCCTGTACTTTATTTCTTCTACACTTGTTGACTGTGTGGCCACTGCCACGTAGGATTACCTTGCATCTGTAGTGGAAACAGCATGTTGCAAATGTGTAATAAACCTGTGCTTCACTTTAGGATGTGCGTTGTCTGTGGTCACACATCTGACTGACATGTGCTTACTGCACCTGTGGGCTAGTTAACACAGACTGTGAATAGGTGTGGTGTGTGTGCATTCCACTGTATTTCCTGGCAACATCAGTGTAGGCGATGAGTCTGATGGCCCTGGTGTGTATGTGTTGTGTAGCCCTAGTGGTGTGTCTCCCTCATATGTGTCACATCGCCATGACTCACATGACGGTGTTGAACTTGCTGTAGCAGTTAGCATGCACAGTGTCATTTAGCAGATCACCATCTCCATGACAGAAACCACGTTGGAATCACAACAGAGGCAAGTATGGTGTATTAGTGAGTTTATTTCCATACATGTGTGAAGATAGTGCACAGGATGGTGGGTGCTGTACATTGGGATTGGAATCCAAAGTTCCCAGATGAGTTGGAAGTCTTGGTAGCAGAAATGTCCTGAGTAAAGTCCACAGTCATCTGATACATTGGGCCAACTTAAGCTCCCCATGTCATGTGGGAGAGTTGTGTTGCATTCGACAGGGTGAACAGTTTGCACACAAAGGAGAATTTCCAGAACAGGTGTTGGGTTCCTGGGGGATGTACATGGCCATCGGCCTCTCAGTTTTCCTTCCTCGGACGACCCCTCTTCTTTCGGGGGAGACCCTCACGTGCAGGCTGCTGCGGTGCAGAGGACTCTCCGCCAGAGTCATCCTCCCTCCCTGTGGCAGTTGCAGTTGTTGCAGCACCAGATTTTGTGGGCACACAGGGAGGTGTAGCCATGTTGGTGCTAATCTGGCGGAGGCATGTCAATATGTCCCTATGCACCGCTGTCAGTTCTTCCAATGTGTCCCACTTGGACTCCATGCCAGACATGTGTGTCTCCACACGGGACATGTGTGTCTCCACACGGGACATGTGTGAGTCCAAGCGGGCATGATGGGCAGCCTGCTGCTGTTGAATGTCCTTGAGGATCCCCACTACCTGGCTGACCTCTCTGGTGCTATTCTGGTACGCCTCAGCAATGCGTGCCAGTTGTGGGTCATCATGCAGACCAGACCCCTCTGCAAACAGCAACCTATGTCTACCACCCCTCCCACCACCCCTGGCGACACGTGCGGGACCTGTGGTGGCACGCACAGGTGACCGTAGGCCCACTTGGGGGTTGTTACTGGGGTCGTTGTCCATTGCTCCACGTTGGGCCGGGGTCCCTGTGCTGTTGTCATCGGTGGTCCTTGGTCTGTCCGTGTTGGCAGGGGTGGTCTGTGGGTTGGCAGTTGTTGGAGGGGTGGGTGCAGGGGGTGCAGATGTTGGTCCTGCTGGTGCTGCATGATGACTCCCACCGGAGGGGCCAGGTAGGTCTTCGCCATCCGAGGAGTGCAGAGGCTGTTCCACACCAGTGAGCTCAGTGTCCCCCGGAGCCTGGGACAGGGTCTCCTCATCGTCTGCTGCTGTGTCCCCATCTTCACCTGTTTTTGGAAGAGACACACAATGTATGTTATGTTTCTACGGGCATCAATGGTTCACACACCTGACAGTTGTGACTGTACCTCTGGATGCGGGCCTGTACATTGCATTGTCCTCAGTTGTCAGAGTCAGAGGTTGATATTGGTGTAGCACATTGTCCTGCCAACCTGAAGCTTTTCAATGTGAATGTTGAGGTGTGTGCATGGCCAGCATTGGTGGTATTTGGTGGACATCCGGCCCTCCTTCTACCCCCAGCCAGTTATCCCACCATGAAGCATGCCACCCTTGCAGTGTGTGCAGGTTGACTCTCAGGATGTCAGTCAGTGGTGTCCTGCTGTTGGTTGTTGCACAGTTCCCAGCAGGGCCTTGTGCTCCCCACAGCTGAGGCCAGTGTCAGACATCTTTGAAGTGGCTTTTCACTGCCTGTGAGGTGTGCATGCTTCAGTGTGAGCTTGCTGGGCCATGTGGGTGGGGGATGTTGAGCTGTGACTACCACTCCCATCATGCTATTGCCTACACCCCCCTTCCCAGCATGCCCATACTTCCTTCCTTTTGACTCTGCTTCCCTGTGGGGTAGTGTGCCTGTGCTGACAGGATGGCTGACAGTGTTGTCCTGGCGTTTGTTTGGCTACAAGTCCCAAGAGTGTCCCTGTGCTTCACACAGCATAACCCAGGGTGGTGGTTCTTTGTGGGATATTTAATTGGAGTGTGAGGCATTGCATTCTCCCAGGTGAGTTGTGTGGAGTTTGTGTTAAGGGGGTGTGTAAGAAAAGCTGCTTGTAACTATGGTCAGAGCTGTCAGTCCTCCTTCCCACCCAGCCAGATATCCCACCATAGAACGTGCTTCCATTGCAGAGAGTGCAAGTTGGCTTTCAGGATGTCAGTCAGTGGTGTCCTGCTGTTGGTTGGTGCCCAGTTCCCAGCAGGGGCTTGTGCTCCCCACAGCAGTACCCAGTGTCAGCCATCTTGTCAGTTGTTTTCCACTCCCTGTGATGTGAGCATGGTTCAGAGTGGTGTTGATGGGCCAATTGTGAGGGTGACCAATATCTGTGACTACAACTCCCATCATGCTATTGCCTACACCCCCTTTCCAGCATGCCCATACTTCCTTCCTTTTGAGTGGACTTCACTGTGTGTGAGTGTGACAGCAATGGCAAGATGGCTGACAGTGGTGTCCTGCTGTTGGTTGGTGCACAGTTCCCAGCAGGGGCTTGTGCTCCCCACAGCAGTACCCAGTGTCAGCCATCTTGTCAGTTGTTTTCCACTCCCTGTGATGTGAGCAAGGTTCAGAGTGGTGTTGATGGGCCAATTGTGAGGGTGACCAATATCTGTGACTACAACTCCCATCATGCTATTGCCTACACCCCCCTTCCCAGCATGCCCATACTTCCTTCCTCTTGAGTGGACTTCACTGTGTGTGAGTGTGACAGCAATGGCAAGATGGCTGACAATGGTGTCCTGCTGTTGGTTGGTGCACAGTTCCCAGCAGGGCCTTGTGCTCCCCACAGCAGTACCCAGTGTCAGCCATCTTGTCAGTTGTTTTCCACTCCCTGTGATGTGAGCATGGTTCAGAGTGGTGTTGATGGGCCAATTGTGAGTGTGACCAATATCTGTAACTACAACTCCCATCATGCTATTGGCTACACTGACTTCACCAGCATACACAGAATTCCTTCCTTTCAGTGAGCTTCCCTGTGAGGTGGTGTTCTAGTGGTGGCAAAATGTCTAACTGTGTTTGTTGGTTATATTTGTGCCACTGCCTTGCTGTATTTGTAGTTAGGTTTGTACATATCATGACACAGTTACATATCACTATGAGATGGCATGTATTGTGTTTATCTGACTGACAGACAAATCTTGGGGTGATTATCTTTTGGTTGCTGTGGATTTGCTAAGGGTGCATGGTTTGACTATCCCCTTGACAGTGATGTGTGTGTATTGTCACACAATATTGTGTATATTAGTTGTGTACTCACCAGGCTCTGGGATGTTTGATAGTCCATATACGCTCACTGGTGGTAGGATGGCCCGCATCTTCTCCTCCCAGGGCCTGAGGTATAGTGGTTTGGCAGGAGGGCCACTGCCGGTGCGCTGACTCACGATGTAATCCTTCTCTAGTAGGTCCCTGACCCTCCTGCGCACATCATACCACCTGTTCTGGATGTCTTCCTTTGTGCGCAAACATGGTGATTGTGCGTTGACCCTGTCGACGATCCTCTCCCACATCTTGGTTTTCTGCGACATGGGGGTCTGTTGTACCAATGTACCAAACAACTGTGGCTCTACCCTGAGGATCTCATCTACCAGGACTTCCAATTCACTGTCTAGGAACTTTGGATTCTTCTTTGGGGGCATGGTGATGGGTGGTGGTGGTGATTGATGTGTGTGTGTGTGTGTGTGTGCAGGTGAGGGTGTGTGAGTGTAGGTTTTGCTGGGTGTATGTGAGGGTGCTATTTGTTGAGGTGCTAATGGTGTGTGGCTTGTGTGATGGATGAGCTGTGAGTGTGTCTGTGGTTGCTGTGTGATGGTGTTCTGTGCTGGCAGGTCAGTTGAATTTGCAAAGGATCATGGTAGGGATTTGTGGCCTTTATATAGGTGGAGTTGGGGGTGTGTCCTTGTTCCATGTTTTTTTTCCCTGTATTTATTGATTTTGTCATTGCTTGTCTGGCCCTTTTTTTTGTATTTTTTCCTTTGTATTTTTTGTGCATGTAGGAGACGTTCTTCTGACCGAGTAGGACACTGCAGTTGTCTCGTGCGAGCTTCTCCGAGTCGTTTACGCTGTGTTTCTGCTAGGTTTATTGTGCGGCGTACGCGTCGGTCGCCGAGTATTGGCTTCCTTCGGCTGGCTTTTGTATGCGTGTCGGTCGTACGGCTTGAGCTCCGTGCGACTCGGTCTGGTTTTCCACGCATTGCATCGTACTGCGCGGGTCGGAATTCGCGGGTACGTTTCGTTCGGTTCATTCCTGGTGTGTGTCGGTCGGTTCGATTCGCATGGTTTCCCGGCCGGATAGCTTCTTTCCGTCCGGTTCGGTCGTTCGGCTTGTGTTCCGTACGAGTCGGTCGTGATTCACATGCATTTCATCGTACTACCCAGGTCGGGCAGCTCCGGTACGTGTCGGTCGGACTATATTCCCGTACCGAGTCGGTCAGTATGTTTTCCGGCCCGAATCGGAATCGGCCCCTTTATGTCAAGAAACTAATCAGTTGGAGAGCGCAATATAAATAAACACAATTACTATTCTTTTGTCACCAGCAAAAAAACAGACGCTACTAGACAAAGACTCAAAGCGTTAACAACAGCCACATGAAACTACTTGTATATTCGAAAGTTTTATTGCACCAAAGACTTGACGTTGGTAAAGAACAAAACTGCTTTGCTTCATGTTTTACCAAATCAATGCTAGTGCCTGCAAAAGTCCGTAAAAGGATGGTAACAGCACAAACACCCCTAGGGCTTCATGTATTGGCAGATCTGCCAACATGGCCTGGTCAGACTCAAACAATGGGTGAATGGGAAATCAGGTTATACACATAATTACCATAATTTTGCATATTGTGTAATTCACTAATAGCTGGCTTTCTACACTTTGAGATTTGCACTGAATGGTGTCACTTGAGTATAGTTCTCATGCATGACTCCATGCACTCAGTTGTATGTTTAAAAATTGAGTTGCAAAAATATCATGTCAAAAACAATGACAACCTGAATTTTGCAAATGTAACCACATATTGATGAGTATAGATTTACTATTTAATTCCACCTCTATATATGTACCTTCATATACTTCCCTTCATGACATTCTGTTAGTCAACACTCTAGTCACAATATTTTTGCAAGTCATTTATTACAAGTCAATATTTTGGTGATAAACCACTCTCCCTTGTGCAGTAAACTCTAAGCAATGAGAAAAAATATTTTTTGTGCTTGAGCAGCCCCGGTGACACCATTGGTGTGTGACCCTTTTGAATTTCGTAGCTGCAGGACAAAGTTAGTTACAGAAACTCATAATGAAAAGCAGTTTGAAATTACCACTGAAAAGAATGACCACCAGGTTTAAGGAGTTGTTTCAATATTATCCAGTGCCTTAATTATTTAACAATTCCCTTTAATAAGAGATTGATTTTTAATTTACTTCACAGCTGTTGTGGTGAAGCCCTCTTGGCTCCACTTTGGCTCTCCTTTTTAGTTTTATATATATTACACATTTCAGCAAACTTCGTTTTAGCTA
This sequence comes from Calotriton arnoldi, assembly GCA_963921515.1. Classification (NCBI taxonomy): domain Eukaryota; kingdom Metazoa; phylum Chordata; class Amphibia; order Caudata; family Salamandridae; genus Calotriton; species Calotriton arnoldi. The sequence goes on from CAWUFW010003146.1 coordinate 860,591, forward strand.
GATTGTTTTACATATTTTCTTGCATGCTATTTTTCTGCGAATACACTGAATACGCTCCTTGTGTTTAGAAAGCTTTTCCTGCTGCATAATCTGTACTCTTCATTCAAGGCTATGAGCTTAGAACAAGACATCCTAGTGCTTGCTTTGTCTGCTCAAAGACAGCTTCTAACATCTACACACATTATTGCATCAGAGCTATATCTCTACCACAGTAGGTTTATTATATAAACAGTGCACTGTCCCTTTGTGGGTCAGAGTGGGCACTCCAGCTACAATGGTCCTCGGACGAATGTCATGTTTGACATGCAGCTCTTCCAATGCTGATCTTCCATGCTGAACCTACAGAGAGGGATTGTCAAGCCAACTCCAGACCAAGTCTTCCAGTTATGGGGTCTCAGGCTACCCTAAGAGATTGGGCAGAGGGTATAACTACTATGCTCTCAGAGTAAGGGGTGGAGCTAGGTAGGAATATAGTTAAATAGCAACAAGACTGCCATGGTTGGACTGTTCATTCTTCTCACCATGTTCACAATGTTGGGTACTTTGCTTTATTTTATCTGCCTAATAACAGCGCATTCTTTCCATGCAGGACTATCAGTGTTTCAATAAATATATTGAAAACTCCATTTGTATTGTTCCTGTGCTTTACGAAGAGCATGCATGAGCAAACAACGAAAGGGGTAAGATCTGTTTCCATGATTCCCTTGGGGACCTTGGGGATCAGAATGTCATGTTTCAGGTTGCCAAAATCACCTTTCACACCGAAGAGTTAGGGGTTCAGGTGGGGAACTGTGAACTAGGTAGGAATTGGGTCAGCTGTTTCTGATGGTATAGATGGACTTTGCATTCTGAAGTCCTGTTGTGCTAATGGGCAGTCCTACACTTTCTAGTGGGAACCATATAACATGGCGCCACCAACATTCTTAGGTTAAAGGATTTCCTGAGTAGTTCTTGTGTGTGCCCAACATACCCCTAGTCACCGTTTATATGTAGATGTCTGTGGTGATTAGGGACAAATCTTCCTCAGCAAAATAGGAAGCACCTATTTTTGTCCGTAGGTTGTCAAGCTTGAACTTTTAAACGGATACCCTGCCACAGTTATTCCCTCTCTGAATTCCATTCACTACAAATATTCCTGCTAATTGCAGACCTGCTGTTACAGCATGCTTAACATTACATGGGCTACAAAATGGAGGTGGAGATATTACCTTTCTAACTGAGGCCCATGACACTTAAAGAACTGAAGTATTTTACTCATGGGTCACTTTTTCAGCAATAAATGCTAATACACAAACATTTCACTGTTGAGATGAAGCTCCCTTACCAGGCCAAGACAGACCTTATAACGATTTAGAAATACCATTAACATATCAGGAACATCAAAATTGGTTCCAAGGTGCCCTACCACATACATTAGGCAAAATAAGACTGGGTACCCTCAGCAATGACGGGCCACATGGCCAGCACTAGACGGCTACACGCCATACCTCTATATATTGGTGAAAGCCTTACATCATAGATGAATACAATGGACTACTTCCATGACGGTCACTGATGTAGACTATGATTTTAGCCCTACATTGCAAACTCAAGAATTTCTCCAATATGAACATTAAAACCCCATGCCCAGTAACATTTTGCCTCTTGATCAATACAAACACATCATATACACTGATGGTTCAGCCCAACCTGCTATAGGTACAAAAAACAATACTCAGCGGTGTCATGTTGGATGGAAAATTTCCCAAAATATTTACACAGTCCCTAGGGGATTACACTGTACAACTGGCTGAACATAAAGCATTGATACTGGCACTGGAGAATACAGATCCGGAATTCCCCACACTGATAGTTTGTGATGTGTATTACTGTGTCCAGCTCTTCAATGAAAACTTACATTACTGGCACCTGAATGGATTCAGAGACTCAAAGGGTAATACTGTAAAGTACAAACTGCTTTGAGGTAAGGTGGCACAACTCAAACATAGTTTGCCACGGACTCATGTTATACACACATTAAGTCATCAGCGTGTTGGAATACACATTGCAGCGAATTCATTGGCAGATGAAACTGCCAAATCCACAGTTAAGACTACAACTGTAGCTCGGATTACTCTTTCACACACAGGGGTAGATGAAGATATCATGGCTGCCGTGAATACTGCATGCAATGGCACCCCATCATCTAAAAAATGTCCAGCAAAATATTCCTACCACTTAGGTGCTCCAAAAATTCCTTTTGCTACCATCCCTGGGGTGGGTGATCGTGTGATACCCAACCAAAACCGCAGGCTAGATTTAATCATGACTGCCCATGAGGGTGTAGCATCTGCCCATACTGGTGTGGCGGCCACAATTTCACTATTTCAGAAATGCTATTGGTGGCATGGTTGTACAAGCAGACAAAACAGTATGTCCTTAGTTGTGACATCTGCCAACAAGTAAAGAGCTCCACCATTGCACGCCGACCACAGACTTCCCTTATAGTTTCCAGCAAACCTCTCCAATGCATGTATCTACACCATTGCGGTCCTCTAAATTTGGATGGTGCTGTTTATTCTACTTGCTGTAGATTCATGCTCCAGATTCCTATGGGTGGGCCCACAAAGATCACCTGACGCTCGCACCGTTATTAAGGATTTGCAAGTCTTCATTGGCACATAGGCAGTAGCTATATTTCACTCGTACCAGGGCCCTGCTTTTGGCCCTAAGGCTTTTAGAGATACTATGGGAAACCTTGGTGTGGCTGTGCATTATTCCTCGCCATATCATCCTTAGGGATATTTGATTGTGGAGAGGAAAAACCATGACTTAAAGCAATCCTTAACAACTAGAGTATTAGGTTCAGGTAGTAGTTGGGTCCATCACCTGTATGGTGTCCAGAGAGCATAACATAATCTGTCTAGATGATCTTTGGGTGGCCAGACCCTGCACAAGGTCTTATTCAGCATCCAAATATATGTTCATTATCTTGACTGTCCTGGCGCAATGGTGGCAGATACAGCTTTTGACATCAATGAAAGTTTCACTGTCTTACGGGTTGAGCGATCTAATGAACTTTTCAAACATTCTGCAACTGATGGAGTGAAGGAGCAACCAGCATTCCGAAAGTTGGAGGTCTATTTCAGGAGAAGATTGCAGTAAAAAAGAATTTGGCCCATCATACTGTGCACCGGTGCCAGTCCTCAGCATTCAAGGTACAAGAACCATGATTTTGCCACCGCTCACTTGTTGCAAAAACAAATGTTGTACAAAGGTTGTAGCATAAACAAGTGGATCTGTGGGCTTGTTTTTAGGTCTCAACAACAGACAGATTTAGCTGTCTGGTGAGAGCTCATGTAATACATCAAACAACACATAGCATAAACACGCATTTACATACACATATTAGTTATTTCAGTCTGCATCAGGTTGTTTTCATTTCTCAATGCCATCATATTTCACTTGAATGCAGACCACTGGTGAAAGAACAATACCCCTCCACCTCACTCCCCTCATTTTCTCCCAGGCTCTTCCCCATATGTGGTTTTTCTAAATATAATGCTGTGTGCAGGAAATGTTAAGGGGGGAAGCATAGCAGAATTCCCATTAATTTTGTCCTTTGCCCACCCACAGTCTTGCCCCAGCCCTGCCTGGACCACCCATCTTGCTGTTTTATGAGACCCTACTCTATCCTGAAGGCTACATTTCCCGACTCCCAGGTTATTCTTTTGTCACAGAGAGAGATCCCCGCCAGGCCCCAGAAGTAATACATGTAGTTAAAAGCGTTAACCTGTTTGCAAGCGTGTCAGTGTGTGCAGGTCTTTCAAGGGCTCGCTGTCACAGTTAATGTTGCTTCAGTACCACACTCCCCTTGCCTGTGGTAGTTTTGTTTGCTGCCGGCTGTCACTTCTCTGGTGCTCGCAGGTCGTGACCTCATGCTCCCTACCAGCTCTCACAAAGCTGCCAAGTTGCTGTCTCTGATTACATAAAATATTCCTGCCCAACTGACTCTGATGCTAGATCTCAATATTGACGTCAAAGCGTGCATTTATATTTCTTTGTTGCTCCAGAGATCATGACAGGGTGTGACATGTGCTGCTAAGGTTTCACATTGCTATGTGTGACAGTTTCATATTTTCAATGTAATTATGTGTGACATTTCAACGACTCTGAGTGACATAATCTCCGTCACCACTGACCAGAGTCACCCAATCGTCACTGGTGCGGTCCAAAATGCGTTAGTAAGTGCCATCTCAACTATGTCGCACAGTTCATGGCTCCTGAAAAGTACTGTGTACACCGCAGAGAGACTAGACTGTGTGTGAACTTCAGCTAACACACAGGGCACTGGCAGGCAGCTGATCATGACTGCGCTAAAACCGCTATTATTATAAATGATTACCAACCAAATTTAGCTGTGATTGAGAGAGATTATCCACACTTCAGGGGGGCACTGACACACACTTACTTTGCGAGGTTACTAGCGGCAATTCGTTTACGGCCCCGTTGTAAGGGACATCTTAAGGATTTCAGGGGCCCTGGGCCAAAAGTATTTTGGGGGCCCCTATTAGGAACAGCTTTGAATTTATGATGCAATTTCCGTTCTTTCATGCCCTCTTTTGCTAGGTCACAAATACACTGGTCGAAATTCTAAGTATGTTTACATCAAATATTTAAGGATAGTGACTGTGTTTTCAATACTATTATTCAGCAGCAGCTCGTTAATATTATTGCAACTAATCTTTGTGTGAGGTTCTGTTTTGATCTAAAAGAAACTTTGTTTATGGATGTTGGATGGTGGTGAAAAATAAACATGTCTCCTCTATATGTCTTGTAGACTCCCATCAATCACCCACATTAAAAATAAACAAAAGGAAAACGGTATTTTAAAACAATCTTTTTAAGAATTATTAAAGATCATCAGGGCAAGGGTCTCTGCAGAACAGAGCTGGCTCTATCAGGGGCCCCCCTGAAAAGAAGGGGCCCTGGGCCAGGCCCCACTTTGCCCATGCCTTAAAACGTCTCTGCCCGTTGTGGCCACAGAGACTCCTGTGGCAAACGCGCCACAGCCACCCACCCGCTGCAGTCTTACACTGTCACCTCTCAGCAGCAGCACAGAGGTGTGCTCGGCTCCACAGGGGCCGTCGGCCATGGAAATTGGGCCTGGGTCTGTCCGGTCGTGGGCTCAACATTGATTTTAAAAGTTAGTTTTACCACGTGCCCACAGTGGTGTGCGCCGCACAGCCTGTCATTGACGCAGCCAGCCTCCCTCCAATAGAATTGCAGCCGCCTGCTCGCACCTCCACTGGAGGCTCAGGACACCTCCACCTATTAATCTCTGAGTCACAAGTCCCGTGACCAGTCACATGGGTGGGCTGATATCTCGGTAGTACCCATTGGGCACTACCTCTCCTGACATCAGTGACAAAATTGCGGCGTGGCAGTGTTGGAAATACAACAACTGATATTGTTACAATGTAGCTATCAGCTCAGCCCAGCCAGCCCACATAAGCCTGCCAGGGGCGTAAGCACCCCACGGCCTCTGCCACTACACCAGCCTTGAGTTTCAGTCAGCAATTGGGAATCAAATAGCAGCGACTAAAAGACAGCATAGGCATAATGCCTATAATGCGTGACTTTGCATTTCAGTGTGATGATGCGGACCACCACCCTGAAATGCATTAGTCTAACGCCTGATGCGTGGTACATGGCAGGGCTGCATGCACATCCAGGTACATAATGTATTTTGTTTAATAATATTGTCCACCTGTTGAAACACACCTCCCAGGGTCGCTTGCTCCTTGCTTCCTCTGCAGCTGACATGCAAAGGATTAAGCATTCACTGCTGGTGCAACAACGTCTTTTACTCTAGGCGCTGGCAAAGAGGGTCCTGCAGGCACTGCAGGTGCAGCAGCGCTGCAAGTCTTTTACTCTAGGCGCTGGCAGCGAGAAGCATGGAGGCACCGCAGGTGCAGCAGTGCTGTGAGTCTTGTACTCCAGGCTCTGGCAAAGAAGGTCATTCAGGGACTGCGGGTGCAACAGCGCTGCAAGTCTTTTACTGTAGGCGCTGGCCATGGGGGTCATGTAGGCAGCGCACCATTTTATTTATGCTGCAGCTGGTGGTGAGGGTCTCGTAAGCATCTCCTGGAAGTCTCTGTCCAAATCATTGGTCACCCCTCGGAGATGGCATACTGCACACCTCTGTCCAAGAGGCCTGTACGAAGGCAGACATTGTGGCAATAGGGTGTGTAGTATTCGGTAATTTATGGCAGACCACCTTCTGATAATTTGTGCAATTAAACATAAAAATGTTTTTGAGGGGGATAGGCCCTCATGTGACCCGTTAGAATGTTGGTAAGTTGTTCATAACTATCCTGCCACACAATTCCTTTGCTGTCTGTCTGTGTTAATTACGTGAGTTAATAATATGTCGCTTTGCGCATAGTTCCTCACACCACACTTCTGCCCTTTGTAAAGAGTGTGAATATTAGAAGTTATTGTTATCCAATTTTACAGTTTACCTGCTTCGGAAGAATGAAGGCTGAGTCTGCCTTGTAGTTTGTCTGTCTGGCTAATTAACAGGCCTCTGCAATAATATGGTGAATTATAGAATGTTCGAGTTGAGGATAGAGTCTGAGTTCATTTGGCCGCCTGTCTATGGATGTTATTTAGGGGTCACCAGGGGTTGCTACTGCGACCCTTGGCATGCCCCTTGTGACCCCTGGCACTGCCTTTGCGACCCCTAGCGTTAGCAGTGGCAAAATCAGTGCCAGGAACAGAAGCAGCGCGTCCTTATGGATATCGGTGGGGGATTCACTCTTCTTGCCAATTTTTTTAATTATACTAATAGTTAATAGTGTATAATTCGGACCGTGATGAGATTTAGTGAAAAAGGCATGAATTTGTTTTAGAGAAAACACACCTCAAAACACTTGTTTGGTTCACAGAAAGGCAGTCGGTACTTTTGCTTCAAATGTGTGTAGACACTGGCAGATGAAATATTTGTTAATTATTAAATTCGAGAATCAAACATCAAAGGGAAACTAGATTTCTCCTGAGAGTATTTATGCCAGGATTCCTGAAAAAACAAGAGATTGATTCTTCTTGAATTAAAAGTCCATCAACAGAATAACTACCAACATCAGACACGCCCATTATGAATTACATACACCAGCTCACCTGCCACAGCTCACCAGGAAATGAGAACCAACCAGCCTGTCGGCGTTGCTCAGCCAGCGATGTGTCAGGGAATATTTATACCGAGAAAGAGTAAATCCCGGCAGTGTGCCTGACCAGCATTGTAATCCTCGGAGAGGTGTGCACCAGAGGATGGCCCTCCTATGGATGCTGTGTTTACCATTAGTGGGTAAAACTCACAAACCTTCTAACTAGAGGTGTCGATTCCATACAAGCTCCCTCCAGCTAATTCAAATTACAAATCTTGAATTGAACGGTGCATGTCCATATCCTGTGGATGCAACTGAACATTCTAGAATGCAAAATATGATTCCGGATTTGTAGTTGTCAGTGCCAGGGAATGCTTCGCTCCAGTAGATTTGCCTATATTCCTTGAGTAGAGATGAGGAGATATAAAGGTCGGATGAACAGCATTACACGTTCATATTGCAAATAAGTACTATCTATGATTAAAACAAGAACACCAGAGATATGTAGTCTTTATGCACAAATTAACATAGATATAAATCTACCAATGTTAACTATGCAGTTTATTATTTACTTTTGTGCATAATAGAAATTTGTGACATTATAGTGCCCCTTTGACACTCTAAGCGCTACACTTATCTAACTCACTAAGGCACCACCACAAGTCTCCTGTTAAATCTGTGGGGAAATATCATCACCGGAAGTCGCGATTCAACCGGTATTTCACCATAATTTAATGAGTTCCTGAGTTAAACCTCATGAAATGAGGATCAACTTGCCAGACCAGAATTACCACTTCCATTTGGGCAGCTTTTGCCCGAATCTGGGGAGTATACCACTACCACTTGTCAATGGTACGGCACATCCCTGCGTTTTCCCTAGAGCTGTCGCTAAACTCTGCTGCCTAGCGCCAATGCAGGCACCCTTGCAGCATAGTGCAAGAGTGCCTGCATTGAGGGAATGATTGTTTATGTGCAGGATGGTGTCCCTTCCTGCACATGAGCAATCAAAAACGGTGCTTTGTAACTCCTATGTGTGCTGCATTGTGCAGCAGTCATAGAAATTGCAAATCATCATTTGTTTAATGATTGTTTATGTGCAGGAAGGGGCACCTTCCTATACCTAAACAAACATTCATGGTGATTTGCTGTTCCTATGTGTGCTGCACAATGCAGCACACCGAGAAACAGCAACAACAAGGAGAAATGAAACATTTATGCTCGTTTCGCCATGTTAAGACCAGGTTTTCCCTGTTCTTAATTTTGGCGCTGCCTCCTATTTACGCTGCCCTTGTAAATAGGGGGCAGCATCAAAATCAATGGTTGTTGCAGTGGAAAGTCCACTGCAACACCCATTGCCCACTCCTTTCACACATTCAAGGGGGTCTGCCTCTCCTGATTTGTCCTCGAGTTTTCATCCCTTAAATAATAATCCAGAGACAAAAATGCTGATGTCCGAATCCTTACTTTGCCTGGAAAGAGTTTTGTCTTCTATCTTAGCCTTAATGGAGAAATCAGTAAGTAACTCTGATTATATCCTGGATTCTCTTTTGGCCTTGACTAAGTTCATAGTCTCTGAACAAAGACTCTCGCCTGGTAAAGCCGGCCTACTTCTTTCCTGTAAGCCTAATCCTGGTAAGGGAACCTCTTCTGCTCCATCTTTGCAGGATAATTCCAATCAACTCAATTCTACTCAAACATGCTCTCTCTCCCACGTTAAAGGGCGGGAATTTGGCACTCAGGCTGGTAAATCCTCTTCTAGCAGAAAAAATAAAAAGTTATTGAAAGGTAAAGAAAATGTAGATATATTCGACGAATTATACCCTTCTTCTCTACAAAAGCTCTTCGAACCAGAGGACTCAGTTCCAGTATCTGTATCTGCGTCCTGCCAGCAAGCTAAGAAGGAACAATCAAGTACAATTTGAAAAGCTTTCCCCATTTTTCTAAAAACAGGCGCAAATTATCCTGAACATCCCATAGTGGGGGAACTAAAAGCTGGTTGTTCTCCTCCTAAGGAAAAAGATATCAAGAACAAAAGTAACAGCATTTGCAAGAAGAAGAAGAAGGAAAAAAGGGAAAAACTTCGAAGGATAAATAAAAAAAGGGCAAAACGCTTCGACCCTATTTTAATTTTAAATCTATCATCGAACTCTGATTCAAACGCCATGAAGAAGAAAGATGGTCAAGGAAAAATCAATTTATTGAGACCTCGTTCACCTTTTCCGAATCTTAGTGCCCCTATTCAATCCTCCCAAGCTACAACTGTATTAGATCTAAGTGTTCCTTCTATTGTACAGAGTAACTTGAACCCCAATGCCTTGATATTTGCTTCCTCTTTAGGTAGTTATGTTATTTATAATCCTACTATAAATGTTCCTGAGGTAACTTGCCAAGTCAATCATTCACTTTTTGCACCATATACTTTAGACTTTTCTTTTTTTTTTATCATGAGCCATATATGAATAGGTCCTTTCTATTGGGTTGTTTTGCTGAAATTCCTGGCCTCCAAATGATCCAGAATAATGACCTCGTCCTGGTTCAGGTTCAAAAATATAATAATCCTAGGGGTACAAGAGTAACGTTTGCATCTAAAGTTATCTCCCATCTGATATTGTCAAACAGTGATAAATTACGATGCTGTGGTATTGATGTTCTTGTTCCTGAAGAGGAGCCAGCCTCAAAAAAAGCTATTCATAATCGGCAGCTTAATACTTAGCCAGATATCCCCACAAGGGACCTGCCCCACCTGGAGAGAGAGAGTATATTGCAGGTTTAACTTGGTAAAGACGGAAGGAGAGTTTCGCTTCTCACAGAGGAAAAGAATCATTGTGTTCTGCCTGCAGATGTGGAAGATAAGAAATGGAGTTGGGTAGCAGGCGCTCTTAATATAAATAGATCCTCAGGCTTAAAATATGGGAATTCTTCCTAGCAAGAGTCTTAAATTGATCTCTTGGAATGCAGCCGGCTTAAGCACTAATAAAAATAAACTCTTATTTTTTTTATTTTTTTTAATAAACATTTTTATTGTTTTGTTCAAGAAAATGCCAATGATCACAGAAATCAAATAATGTCAGTACATAAAGCGTGTACAGCCTTACCAGTGCATCAACAACATCATCTGGAGTCAACTTTGCTCACCGCTCTCGCTTGTCCCTTTCCCCACTTGCACAGTAAGCGCAACGTTACAACAATACGCACTCTAATTGTGTCCATCAATCGCTCATGTCCGGGTCCGATTCTTCAAGCGGTGGCGTACATATGTTCCCTCTGAAAGCATTCCACTTCCCCCACACCCGTGTCCACTTTTTGGGGCACCCTCTGTGAACAAAGACCACCTTCTCCGCTACCATTGCTCTATCCATATCACCACACCACTGTCGAAGTGTGGGGACGATGGGCGCCCCCCAATGTTGAGCGATATTACGTTTAGCCAGCATCATACCCAAAGTTGCCCAATCCTGAGCCGCATTATTAAGGTCAGTCGGTTCCCAAATATTGAGAAGGCATCTCTTGGGTTCTGGGGGGACCCCAGGTCCGCAAACCTTTGTGATAGTGTCCATAATGGTCTCCCAGTAGTGCGCGATTTTGGGACAGTCCCACAGGGTGTGGTAGAATGTACCCGGTAACCCACAACCCCTCAGACAAGCTGAGCTGTCGGCCCTTCCCATTTTGTGTAGTGCCGTTCTTGTGAAGTATGTTCGGTGCAGTATTTTGAGTTGTACTAACTGTAGTTTGGAGGGTATGGCAACTTCACGCGGGGATGCAAGGGCCTCCTGCCAGTCCGTTTCGTCCAGCTCCCCCAACTCTGTCTGCCATTTCTCACGAAGGGCAGCCGTCGGATCCAGCCGATTGTTTACAAGTTTACGATAGGTCAGGGAAATGGCTTTTCTGGTCAGGCGGTCTGTCAATAGTCTGTCCTCGAGTGGTGAGGAGTCGGGGAGATCGGTACCTGATGGTATGGCTTTTATGAGTGCGTGTTTTATCTGTAAGTAGCGATAGTACTCCGTCCGAGCCATCTTATATGTGTCCTGCAGCTGAGCGAATGAAATGACCTACCCTTTCTTCCAGAGATTCCCTACCCGCGATATACCAATGAGGTCCCATCGGGAAAAGCCTTTGCTGTTGCGAAGTCTGCCTAATCGACGGGTGCACCAAAGTGGTGTATGCTGCGTAATGACCCCCTCCCAACCAAGCTCACGGAGCGCTGTGAACCAAATGTGTACGGTGTGTGCAGTAGGTCCTACTAGTGTGTGTTTACGGGATTTGTTGTATAACGCACCTAGGACACCCTCTGCGCCGAGAGCGTGTCTGTCCATGCGGAGCGCGGCATCGTCCTGTGGGGCATGTATCCACTGGTTAACCACTATGAGCTGCGAGGCCCAGTAGTACGTCTTAACGTTAGGCAGGGCGATCCCACCATCGTCCCAGCCCCGTACCAGTTTATGTAGGGTTATGCGGGCTGGTTTCCCATCCTAGAGAAGGCGACCCACCTCGGCGTCTATCGCTTTTAAGTATGACTTAGGAACTGGGAATGGGGTGTTCTGTAGGGCGTAGAGAAACCTGGGAAGTGCCATCATTTTAAACAGGGCAGCGCAACCCATAAACTCTTATTTTTGAAAGAGCACATCGCGGACATAATATGTCTACAAGAGACTTTGATCACAAAGAACTGATCCACTGAAGATTATATAGTGCTGAGCTGGCCTGTGCTACCTGTGAATAGAGGACATGCTAAAGGAGGTATTGCTATATTACTAAGTACAAGTCTTAGATGGTCATATAAAGTAATCCTTCATGCCTCTAACTTAATTCAGGCGATTAAGCAAGATCTTAAAGACGTCCAAGATCATTCAAATTCTTTGCTGATCGTAAATGCATATTTACCTCCCGATGCATCTTACTCTTATCTATTAAAGGATCTATTTGGTTATGTCTCCACTACTTTGAAAAGTGAAGATTGCAGGTTTCTAATGTTAGTTGGAGATTTGAATTCTAAAGTTTCTTCTCATAGTATAAGGGTATTCAATAACGCCCCAAAAAATGAAGCCTTAAACATCCCCCCTGCTCAGCTCCCGAACAACAGCCGGACTGATAAAAGAGGAGCTGTATTACTCAAAGGTCTGAGAAGTCTGGATCTTATAATTGCCAATGGGAGGTTAGAAAATGATATACCAGCAAATGATACCCATAAGGCGCCTACTGGGAGAATCATTATAGATTATTTAATTGTTTCTGCAGATTTCTTTTGTAAACTCATAAGTATGGAAGTTTTGGAAAATTATTTTAACAATCACGTGTTGATCTGCTCTAAATTTGAATATTCTTGTGCTAAGATAGCACAGTAGGGTTTAATGCAATAAATGGTAGAATCCATTGGAATACCCTAGCTACCGCTAAACTAAAAGAAAATTTAACAGTTTTGATAGGAGATCAGCAGCGCTTAGTAATGGCCGAGTGTTGTTCTCCTCAATCCAACTTATTTGAAGCCTTTTCTTGTAATGCAGGTACTTTGGCTACATCATGTAAATCATTGCATGTTCCAGCTAAACGGAGATCGTATTTTAACCAAATGCTTTCTATAAATAGGGAAATAGATAAATTAGTGAGGGCTCAGTTTCTAAATTTTTCTCTCGTACAAAGTAACTTAATAAATCTATTAAAAAGGAAAAGACAGAGATCGTGTATGGGTACAGTTAAAAGAGGCGGCCTTAAAAAATAACTCGAAAAGGTACTGGGAAATAATCGCTGATTGTTGCGGCACAAGAGTAAAATCCCTCCCGATCCCTATTAAAGAAGAGGAATGGAAATTCCATCTGGTAGAACTCTGGTAGAATCCTAATCCTTCCGGCTCTGCCCCCGCTTTACCCTACTCGTTTGAAATCCCTGAATTCAGCTATGCGCCCTCAATGAGTGAAGTGATAGTCAATCAACACTTTATTGTTTAAGTTAATTAAAACCATAACAATGTCATGAGGGATCAACAGTTTACATACATATAAATGATTTAAAATATTTAAAAAAAGCATGTTACTTATTTTATCCTAAAAGCTAGAGACAATATCCTTATCATGATTCTATATCGTAAAATTGTTGACGGAATCGCAATTTCATCAGATTAAAAAAAAAAAAAAAAACGTTTAACATTTTACAATTTCAATAGGGTTGCTAGACATTACTGGATTGGAAGTGTCTGATTCTGTCAGCCATTTGGTTTTTTCATAAAGTAATACTTTATCATCATTTTACATGTCAACTGAGGGTCTGTTGTACCGAGTCCTCTGATGATGGCCGATCTGCAAGTTCGAATGCCTCTGTCATTAAAAATCTTTTTTAGAAGCAATACGCGGTTCGATTTTAAGATGGGGCAGACACAAATGAGGTGGATAAAATCTTGCCATGCTGCACCACATAAGCTACATGTTTTCACGCCTTTATACTTCCATGCTGGTTGATCGGCCAAACTTGGTAATACCCCAAATCTAATCGCCATTAGCTTTCGTTTCAAGTAGGGCGAATATGTTGTACTGAGGTATTCCGCCGGTCGAAGTGATGTATAGGATTGGAGAACCATCCAAGCATGGGATCTTTTGACTAAGGTGCGTTTATCTTCTAATGATGATTGTAGTTTAGCCGCTTTGTTTGTTATTCTACGGAAGACTTGGAAGGAGGGGTTCTGCGCCCAAAGTTCAGTTGTCTTAGTTTCCTTTAGTGCCATTTTCAGGAATTTGCCGTAATTTGAGCTTGGATCATCTTCCTGGGCACGCCACAGAGCATCATTTAAGATATTGGATCGGTTCTGCCAAAGTTTGTACCAGGTTTTAATAGCGGCATATTTTCTCCCTATCTCCTGTTGGATAAGGCCGAATTCCAGTCGGACCTGGGCCGGAGATGCATTCTGAGGTAGACTAAAGACTTTTTTATAGGTCTTTGTTTGCAGCGAGTCTAGGAGTTTTGCGTCCTTGCCGTTTAACACTATGCTTGCATAGGATACTGTAGGTAGTAGTTTCGCGGCCATCACTGCTATTAGTGGCTTAAAGGAAGGACCCTGTAGTTTTTTTGCAAGGGCACAGAATGCATAAATAAGGCCGTTTCCTTTTTTTTCCAGGTATTGTTTCTGAAATTGGAAATTTAATCGATTATCTATATATACCCCCAAGTATTTATAAGTGCTAACTATTCCAAGGCTCATTTCTCCTAGCTTGAATTGATACTGATGTCGCGGACAATTTGCGATTGACATAGTTTTTGTTTTTGTGATGTTAATTTCCAAGGCATTAGTCTTAGCAAACATTAATAACTCATTAAGTGCTCTCTGTAGGCCTATTCTAGTTAGACTAAGCAGGACTATGTCGTCTGCATACGAGAGATGCGTTATGGGCAGTGTAGTCAGGCGCGGAGGGTGTGTATTTGCCTGATCCAATCGTGGTGAGAGATCTGCCATAAATAGATTGAATAAATGGGGGGCTAATACACAGCCTTGTTTTAATCCGATCTCTGTTTGTATCTTCCTGGACAATTTTGTGCCATTTGCTATTTTCACACGGACCCACGTGCATGTATTCAGTTGTATTATGGGTCGTAATATTGTTTCCGGGAGACCCAATTTCTGTAATTTACTCCATAACAGACCACGATTCACCCGGTCGAACGCAGCTTTGAAGTCTATAAAACATAGTTGTAGTTTTCTTTGCATGCGTTTGCACTTGTCCGCTATTGTGGCAAGGGCTAAGATATTTGTTGTGGTGCCACATCCTTTGCGAAACCCTGTTTGGTTGAATGGAATCAGCCCCTTTATGTTGGACCATTCTACCAAGTCCTCCAGGATTAATGATGCAAAATATTTTGCTTCATCATCAATTAGAGCGATTAGCCTATAGTTTGCCGGGTCCGACCTGTCACCTCCCTTGTAGATCGGGTTGATGATTGACCTTTCCAACTCGGGGGAAGGGCATTTGTTATACCAATTTCGTTATAAAGGCCTGTTAGCGGTGTTGCCCAGTAATCGGGATCACTCCTGAAAATGGCCTGCGGGATGCCGTTTGGGCCAGGAGCCCCATCATTGCGTCCCAGTTTTATTATTCTGGATATATCTTCTACTATGTAGTGATGACTTGCCAGGACTAGTGGTAGGGCTAGGATGATACAGAGATCATGTGGTCCAGGGGAATTTTTCCCTGAGAGTTTAAACTCCAGAGATTTATTGTTATTGTCTGTTTCACTTTTAGGGAATGGTGTGTGGTCTTCAAATGTTTTACTTATATGTACTACCCAAACAGTCTCTGTTACAGAGGCATTATTTATTACTTCTTTTGATCTTGTTGTACCATTTACTAGTTCCCAGAAGAGCCTGTTATTTGTTTGTTTAGCACAAGAAAGTAGCTTTGTCCAGAATATCTCCTGTTGTGCTTTCTGGTCCTTCCATATTTGCTTTTTATACAATTTCCTGATATTCTTTATTTTCTCCCAGGCGTGATTTGGGACTTTCGGTGTCTTGTTTTTCCTCACCGCCTTTCTCAGTTCTTTTCTTAGCAAATAGGACTTACTGGAAATATTTGTGATGGTGTTAAACCTCCTTTTCTGTACATAATTAATTTTAGGTGCTTGAATTAATAATTTGTTGGTGAAGGTGAACCAATTCTCTACTAAGTTGTTGCCGGGAATGATCTTTGTTTCAATTATTTCTTTTGCTAGCAATATTAGTTCTGGCAGCGTTTCTGATGACGATCGAATACGTTTCAGATTGGTTGTGGTCAGTTGACCTATCTCAGTGGGAGCTGGCCGATGTTTTAGATGGCTTGTTTCTAATTCAAGTACCTGATATGAATGGTCACTTCGGGTTGAATACTTGATAATATATTTCCCCACACGGGCAAGTAATGGAAGCGTTAGAATTGTATAGTCTAAAATTGACTGAGTGTGAACACCCTGATAAGTCCATCGCGGAGGCGTGTCATCTTTTGTTCTACCATTTAATACACGCAAGCCGAGATGTTCCAAGGCTAAAACCAGCTTTTGCCCGTTCAAATCATATCATTTTGTTGTAGAGGATGATTGTAAGGGAACTGACCATAACTCATTAGCCGCTGTTAATTGCTCATCTTCATCTGGTGTATAAATTAAGTATGAATTAAAATCGCCAGTTATTATCTCCCAGGCTGGGTTTTCAAATCTGATTAAAGTGATTATCGACAGCAGTTTTTCACACTGTGACTCTTTTTTTCTAGCATTCGGGTGCAAGTAGAGGTTAATTAATATGACAGTTGTTGTCTGGTTTTTGGGCCCTTGGTCCATTTTAATTACTTGTAAATCTAGTGTCGTACTAGGTAACTGTTCAGTTTTAATATTTAGTGCCGTTGATATATATACTGCTAGGCCACCCTTTGGCCTTCCATATTTATAAGTTCTAGTTGCCGTTACATAGTGGAGTGTGTAATTAGCCACGTCCTTGCACTCCGTCAGCCATGTTTCTTGGAGTGCGATAATATCATAATACTTCCAGTAAATCGGAACAGTGTTGTCCTGTAATTCTCTTTTTGCACCTGCAATATTCCAGGATAGGAGTTTTACGCTATTGTAGTTGGTACTTTTTCCCTTTGTGGCAAGTCATTCTGTTTTCTGGCCATTTAGAGCTGAGGCCATCCAGTTCCATTTATTGGTGTCTTGTTGTGGAGTTTGTCTGTCCATGGTTTCTTCAGAATGGCTTGTTTTTCCCCTTGCATTTTGTAGTACTGAGTACACTGGGATGTTGTGTTCTTCTATATTAAGTTTATTTGGTACATTTAGTAGAGGTGAAGGATAGCGTGGCTTCGTTGGTCTTGCCATTGTAATGCCCCATCCTTCAAACTCTTGTCTGGCATTCATTATTAAAGACACTATTTCATCATTTTTCCAAGTCGATAGTGTTTTTTCCGTCCCACTGTTTTTTTCTTGAGAAATAAATTGAATTAACAATAAGTCTGTGGTGGTCAGATGCTTTAAAGTAGGGATTTCGGTTATAAGTCTCAATATATTCCCTCTATTGAGGAGGTCTTGTTGCCCCTGAGAGATGTAGTGGGGAGTTAATATGATCTGCTTATTCCAAGTGTTTTCTTGATTTTTGTCCGATGTTATTACTGTCGAAGCTGAGTGTTGTAATTCCTCTCTGTAATTGGTTCCAGCTCTATCACCTATTTGCATATTGATTTTAATTGTGAAATTTTTCGGTGCATGTTCTTCAGGAGGGCTTCTTTGCTCCATCTCAGGGCTGCCCTTTGTTTGCACTAGATTATTCATCATTTCAAATTGTCGCTTCACAAGAGTCGGCTCCGATGCGCATATTATTTGCTTCTGTCTTCCTTTGTTTTCTATGCAGGTGTCATCTCGGGTTGTACTGACAACTTCCTGCGTTACTTGGTTTACAATTATTCTGTCTTTATGTTCTTCCCGACTTATGCGTCGGGTTTTCTGATTTGTTCCAGATTTGTGTTTGTGTTGCAGCTGAAGCTTTCTTATTTTTACTTCCAGTGGTTTGCTGTCAATAGATGCTGTTTGTATTTGTGTTTGGTTTGTCTGAATCATATCGATTGATTCGTCTGTTTGTAAACTGTGACTTAATGAGGTTGACGAGGTGTGGTGTCCTTGTTTTCGCTCTTCCTCTACTATAATCCTCTGTTCAGAATGCGTACTTGGCGTTTCTAGACTTGTTTGTAGTTTTTTAGTTTCGAAGATATGAAACCATTTCCTACTGGTATTAGTGTCTTTTGTTGTATTCTGATTGTTCTTTCTAGATTTCCTTGCTCGTTTCCTCTGTCTCTTGGTTTGCAAGCATGTTTCTGTATTGCCTTGGCCATCTAGTAAGGCCGGAAGCGGATTTACTTGGCCCATATCTTTATCTACCATCCTTGTCCCTTCACTAATGTTCTTTGGTCGGTCGGTTGTGAGCAGTACCTTTGGTGGTTCTTTCCCGTGATCTTTGATGTTATTTTTAAGACCTGTCCCTCTATTCGAGGTCATTGACGGATCTGATGTAATCAATACATTTGATTGACAGACAAAGGAAGTTTGTTGGTTTGACTTTGGTGACTTGCTTGTGAGATTTGTACTTTTTGTCCAACAATCGCCAGTCTTTTGTCTTTCCTTTAAGATGCTTGTTAGGATTGCTGGTACATTACTTAGCTTATCGATTATTGGACCACATGCACAATCTTTGCCTGCTACTGTGTTTGTTTCTCGCTCCTTGATTATCAAGTCCGCTAGTGTTTCCAATTTCGTATTGATTCCTACGATATATGTGGCTATTATATTCATCAAATCAATCTGTGTGTCTAACTTATCCGATTGCATATTAAGTACTGTTATTGTGGTTTCTAGCACTTTTAACAGCGATGTATATGCTGACTGATGGATCCCCTCTTTTATTTCCGGTGCGGACCCTCCTCCGCTTCTATCTCGTTCCTTTGCTTTATCTGGTGTTATTATATTTTCCTGTGAAAGACTTGTGTCGGTGAAGCTAGTTTGCGACTGTAGTGTCGGATCTTGATCTTTTCTCTTCACATTATAACTCATTTTGCTCTGAGTTTGAATGGGCTGTTCCAGTGTACTTGATATTTCAATTATTGGTTGCGAGTGTTCTATTTCTTTTTCACTTGTTTCTTTACACTTTTCGTTCTCCGATTGGTTAAGAGTTTTAGCTTCCAACGTCTGCAGAAGGTCAGTATTGCTTGATAGTGATATTGAACACGACCATGAGCTATTATGCTGGGTATTTGGAAGTTGAGAATTATCTAATGTTTCCAAATGTATTTCTTCTGACATTTGTTTAAGTGAACCTAGATTTAATACAGATTTTGGTGTTGAGTGTGGATAATCAGAGGCATGGACTTGTGCCTGTATCACTAACCGGCTGCTGTTTAGTTGATCGTCCGCAGTAGCATTTTCTTTAGTTTCACTAACCTTCTGTGTGCTATTATTCTCCATACTATTAGACTTTGTTCTTAAATGACTTCTTTGTGGTGTCAAGGGGTTCGGAAGACCCTCCAGTTGTCCTGTTTTTGAAAAGATAGCTGTCGTTGGATCTTTTAGAAACATGAACTTCTTATTAGGGGTCAATTTTCCAAATATAGAATACTGTAAAGGAATTAGTAAGCTTGTCTTTTCTTGAACTGATTTTCTGGGTGATTCATCTATCTCCTTGGATTTCTTGGAACCTTGTTTTGCTGTTTTTTGTGCCAGTTGCTTTCTGGGTCTCCCTGACCTCATTTTTACCTTTTATTGCCGTTTGTTTTTCTTCTTTATGCCCAATATTAGGCTATATGGGGCGATTACGATAGTTGTTTTCCTCCCTGAAGGTACAGGTTGTTTATCGGAAATTTTCACCCAAATTTGGAACTACCTGCTTTTTTTATTTTTTATTTTTTGACGCCACTTCGGCAACCAAGTCCGGGCAAGCCTGCCAGACTCCTGTCCTTAATTGTGCTCTTTAGGTTCTTTACACTTTACTCTTTGCACTGTCTCCAAAAGGGGGGGATGTGGCCTGTTTAGTTGTACTGGCCACCTTCTTTTTTTTCGGGGGCCTCTGTGTACTGCTGAGCAATACACTCCCCCACACTTCCCGTACAGTGGTTTGACGGCACCTGCACAGCTGTACCCCCTCGGAAACCACTGCCACCGGTATTGCGTGCTGTCGGCTAAAGGCTATGTGCTGTAGGGTGTGGGCTGTGGGCAACTGGCTTTCAACTGGGAACCAAGAACTGGGAGACACAACTCCAGGTCCAGCTCCAGACCAGGAGGGTCACGGCCGCTTCTACCGCAACTCGCTCAGCCCCCTGCCGCCTGCTCATGGAAGTTGGGGGGCCAAGTGTCGACAATATCCGCGCCGGGAGCTGTGAGGCTTAAGACGTCCTTCTCAGCGCAAAAACACGGGGCTCAAAATAAAACGTTTCCCCTTCCCATCCACCGTGCCCTTCCCTTACTTCATTAGGGGGAGGGGGGGAACTTCCTATGCCACTCACCGCTGGCCACGAGTCCCAGGCTGCAAGCACAGCAATCAGCTATCAGCGGGCTATCAGCAAGCTGCCAGGATAAGCCAGCCGCTGACCACCACCCGCCAAATCCCTCCGAGTGCGGTTGCTTTTCACTCGCTCTCCACTTCACTGAACATTTCGGTCGACTCCCGCAACCACTTACGAGTGGCAGGCTTGCAAGGGGGAGCAAAAAGGGAAACTGGCTCCTCTGTTTAGCAGTTTAGCAGCGTTTGGCAGAGGTTTTCTTAGAGCGTCCGCTCTCGGCGTTATCTCGGCGTTATCTCGGCGTTATCGGCTCCTCGCACACAGTCAGCTGAGTGCAAAAGCCGGACCGGAGTGAAGTGATAGGATTTATTAAAAAAATGAGAGCCTCAAGAGCAATGGGTCCTGATGAAATTCTCATGACAGTAATTAAAAAGGAACCTCTGTTGTGGGCTACTTACCTAACTCCACTGTTCGATTTCTGCTATTCTCAGGGGAAGACGCCTCCATCTTGGTCTGAATGTATTCTAATCCCTCTGTATAAAAAGGGCCATAGACATCATCCGGGTAACTACCGACAAATAGCTCTATTAGATGCGGTGGGGAATATATTTGCTCGTAGTATTCTTGATCACCTCACTGAATGGGAGGTGTAGAAGAAGGTCCTCCCTATAGAACAAGCAGGTTTTAGGAAAAATCACTCTACCCTGGATAACATCTCCATGTTGAAACTAATTGAGGAGAAATATACCATTTTTCGTAGGTCAAATATATATATGGCCTTTATAGATTTTCAACGGCCTTTGATAAGGTAGACCGGCTGCTACTGTGGAGAAAATTACACAAAATGGGAGTGCCTTCTCCTCTGCTATCTTTAATTATTGCCCTACATTCTCAAACATGGTGCCAGGTATTAATTGGAGGAAATCAAGGCCTATAATCTGTAATACCCATCGAAAATGGTCTGACACATGGTTGTTTATTAGAACCGCTGCTCTTTTCCTTATATATAGCAGATTTACCTGAATGCTTTTCTCATTTAGAGGGAGATGCACCAAAGATAGGCAGCCTTTCTTTTGCATGCCTTCTATATGCTGACGATATAGCAGTGATGGATCTAACCCCTAATTGGCTGAATATAAAGATGATATCATTACAGAAATATACGGTGGCACACTTCTTGAAGATTAATGTTTCGAAAAGCAAAATTTGAATTATGGAGTGTAACAGAAGTAGAAAATTATGTAATTTTAAGTGGAAAATTGGTCATGAAAAGTTGGAGGTGGTAGATTCCTTTCTCTATTTAGGGAAATTAATAGCGTGCAATTTGAAGAATAAACTTCATATCGAACACAGTTCTATTGTAAAGAGGCATCTCACGCAAATGGCCTGCACATTTTTTTTATAGTGCAATGGGTCGAAGGCATTTTTTACATCTGCTTTCTGTTTTTAAAGCAAAAATCCCTCCAACCTTGCTTTATGCTATTGAATCAATTCCTGTAAAGGACTGGAGTTTTTTTTAGATAGAATTGAAGGCCAGATTTTACGTAAATTGTCTAGTTTTAACTCTCTAGTCCCAATAGCTGCTATTAGATTGGAATTTGGCTTGATAAGCTCCTATATCCAATGCTTATCCAGGATTTTGCGTTGGGGATATCAGTTAAAAAATAGTGAGCCATACACATTAAAAGGTTTCATGTGTCAAGAAATCTTTGGAGGTATAGTAGGCAAATATTCCGTTTCTTGTGACTTTTCTCTGGCACTAAATGTTTTCTGTGCACAGGAAGAGTCAGTGATCACCCTCTCATTTTAAGAATTTAAATCCTTTTAAACACTACAAGTGGTAAGATCAGCTATAATAGAGGGATTACATTTTGGAATTCTAAAGAAAGCTTAAAGATAATAGCCAGGTGGAATTCACCGAGAATTCCTCAGAAATATTTATCTTGGAATCTAGAACATGGAATTCGACGATGGCTTACCCTATGTCGCATGAACCTTTTACCTTTAAATGACCTAACAGCTGGTCTCATTGCATGAAAAATGGAAAAATCTGTAACTTTTGCGAGTTGAGCATTCAGAACCTGGATCATGTCTTGTTTGTCTGCCCAGCATTGGTTCTGAGCCGTCGTCGTTGGCTTCATCCGATGTTTTTACAAAACTGTATCAAAAATGTAACTTCAGCCCATGAATTTCTCTTTTGCCCAAAGAACGAAGCAGTTTGTGTAAAACTATTCAACTTTTTTAAGGAGTTTATGAATATATTTTAACTTCTTTCATATCTTTTGAGATGGGTTTTTCTTTCAGACACATGGCTCTCCTTCCAATTATGCTGTTAATCCCTGGGCCTTGGTGTCTTTTAAGGTTAAAAGGTCTCAGCACTCTTTTTTGGATTGTATTTTGCACATGTTATGGCTGCTAGTTAACTGTTCTTTGCACAATTGGGATATATTGTACTCCCACACTCTTGCTGCTATTTTAAACTTGATTTTCTAAAGAAGCGGTTATTATACGTTGTTGTATAATGTTTTAGAAACTTGAATATGTAGTTGCTGCTATTTCATGTGTTTTTGCACAAAATTAGAATATATTTATTTTTAGGTTTTTTTCTTTAAAGGAAAATGTATTGTTTATCCAAAATACTCTGGTTGTTTCAGAACATTTTCCAGATTTTATCAAGCAACTGATGTGATGTACATTATTCTAAACTGAAACTATCACAAAGCTACTATTGTACAATATGGACCTAAACTTGTGCCACCTGTTTTGGTAGAGGCTTTATTTAGGACTTTGTTGCTGCTATTTGGTCTTAATGCTGAGAACCTTTATTTGTATCTCGCTTATTAGGGTAATTGACAATATCCATCTATGTTAAGGGAAAATCCAAGGCTAATTATGAAGGGTCTCGATATTTATCAATGGAATGAGAAATGAATTGACCTTATGTTTTATCATATTTATTATGTAATAATTGTATGTATATTTTATGTGGACCTCATTGGAGATCCAAATCTTTAATAAATATTGAATTGAATTGTACTCATGTCACAAGGACTCAAGTCAATGCACCATTAGAAATTAGAAATCCAGTTGGACTGCGACTCGTATAACAACCCTTTGAACAATACTGTGCAGGTAGAAGTTTGTGGTCACAATTAATAGATCTATATGTGTTCAAGGACATAGTGAAACTCCAAACCCTCTATCATAAATGAATAAAACACTCAAAATAGTTCGAAGAAACAGCAAATGTACTTTAAAATGTTTATTTCAAAAACCCAAATCTAGTGCATCAAATACGAACAGTAACCATACAAGCAGCAATGCAAGGCATGGTACATCAAAACAAAATAAGCACTACTAGTGTAGTTAGCAAGTCCCTAGCATCCTAACACCCAAGAGCTATTTCTAAGTGTAATGCTACATTTTAGCAGAAGCGGTAAGTAGCAAGCCTATAAATCCATTTTCTTTAAATGGATCACATGGCATACCTTCTCTTAGTATGAAATGGCTGTTTAGCTTTTCTCCATCAAAGCTTTTGCCTGGGAGTGACCAGCATTGAAAGGCTCATCTCTACAAGCTGGCATGACCTCTGGTGTGATTGTCCTAGTGCAAGGCCCCTCCAATATAATGGTCTGATACCTGTGTTTATAAAGTATGTGATAGCCAATATTTATAAAATAAATGCAGTAATTGCAGACACGAATGCTTGAATATGTTTAAACAATAATAGAAATAAAAGCATCATCTCGATTTGATTGTTGATATTATGGAGGCCTCCACAGCTGAAATAGAAGTATGGCAGCTCCTATAGCAAGCGTCCATATTATAATGTTGTGCAGTTCCTAGGAATCCCCAGGACCTGTGAGTTTTGGATGACCTAAACTGAGGGCTTGGTGTCCAAACCGCTTCCGGACACCCTTACAGGATATGTCAGCCGTTAGACCAGCTTGCTCTACAGTGCCATTACCACCCCCTGTATCCTACAGTGATGTAGGTAGTTTCTGGCAACCACTGAAAATTACAACCCTGATTCCTCAGGGATCTTGGTAAACAGTACAGTACTCGACGCTCAGTCACTCGTGCTCACTTATTCTCTGAAAATACACAGGGTGGCGATTAGGACATTTCAATAAGTATTTATTGGTCCAGCGTCAGTCTCATGTAAAACATATTTGCTGCGACAATCAGGAGACAGAAGCATACAAAAGAGATTGCAAGTACCCATATAGTAAATAGTAGATACATTACTATCATAGCGCTAATAAGATGAACATAGGCAGTTCAGATAAAAACAGTAGCACTTGCATTTTCCTAAAATGTGGGCACTAAGTAATTTGCCTAAATGTACCTATCCTTGATCTGTATGTGTAGCATGTATATGCATATCTGTATATGTATGTAGCCAAGAAACCCCTAGGGAAGAATCAGCCCCCTCACCTGATGGTAGAGAATGAAGGACCCCGTCTCTGCTTCGAGGATGACACACGCACGGGATGTCAGACCTCTGCGTGTTGAAGATTCAGCATGCAGGTCCCCGTGTCAGCTTGGAAGGAATTCTCCTCTGATTTGTAGGGGGGAATAAGGGTCTTATATACTAGAGTGGTCACTCCAGGGTTTCTTCTAGAATGGATATGTTATGGAAACAGTCACAAATGTTTTGAAAACAATCATAAATGTTTTTCCAAACAAATGCGATCATGCACAGCTAGCTGTTGGCCAAAGATAAAAAAAGTGGTGACCGTTATACAGAAAAATTATGCCGTGCCTGAGGATATGTTTATGTACGTCAGGTACAGGGATTATGATAGAATACTAAGAGCTTGGTGTTGAAGAGACGGGGCAAGCTACTAGGTAAAAGGTCACCTGTTTCAGAACCGTTGTAGTCATGTGAATGGGACAATGTATGTAAAAATGGGTATACATGACAGGACTATCCTAAAGGACATGACAATAATGGCAGTATTTATAACAAAAACAATAAAACATGTCAGCCTAGATAGTGGGTGAACATGATACTAACATTTCTATGCATGTCTAAAGCTTCACAATTTCTATTAAACAACATAAAAGAATCTGCAAGCAGACACAGAACGAAAACAAATAATTAACTATCTCAGTGTTCACAACACTGGAAGGGTGACCATCCATTGCAAGTCTATGCTGGAAATCATGGCTCTGGGTACCGTTATTGCGCTTCAGCTCTTGGGAAGAGAACAGTGGCACTATATCTTGGTAGATATGCCTCAGTGATGCTCTATCCTCTAGTGCAACACAGAGCAGTGAGGCAACTTTGGTTGCTGGGTTTCGCTATTGTTTTAGCAAAAGTGCCTTTTATGACTTTATCCAGATGTAAGTTCCAAACAACTGGAAATGGAATGTTTATTGCTACATTAAATACACTTTCAAGAGGTGAATTATGGACACTTCATGTCAAGAAAATAATCACTTGGAATGCGCAGTATGAACAAACACAATTACTATTCTTGTTTCACCTGCAAAAAACAGACACTACTAGACAAAGACACAAAGCGTTGGGAACAGTCGCATTAAACTACTTGTATATTCAAAAGTTTTATTGCATCAAAGACTTGACGTTGGTAAAGAACAAACCAAAACTTGCTTCATGTTGTACCAATTGAATGTTAGTGTCAGCAAACGTCCGTAAAAGGATGGCAACAGCACAAACACCCCTAGGGCTTCATGTATTGGCAGATCTGCCAACATAGCCTGGCCAGACTCAAACAATGGGTAAATGGGAAATCAGGTAATACGTAGAATTACAATGAAATTGCATATAATGCATTCACTTATGGGTAACTTTCTACAATTTGAAATTTGCACTGAAGGGTGTCCCTTGAGTATAGTTCTCATGCATGACTCTACACACTCAGTTGTGTGTTCAAAACCTGAGTACAAAAATAATGAGTTGCAAAAATATCATGTCACAGGCAACCTGAATTTTGCAAATATAGGCACATATTGATGAGTATAGATTTACTATTTAACTCCACCTCTATATATGTACCTTCATATACTTCCCTTCATGTTATTCTGTTAGTCAACTTTCTAGTCACAATAGTTTTGCAAGTCAATAATTAAAAGTCAATATTTTGGTGATAAACCACTCTCCCTTGTGCAGTAAACTCTAAGCAATGAGAAAAATGTTTTTTGTCCTTGAGAAGCTCCGATAACACCATTGGTGTGTGACCCTTTTGAATTTCATAGCTGCAGGACAAAATTAGTTACAGAAACTCCTAATGAAAGGCAGTTTGAAATTGCCACTGAAAAGAATGACCAACAGTTTTAAGGAGTTGTTTCAATATTATCCAGCACCTTAATTATTTAATATTTCCCTTTAATATGAGATTGATTGTTTATTTATTTTTCAGCTGTTGTGGTGAAGCCCTCTTGGGCCCACTTTAGTTCTCCTTTTTAGTTTTATATTTTACACATTTTAGCAGACTTCGATTTCGCTAGATTGTTTTACATATTTTCTTGCATGATCTTTTTCACCGAATACACTGAATACGCTCCTTGTTTTTAGAAAGCCTTTCCTGCTACATAATCTGTACTCTTCATTGAAGGCTAGGAACTTAGAACAAGATATCCTAGTGTATGCGTTGTCCGCTCAGAGACAGCTTCTAACAGCTAGACACATTATTGCATCAGAACTATATTTCCACCACTGTAGGTTTATTATATAAACAGTGCAATGTCCCTTTGTGGGTCAGAGGGGGTGCTCCAGCCGCAACAGCCCTGGGACGAATGTCATGTTTGAAATGCAGCTCTGCCAATGCTGATCTTCCATGCTGATCTTACAGAGAGGGATTGTCAAGCCAACTCCAGATCAAGTCATCCAATTATGAGGTCTCAGGCTATCCTAAGAGATCAGGCAGAGGGTATACCCACTATGCTCTCAGAGTAGTGGTAGAGCTAGGTAGGAATATAGTTATATAGAAATAAGACTGCCTTGGTAGGACTGTTATTTCTTTTTACCATGCTCACAATGCTGGGTACTGTGCTTTGTTTTATCTTCCTAATAATAACAGCACATTCTTTCTATGCAAGACTACAATTGTTTCAATAAATATATTGAAAACTCCATTTGTATGTTTCCTGTGTTTTACCAAGAGCATGAATGAGCAAACAACGAAAGGGTTAGGACCTGTTTTCATGATTTCATTGGGGATCAGGTTTGAGGGTGCCAAAATCACCTTTCACCCCGGAAGGGTTAGAGGTTTGGGTGAGGAACTGTAAACTAGGTAGGAATTGGGCCAGCTGTTTCTGATGGTGTAGATGGACTCAGTCTCTGTGTTCTGAAGTTGTTCTTAGGTCAGGTACTTATTTAACGTGTCTCCTGTGTAGTTCTTGTGTGTGCCCAATGTACCCCTAGTCACCTTTTATATGTAGACGTCTGTGGTTAGGGACAAATCTTCCTCAGCAAAACAGGAAGCACCTGTCAGTTGTTCAAGCTTGAACGTTTTAAAGGACACCCCGCTATAGTTATTCCTTCTCTGAATTCCATTGACTACAATGACGAATGTAATTAATATTCCTGCTAATTGCAGACCTGCTGTTACGGCACATTTAGCATTACATGGACTACAAAATGGAGGTGGTTCCAAGGTGCCCTATGACATACATTGAACAACATATGACTGGGTACCCTCAGCAATGATGGGGTCACATGGCCAGCACAAGCTGGCTACACACCATACCCAAATTTAGGACCACTTAATGTGGGGGATTTACGAGCTCTCTACATTGGTGAAAGCCTTACATCCTAAAAGGATACAATTGACCACTTCCGTGATGGCCACTGATGTAGACTATGATTTTGACCCTACATTACAAACTCAAGAATTTCTCCAATATAAACATTAATACCCCATGCCTAGTAGCATTCTGCCTCTTGATCAATACTAACACATAATATACACTGATGGTCCAGCCCAGCCTGCTATATGTACAAAACACCAATACTCAGCTGTGTCATGTTGGATGAAAAGTTCCCAAATATATTTACACAGTCCCTAGGGCATTGCACTCTACAACTGGCTGAACTTAAACCATTGATACTGGCACTGAAGAAAATAGATCCTGAACTTCCTACACTGATAGTGTGTGATTCATGTTACTGTGTCCAGCCCTTCAATGAAAACTTACATTACAGGTGCCTGAATGGATTCAGAGACTCAAAGGTTAATATTATAAAGTTCAAACAGCTTTCTTGTTCAAATGATTTTATTAATTTTTAAAGAGCATATAAGGAAATAATAATACATACTTGGTTATATTGGGTGGTGATAAACAGCAAGAGAGTTCTGTAAGTCAGAACTCAACATTCTAAGCCTGCTTTCAACTCGTCCCACCAACGCTTATGTCACAGGCCTACAGTGTGCAGTGGGAACCAAAAGAGTTCCAGCGTTCTTTATTCACAAGACACTACAGCTACTTTATTGATGTTGATGACTTCTCTTCTGACTCTTCTCATGCTTCTTTACATGGTGTATATGACTTTCTTCTTTGGTTGAAACACATTTATGTGGTCCCTACTTGGTGTTACATTTCGATTACCATCTAATTACTTTACCTGCTTCTTTGGATTGGATTTGTGACAGTATTTATTTATTAGCAAGAAGAAAACAATCTCCCAGAATGCTTTGTTGCAGAACTGGTATTGGAGGTACTGAAACCTCATTCGTCTTCACACAAAGTGAGAAGAGACCTGTCCCTTGTGAACATTTCAGCTTTTCCTGTACTTGATGGAGTTGTTTGGGATAAGGTCCCATATGATATTTTTGGTCCTACTGAGACACTGCAGATACTTTATGTCTTTAAGGTTGCAATGGGTGATGTGATCACCCCGGGTTTGTTTCTGATAATTGGGATGTAAGAATAGTCAACAAAATGCTCTCAGAGCTTGAATACTATACTGTATTTGAAAGTGAGGATTTGTACCTAAACTATGCTAATTATGATGATAGGTATTGTTATCATCATTATGAACATCATTATTTACACAGAGCTAGTGTTCCAAGCACAGTTTTTAATTTTACACAATGGGAACATTGCCCGGCACCTGCAGTGGGTAGCTCCAAAACACACATGGGGCAAATTTGCATATTTTTTCTGGGCATAATCCTTTAGATCCAGTTTCCTTTAATTTTACACTTATCCATTCACAGGCGTATGCTTACTGAAACTAAATTGATTTACTCAGATTCATTTTATTCCCAGCTGGTCCTAGGAGGCTATGATTATTGAAAAAACACTATTGATTTAAAATTAATGTGGGAAACATAAGCCTGGCAAGTACAGAGAATAGACTTAAGCAATGAGGACAAACCCACTATGTGTGTGTAGATCAGTCACTAAATGTAGTATGAATTTGGACCCATTAGGTGTTCTTAAAAGACCCCTCACACACCAACCTAGTTGGTGTCATGCTTCATCATAGGGGTCCCAACCGGGCGGCCGAGTGCCACCCGGTTGTGCTACGACGCCTGATTACAGCGGAGCTGGTGTTAGTGCATAAAGTGTGATGTGAGGAGCATTTTTTAGGTTAAAAATATCTCTGAGAATCCTTGCCTTTAATTTTAATATTGGCGGCTCAGGATATGTCTAAAAATAAATGTGTGGGGTCTTTTAAGAACACCTAATGGGTCCAAATTCGTACTACATTTAGTGACTGATCTACACACACATAGTGGGTTCGTCCTCATTGTTTAAGTCTAGTATATAATTGGGGAATAGGACGCACCCCTTCAACCCTATCCCTTGCTCTCCCGTTGTTTTTCTAAGTACAGAGAATAGACACTTTATTCAGAGCCTGCTTGATTCCAACTCAAATTATTTTTTTTAAATAAGATGGTGCAGCAGACCACTTGCTGGGGTCTGGCCAAAATTAAAGAAATTAACTGGCCCGGAAGAACAGCTCCATAATATGATACAAAATGGTAAATTCAAATCAACACTTTCAGGGCCTAACGGGTGGTTATTGTGGCCAGTGGACACAAATGGTTGTTATGCTTGTATTTGTAACTCTATACAGGATTTTAAAGCTAGCAGACCTGACACTCGTTATATCCAGTCCCAACAGTCAGGGGTGTTACCACCTATTCCGTCGTAAAATTGTGCCAACAATGGTTGCACATTCCACTGTTCTGTAGTAAAATATCATCTTTCTCTCCTATCGAAAGACATGAATTTGCAAGATTTATTGTTGGGTCTTGGGTCTCCACTTTCTAAAAGATTTATTTATGCTACCTACAATTAAATATGGAAAGCATCGCAAATGGAAGCTGCTGTGTCTTTATGGCAAATTGATCAAAAACGTTTTTTAAAAGCACTTTACGGCCAATGTTGTTCATTAGAGACATACTGTGTGAGTTTGGTATTGCAAATGTGCGTGTATGAAAAACCTATTGAGACTTACATTATCTGTAGCAAAAACATACACACATTTCCTTTTCCCCAATGGTAATGTCTTTGTCCTACACCCTATCAATTGTTTGGGTGGTGCCCCTACCCTTCTCACCCTAGAAAGGGATTTACTCCCTCCTTTTTCAACAGTAGGTCCTTGATAATTTCTATATTAGGAAAGGTTAAAAAAAAGTGCTGGTATTCACAAACTTCCACTGCATTCCTACCCTCGAATACCAGCTTCTGACCCAAAAAAATGGAGGTTCACACATAGGGAGACCATTGTGTAAGTAAATCATTTTACTAATGAGAAAGTTACTTTTGTAAATTGCACCGGTAATATGCAAGTGTGAATTTGAATGTGAAAAAAAGTTTGTTGGGAAGTAGGCAATGGTCCAGGACACTATCTGCTCATGCAAGAAAGGGAGAAAGTCACAAGTTCAGGCTGAGTGCAATGGAGCGCGGCCTGTACAGGGACCATGTTAGTCCCACTGAAAAGTTACCCTCGGAGTCCAGCACAATGTCCCGTTCATAAAGGAGGGAGCCACGAGGTGCAGGGAAGCATAGTGGACAGTTGTCAAGGGCCAGGTGTCTCTGATGGGCATTGATGTAGGATGAAGATTATGGGTGGTGTAGTTGATGGAACTTTGGCCACTCTACATTATGCTTATAACATGGAGTTCAGCCAGCAGCCATTTGGCAGAGTTTTTTGTCATGCATGACTTGAAAATGGGAGGTGAGTGAGCACGTACGAGAATTGGTGTCCCCTAGCGTGATTTTCGGTCACTAGGAGGGCACCTGGTGAGGTTTCTCCAACGCGGGCAGACACAGGCAGTCACAACTGTTCGCTGTCACAAAGCTGCCGCTCATGTAGAAAATCTATTTGAGCGAAATCAGCTCGAAGTTGCACCCTCTGCTGCTCTGTGTAGTAACATTTGCGCTGATTTTGTCAGTGCGCAATGAGCTCCTGGTGCTAAATCACAGCACGAGCAGTGTGACATTCCTATTTCCTATCTCTGCAAGTTCCTCCCAGACCTAGTGAAGATCCTGTTGTCATCACGAACGGTCAGACCGGTGCTTCCCAATGGCACTCTCCAAGAGCAGAGTGCTGTAGCACAGAGGGTAATCAATCTGGTGAAACTTCAAGTTGGGCGGGCTGTACTAGTAACAAGATTTTGGCATCAAAGGACCCGTTTGTGGTTGCGAAGAGCCCAACAGCTTCAATTCAGCCTCTCTGGGGCCTCTCTAGTTGTGTCCCAGTACCTCTTAACAAGAGGCCAGCAGACTAGTCCTAGGAGTCACTTTGGGAGCCCTGGGTTCAGGTGCCGGTCCAAATGCCTCCGACTCAGGCAGGAGAGCAGCAGGGCAGCAATCCAGCAAGGAAGAAGTCAAGCAAGGCAGTAGTTCAGCAGCGTAGTCAGGCAGCAGTTCAGCAGAGTGGCAGTCCTTTCAGCTGCACAGCAGTCCTTCTACCTGGCAGAGTTTCCATAGTTCCAGAAGTGTACTGAAGAGTTGGTGTCTGAGGTCCAATATTTATACCTTCCTCTGAAGTGGGAAAAGCTTCTAGATGTTTCCCTTTGATGTCCACAGGCTTCCTGCCTTTCCTGCCCTGGCTCCAGACAAAATATAGGAGGTATGCAGCCCTTTGTGCCCTCTGTGTGGAAGCAGGACACAGCCTATTCAAGTGTAAGTGGGTCTATGCCAGGCTCCGCCATCCCATCTTATTAGTGGTGGCCCATCCAAGCACACCTAAGCTCTCTATTGTGCGTGGCTGTCTAGGAGGTATATAAAAAGCTCAACTGTCAGCTACACCCAGTCATGTGACCCAGAGACAGGCTGCCAGCACCAAATGGCTGAGGCAGATATATTCCAACTTTCTAAAAGTGGCATTTTCAAAATGGTTACTAAAAATCTGACTTTATCATAAGATAGAATTTGATTACATCAAACACAAACTGGTTACCTGTTCTCATTTGGAAATTACAACGTATTAAATATAGCAAGGTAACTCCAGTTTTATGCTGTGAGAGAGGCAGGCCTTGCAAATGTAAAAAATGAATTTAAGAGTTTTCACTACCAGGACATGTAAGTATATGCCCAACCTTTTAAATACACTGCACACTGCCCTCTGGGCTGTCCAAGGCCTACGCTGGTGGTGATTTATGTATGTATCAAAAATTGGGCCTGGCCAATTCGAAATGGCAGTTTAAAACCTGATACAAAGGCTGCAGTGGCAGGCCTGCGATATGTATAAAGTGCTACTTAAGCGGGAGGTACAACAAGTAATGTAGGCCCACTTGTAGCATTTAATTTAGAAGCCCTGAGTACACGTAGGACCACTTTGCTAGGTAAATATGCCAATTGGGTGTGAGCCAATTCTTTGGAGGAGAAAACTCAATCACTTTAGCACTGGTTAGCAGTGGTAAAGTGAACAGAGTCCTAAGACCAGCACAAACAAATTTAGCAAAACAGTGGAGAGTAAAGGCAAAAGGTTTAGGAGTGAGCCTGCAGAAAGGTCTAACACACACACATATATATATTTTCAATAATAAAACCTGAACTGTGGAACACCCCAGTAATTAGTCCAAATTCCTGAGAGAAGTTAATTTTTAGAATTAACTTCATTGGCTCTATAATGAATTTGTTTCTATTTATATATTAATTGATGTATTTGTTTACACGAAATGTTTCCTTAGTGGAAATTCAGAGATCAGTTTCAGCAATATGTGTATACACAAGAGACAGATATTTCCTCTAAACTTCCTTGCGCTCACATGTTTATCAGTATGGGGGGCGAGAGCAGAGGTGTGAGAATAAACAATAAGTGTGTGTGGCTTTGACTGCTTTCACAGCTTGTTGGATGATCAGCCACATGGTGTAACCTCTCACCAATGTTCTTCTATGACTGTACCCTGAGGTCTCATCCAGAATTCTCATATGTTAACACCTGCTGCATTCCCTTGCTCTATTCCGAAGCAGTGTTCTCATATTGTGCTCTCATTTTTCATTTTCATACTGCGTTCTCATACAATGCTCTCATGCTGTGCCTGACTGTAGTTAGATATACATCGGGATACAATGGCAGTCCACAGATTCCTGCCTTTTTCATTGATTGTTGTTGCCCATTAGGATTTTTACATATGATGGGTAAATGTTGTATTTAGTGCAATGATGAGTAGCTAGTGAATGAATATGAGAAATAAACCATGTTCAATAAGTTTGAACCACAAGCAGTCGCTTTTGTGGTTTTTACCATTCCTTGAATCCCCAGTTATGCACTGCTAAAAGAAAGCTTGGCTGATAAACTCACAATATGGAGGTTTTCTTAAGAGGTGGCATGTCTTGATATCATGTTTGAGTTAAAAAATCCCAGAGATTTTGAGGTCTGTCTAGGAACATATTCAGTCAAAGAATAGGAAGCAGAACATATGGGAATCTGTAAAGATAAATGAAAGTTAAATTACTAGAAAATAAATACATGTAATTGATTTGAAATGATCAATGTCTTAATGGAAATGGGTGTGGTGCAAATTATGAAATGTACAATGATATTAAATCTACTTATGACCAAACAAAAATTTCTTGCTAAGTTGGAGTCAATTACCTTTTCAATCCTCATTGCTGTTGATAAATAATGTCCCTTGACTTTGTAACTTTACTTTCAATCACAAATAAGGGTAGCATCATCTGAAGAATCCCCTTTTAGCTTACCACTAGCGTTATATCTTTTTTTAAGGATAGAATGCTGTGAAGGTCTGTTCAGTTTCGTTATTTAATAATGCAAGCAAAAGGTATCAAGTTTCTATTGAAGAGGAGGAAAAAACACTAGTGCAAAAGATCCTCAATTGGCAATCTGGGCCCGTATTACGATACAGGCGCACTTTCCGTATTTGTGCCACAGCGCACCTTAAAGCAGGTTCACCAAGCACATACAGGGAAAGTGCGCCCTATTATGGTGAAATGCTCTGCCAAATGTAATATACGAAGGGGCTGCTTCAAAGCAGTTCTGTGTTTCCCAGTGCAGGCAAAACCCACCTGCACTTTCAAAAGGGGAGAGAAATCCCCTTGCAGACGGGCACAACGAGTGACCTCATCCGCCTGAAACATAATATAATGTGTATTTGTAAAGCACATATTCATCTCTAGGCATCTTGGCCCTGAGTAACAGATGTTTGTTGTTACGAAACTCAATAGTACTAATTTTATTGGCCTCAGATGCATGAAAGGCTGAATGGACCCGCCGGGATTTGAACCTGTGGCCTTGAGGTCGCACAGGCCCTCCAGTGTATGCATTATCGCACTAAGCCACCAGACCCAGCTGCCTTCATGTCTAGGGGTCCATGAGTCCCACTTTCTTCTCTCCAGATTGCGCCTTTAGGTTGCGCACTGAAAGTGTGCCATCTTTTTGTGGTGCACTTTCATTGCACCTCCTAAAGGCATGTTTGCCTGTGCACCCGTGTCCATAATACAGCACAGACACAGATACAAAGTGATTCCCTCATTTGCATAGGGCCATGCTCCCATGCAATTGAGGGAATGCCCTCTGGTGCTACAAGTGTCAGGGACTGCTCTCTCCCCCAGCAGCTCCGCCGTTGTTCGGCTGCCGCTGAGAGGTGGCCAGTGGGGGGTTTGAGCCTTGCCTCTGCTGTTCCTGATTGCCTCTGCATCGGGGCGATCGTTGTGCCCGCTTGTCTGTCCCTGTGAGTAGCCCCGTATTTTGTAGCTCTGTGCCCCTGTTCATTTGTTCTTTGCCTGTTTACTGTGCCCAAGTTCATTGTCCCTTGTCCTTTTACTGTGCCCTGGTTCACTGTTGTACAGCGCCCCTGCCGTTCTCCAACCTCCCTTTCCCGCCGCTGCTCCCCCGCTGCCCCTCCCCCTTGCCATCCTTGCTCCCGCCTCCCAGCTGAGCTTCCCTCCTCCCTTCACTATATAATGGCAGCCGAAGGCAAGCCCGTCTGCGCCTGTCCGCGACCCGACCGTGACCAGCGCCAGAACCCCTGGATCTCCTACCATCCACCAATATGACTCAGCCGCCCTCCTTGCACTCAAACCTGGAAGAATCAACACCTGTCAGCAGGCCAAGCCGAACACAACCCACGGCCACTTCTCCTGCCGGCACTGCCGCCAGACCTTCACCACCATCCATGCCGCAAACACCGCCGACGCCCTGAAGTGCATCCTCCTCAACGTGCGCTCCATGCACAGACATGCCATTGAAATCTGGAACCTCCTTGACACCCTCTCACCAGATGTCGCCTTCTTTACAGAAACCTGAACCAACGCCTCCTCCACCCCCGACATCGCCATCGCCATCCCGGATGGATACAAGATCCAGAGGAAGGACCGCCCCAACCACCCAGGAGGAGGACTTGCCATTGCGCACAAAATCTCCCTCTGCCTCTCCCCCTCGAGTGACGCCTTCTCCGCCGCCGAACAACTGCACTTCCAGGTCCAGACCAGCCCCAACTCCACACTCCGTGGCACCCTCGCCTACAGACCCCCCGGCCCCCGCGCCCCTTTCGACTCCACCATCACCGACCTCATCGCACCCCACGCTGTCGCCTCCATGAACTATATACTCATCGGAGATCTGAATTTCCACCTCGACAACCCCAGCGACCACAACTCCACCACCCTCCTGGACATCCTCGTCAACATCGGACTGAAACAACTCGCCACCACGCCCACCCACAAGGCAGGACACACCCTCGACCCCATCTTCGCAGGGAGAAACAGAACCCTCTTCAGCAACACCACGCAACCCCCATGGACTGACCACTCAACAAACCCAAGCCGCCCAAACCTGATCCGCACCCTCCGCAAAGAAACTGGAGCAGAGTCACTGAGGAGCAGCTCAATTCCACCCTCAACCACGACCCCCCACCACCACAACCGATGCCAACCTCACAGCCAGGGAACTTCACACCTGGATCTCCAGCTGCGCAGACAAACTCGCCCCGCTACGCAACTCCAACAGACAGCGGCACAGGAAAGCCACCTGGTTCACCGCCGACCTCCAAGAAGCCAGACGCACCTGCAGATGCCTCAAGAAGATCTGGCGAAACAAGACGCCCGAAAACCACACCACCTACAAAGACGCCATGACAAAATACCATCATCACATCAGAACCACCAAACAAACCTTCATCCACAACAAAATCCTCGCCAACGCCAGCAACTCCAAGGAGCTCTTCAGCAATATCCAGGAATTCACCAAACCCACCAGTGAAACCACAGACATTACCCCCTCCCAGGACCCAGAACATACTTCCACCTAAAAATCAAGAACCTCTACGATAACTTCAATGACCAAACCCCTGACTCCGCGACCATCACCCCCTCCAGCAACACCATCCAGCCCACCATCGCCTCCTGGACACCGGTTACGGCCGAAGAGACCACCTCGACCATGAAAGGCTTCCACTTGGGGCCCCCACGGAACCCTGCCCAACACACATCTACCACAGAGCCGCTATCGCACCAGAATTACAACACATCATCAATGCCACCTTCAGGTCCAGCACCTTCCCCCACGACTGGAAACGCGCCGAAGTCAGGCCCCTGCTCAAGAAACCTGCAGCTGATCCCACGGACCTCAAGAACTACCGACCCATCTCTCTCCTCCCCTTCACGGTAAAATTCGCTGAGAAGACCGTCAACGCTCAGCTAACTAAATTCATCGAAGACAACTCCATCCTCGACCCCTCCCAATCCGGATTCCGCAGCAACCACAGCACAGAGACTGCCCTACTCGCCTCCACAAACGACATCCACACCCTCCTCGACCAAGGCCACACAGCAGCCCTGATACTACTTGACCTGCCAGCAGCATTCAACACCATCTCCCACCGCACACTCACCGCCAGACTACACAACGCCAGCATACAAGGATCCGCCCTCGACTGGATCCGCTCATTTCTCACCGGCAGAAGCCAAAGAATCAGGCTACTATCTCTCTGAACCAACGAAAATCAACTGCAGAGTACCCCAGGGATCATCACTCAGCCCAACCCTCTTCAACATCTACATGGGCCCCCTCGCCGCCATCGTCATACAGTACGGCCTCAACATAGTATCCTACGCCGACGATACCCAGCTCATCCTCTCCCTCACCAAGGACCCCACCACCACCAGACAACTTCCAGAAAGGAATGCAGGATGTCGCATCCTGGATGAGCAACAGCTGCCTGAAGCTCAACTCGGAGAAAACATAAGTCCTCGTACTCGGAACCACCCCCTCAGCATGGAACAACACCTGGTGCCCCACCGCACTCAGCAACCGTCCGACCCCCATGGACCACGCCAAAAACCTCGGCATCATACTCAACCCCTACCTATGCATGAACAAGCAGGTCAACGCCGTCGCGTCCAGCTGTTTCAACACCCTCAGCATCCTCTGGAAAACCTTCAAATGGATCCCCCCGAATCAAGGAAGACAGTCACCCACGCACTCATAACCAGCTGGCTGGACTATGGAAACGCCCTCTACGCCGGCATCAACAAGTCCTACTCCACAAACTCCAGACGATACAGAACACTGCAGCCAGATTCGTCCTCGGCATCTCCCGACACGAGCACATCAGCCAACACCTACGGAACCTCCACTGGCTCCCTGTCGAGAAGAGGGTCACCTTCAAGATACTCACACACGCCTACAAATGCCTCCACAACACAGAACCCCAATACCTCAATGATAGAATGGCCTTCCACGTACCCAAAAGAAACCTCAGCTCCACAAACCTCGCCCTCGCCTAAACCCCACGCATCCGCAGAGCCAGAACAGGGGAAAGAGCCTTCTCCTACATCGCGGCCAAGACCTGGAACGAGCTCCCTGTCGACATCAGACGCCACCCTCCCTGAACACCTTTAGGAAAGCTCTCAAGACCCGGCTCTTCGACTAAACGGTACTGCTGTCCCCTCCCCCCAGCACCTTGAGACCCTCACGGGTGAGAGGTGTACTTAAAACTCCCGGATTGATTGATTGATCTGTATTATAGAAGGGGCCACACAAGCATCTGCTTGCCCCATCGCGAACACCAAATTGCCTGAGGGTGCTCAAAGCAGGCACACATGCCCGTTGCTCCCCCGGGGCACTCTCTGTAATAGGGCCCCTGATATTTCTTGATTGAATATGAATGCTGCAGTGGATAGGCCAAACACTAAATACTCCCTGTCACCATGGAAGGAAAAGAACTGAGCACAGTCATCCACAAGAAGAGCCAAAATGGAAATCTGACTGTGAAGAACAAAAATGTGGAAACTAAATAAAAAATAAATGGACATGGAATGCAATGAAAAATAGGGAATGAATGACTTGCAATGCATCTTCCACTGATGATTTCCTCTTTTATATATGTTTCAGGCAGGAACTAGCATCACATGAAAGACAAACTTCATCTTCGATAGGGAATCTCAGATAGAGCTGTCTGGGCAACCAGCCACCTCGGAATGGATAATTCCTAGGGTTGATCTTTACCCCTTTGTAAGAATCATGCTGTTGGCCTAACTCAAAAGTGAAAGCTCAAGATGGATATACTTTGCGTGCTGCTGGGCTCCACTGCTTCAACCCGGCCTTTCAGAAATGATAGGTTCAACATATCACAGACCACTCCTCCTGTTGAACTCAATCAGAGAATTGTTAACAAGGTCCCACCCATGAAGACATTGAGTCACATGCTGTGCACACTGTCTAGAAAGATGCCACCTGCATGGATGGTGTGTTTCTTCCTCTGACAGTGGACCGCCTCTAGTAACTCTTCAGTACAGACGTAACACTTTTCTGGAGACGTAAGCCAAAATGTATATACAAATGATCATTAAATAAGAGATTAGGAATATCTTTTCAGATGGTGAGGCTGTTCTCAGTGTGAAGCATGTCACAGGAGAGGGTTACCTAAATAGTATCAGACCAGCCAACCTTTGGATGTGTGGGACTGGCTGTGGGACCTCAATAAATGGGTTAGAGCAGAGGCAGACACCATAATAGAAATCGTCAGAGGGATGGGAGGGGTCCTGATAGCGCAATATGGGATGAGTATAGTACCAAACTTGAAGCATAAAAACAAACAAACACACACACGCACACACGCACACACACACACACACACACACACACACACACACACTGTGTCCCTGAACAATTCACGCTGGATTCTTATTCAAGAGAGTATTTGTTACCTGCAGGTTCATCTATGTACGCCTACCTAAATCACTGAACCTGCCAATTAACTCTCTTCCTTTCGGTCCATGGACCAATTAGTTGAGTAGTTGATGGTAATATGCACACATCTATATATCTTATTATATTAAATGATCACAGACTCTCGATTAAGTTTTATGATTTTTTTATCTCAGACTTAATGTTGAATAATAACTCTTTCCACATACAGGATCAGGTGCGAATAAAGGAAAACACATGAGAGAACAACACTAATACATAAATGCAATCCCTGTCTCAAACTCATCCAAAATGAACAATATGCATGAAGGAGTGGATAGGCGAAGAGACATCAGTTTCAACATATAATGGAGGGGATAGATGAAGAAGACATAAGTTTAAAGTTAATAAAACATTTGCAATTGCTATGCAAAATTTCAGATTAATACAAACCTATGGATTTTGTGGAAATACCACCCCCCTGGCCAAAGAGGGGATTAGGTTCCCCAAAATAGGGTCAGGGAACAAAGATAATAGATCCAAACCCAGGACAGGAACGGACAGGAACAGCTATGCCTCACTGCAAACCAACGGACAGCGACGATCTCCCATCTATCTCTCCCGACGACACCCTCGGACGCCTCTAGTAGACCCAAGACGACCTCAGACGACTACCACACTTGATCCACTAAGGCACCCCAATTATACCCTAAAATTACATGACCGTCCCACAAATGTTGCGAAATTTACAGAAACTCGCTCTGGGATTGGCTGAATTTAAGGGTGTCAGAATCATTCCACCAGGTTCACATGCTTTAACTCATCCCCATTACGTCTCTCATGCAAGTAACTTTTGTTTTTTATTTAAACAATGGCTTTGTTCTTCTTCATATTGTTCGCACAGGGTCCCACGTTCAAGACTATTTCTTGGCATGCAGTCAACAGCTTCCGCTGCACTGTCCTTGACTCGGGAACATCATCTGCCACGTCCTAAGCTTGTGCTTCTGTTTTCTGTGCGCATGCGTTCTGCGACTCCTGTTTACTCAGGTCAACTTAGCAGGCCTTATTTTAGTTTCTACGAGAAAGTATACATAAACAATTATTAATTACATGAAACATAGCTTACACTGTTAATCACCCACCACTCTATTTACTCATGTTAGAAATTTGTTGGCAAAAGCGTTAGTTTAAAGCAGCGTTTTCTCATTTTTAGTGTAAAAGTGAAAAATGTGCAATGTACAACATAGCTTATTCATGCAATGCTATGGTTTTTCGAAGTGCAAATTAATAAGACGTGTTCTTATTGCTCTCAGGGATTAGTTATATTATTGCGCACATGCACAAAGCAGTCAACCCATTTGTATATGTTGGTGCTTATTAATCATGCTTCATTCTTGTTAATATTACGGGGCTACTTAATTCGAGCATGTTGACTTTTTGCGACCCTGCTCCATCAATCCCCACCATACCAAGTGCCAACTGTTCTCATCTAAAGTTTAGTAATTCTTTCTTTATTCACCTTTCCATCTAGATCTTTCATTGTGTCATAATTATTCCCTTTTATTTCTTTTAATTCTATCTCTTCTATTTTCCTTTTTCTTGCCTTTCGTTTGTCATTTATTTCTATTCTTCTTTTCTCGCTTTTACCTCTGCAACATCTGTACATTATTATTATTATTATCAACACTACTATGGCCATTGAATCAATTGGCATTATTATTTTCCCTAAAATGGTACTACCAAAGGTAGAAAACCATTTGCCTATAGTGGAGAAACTCTTACTAAGTCTCCCATACACCGTCAACCTCCAATTGGGTTAAATCTTCATGCAATTTTGTAATATTCCTAATATATCCTTCAATTCCTTTACTCTTATCCGGAATATAAGTACAGCAGTGTTGAATTTTCAACATCCAACAGACTCCATCCTCTTTTGCCAATAAGATGTCAAGGGCAAGTCGATTTTGTAAAACCATTGATCTAATTGCAATCATTTCAGTATCAATCATCAGAAATCCTTCAGCAGTATCTGTCGATAGACGATCAACCAGAAAGAACAAAAAGCGGAGCAAAGAGGTACTGCTTGTCACAAGCAGTGGAGGTGGATACGTCCTCCTTCAGTCTATAGTCATTAAACCACAAAGATCCACCCTCAGATAGTTTCAAAAGCCATGTCCTCCCAGGTTGAGTATGCTTCCTACAATGGTGGGAAAAACACAGTGTTTTTAAATACCCCTCACACACCAAAAGGGCCCTTGGTGTCATGCTTCATCATAGGGGTCTTCCCGCCCCTCTACGGGACGGGGCGTGCTACAACCTACGGTTACGCGGGAGCACTGTTGTCGTGAGAAGACTGTGTCGTGTAGGAGTGTGAGTGGAAGGGTCAGGGGTGAATGGAAAGGTGAGGTTAAAAAATACCTGGCTCGGCAGTTTAGAAAAATTATTTAATACACCTTTGAGCTGGTATTGTTAAAAACGTGGGGACGGAGGTGTATTTGCCTCAATGAGCTAACCTCACCTTTCCATGCAAGATCTACAGATGGATCCCCACCGAAACAAGGAGAACGGTCACCCAAGCACTTGTCAGCAGAAGGCTGGACTACGGCAATGCCCTCTACGCAGGAACCACGGCTACACTCCAGAAGAGACTCCAACGCATACAAAACACCTCCACACGCCTCATCCTTGGACTCCCTCGCCACAGCCACATCACCAACCACCTTAGACATCTGCACTGGCTCCCGGTCAACAAGAGGATCACCTTCAAGCTCCTCACCCACGCTCACAAAGCACTCCACAACGTCGGACCAGCATACCTCAACAAACGACTCACCTTCTACACCCCGAACCGCCAGCTTCGCTCCGCTGACCTCGCCCTCGCCACCGTCCACGCATCCGCCGGACGACCACAGGCGGAAGATCCTTCTCCCACCTTGCTGCAAAGACCTGGAACACCCTCCCCGCCCACCTGCGTCAGACCCAGGACCTGCTGACCTTCAGGAGACTCCTCAAGACCTGGCTGTTCGACCAGTAGCTGCCACCCCTTAGCGCCTTGAGACCCTCACGGGTGAGCAGCGCGCTCTACAAATGCTTGATTGATTGATTGATATGTACCTCTATTGGCTTTGTAACTGGAGTTTTTATATGTTTAGTCGAGACTCCTACAACTTGGATTGTTTCTCCCCAGAGGGGGGAGGTTTGGAATTTCTGCTGCTCTCACAGTAGAACGGGTAGCGCCAGTATCTACTTGGAAAGTAACTTTATTACCATCCACCTTCCTATCAACAAAAGGACCTGACTGATCTACCTCTAGAGTAGCGCCAAAAACGCACTCTTCCTCCCCC
The DNA here is from genome assembly GCA_963921515.1 of Calotriton arnoldi. Classification (NCBI taxonomy): domain Eukaryota; kingdom Metazoa; phylum Chordata; class Amphibia; order Caudata; family Salamandridae; genus Calotriton; species Calotriton arnoldi. The sequence goes on from CAWUFW010003146.1 coordinate 903,648, forward strand.
CTCAGGCACCGTCATTGGGATGAGTAGGAATCACTCTCATTGCACCGCAACAAATATTACGAAACCTTTTAAACACTCTGGCTCTTCCCAACTTGATCTTCTCCGCGAGATCCAGTGTTCCCACCGTATCCTTGCATTGGAACGTTCACATAATGGGGCATAGGAGGTTGTCCCCATTGTTCTTCACAGCAGATCTACACTCATTCGTCTAATGTCCAATCTTCCCGCACGCATGACAAGGATATTTCTTTTTTGCTTCGTCTCTACTCATCTTACTTCTACCTTTACCACCACTAGGTGTTTGACTATTCTGATTGTGACCATTCATTTGGGGATTACTATTTCCCTCCTGTTGCTCTGCCATCTTCACTTGCGCCCACATCATTTTCTCTTTTAACTTCTTATGTCTTGAATCAATGTCGTCACTACACTACTTAGCATACCTTAAGATTTCGTCTATCGACTTGCTCTGCCAGCAAATCAAATGTTGCTGGATCATCTGGCTAACTTCAGGTTTTAATCCATACACAAAACGATACACGAAATGTCCTATATCTTTATCACCGATATTCTCAAAACCACTGTACTGCTTAAATACCTGTAACAACCTTTCATAGTAGGCATGTACTGACTCTTTTGGTTCCTGTGTTGTTCTATCTATTTTCACCTAATCTGTTTCTTTTGGAGAAATTTTACTCTTCAAATAAGTAATTACTTGGTTATATGTTTTCATCACCTCATCTAAAGGTGCACCTGTTTTTGAATCTCTGGGATATTCATCTTTTGCCCAATCAACAGTAATTTTACTCTCTGTCCACAAATCAGCCGGAACAACAATTTCAAACAATCCATTCAAATCTTTCAATAACACCTTCGAAAGTTTCACAAACCTTTCTACCTGTTTGAAATCATTTGTAAAGGATAATATATCCTGCCTAGACCAGGGAAGATGCACATATCCACCCCCTGGAACCTCTCTCATAGGACACGCCCTTTCAACTTGCTCTGTCTCTTTTAATGGATACATAGACGCTCCTTTATTCACTGCCTCTTCCCTCTTTTTCGTCCATCTAATTTTCCATCGCTCTACATCTCCCCATTTCTTCAAAATATTCATTAATTCTTTTATTTGCAATCTTTTTCCCGACTCATTCAAACTCTCCAGATCCTTGTCAGTAAAAGCCAATCAATATGATTTTTGTAACACTTTCGACTTTTCTATGTCTACTCCATACTCACTAGCAACTATTGACAATTTCTCATGGAGATTCTTTGCTCTCCAAGTAATACTTTTACATAAAAACAACAATTCTTCGTCTCAATAAGTCCCTATTCTATCTGGACTTATTGTACCAATAATCATTTCTTCCAGGTCCACTTTCAGTTGACTCACATTTATACCCTGTGGTTGAGCTTTTGAGTTTGTCATTTCTTTTATCCAATTATTAAATTCTTCCGTTGAAAGTCCTGCTGAACTTCCAGCCACTGGAGTGTCATTTGGCCCTATTTTTCTCATATCTAATTGTATGCTTCTTCTAGGGGTTTCAGTTATTAACTCAAAAATTGGTAGACCTATCAGATTATTATTCGCATTAGCCTGTCCTCCCTCATTTGTTATCATTCCACTCCTGACACTGCTTCCTGGAACAGCCAATGTATGTACTGTAGATACACTCTGTCTTTCTCCATACAGTGGAACTACAGGACCGATTGTTACCGGTACTGTCAATGCTTCTGTATTCAGACTCAACTGATTCAATTTCTGAATCTGTTCTAACTTTTCAATTCATTTTCTCACACTATTTCCGCAATATCTGTATCTTGTGGGGTTAATGGGGTTCCTATTTGAGGAGCATTTGGAGTTACCACTGCTGATTTCTCTTCATAAGGCGGAGGTCTTTTATTCATGATGTCCTCTAACAACTCATCGTCTTCAGAATCATTCACATTACCCCTCAAACCTGGAGTCTTTATATTTTTCTTTTTCTCCTTACCTTTACCTCCTGTCTGATCTTGAGTAACTAAGGCTGGATATAACCCTTCCGTTATCACTGCTCTTCTCCATCTCTTCATCTTATCCTCATGTTTCTCAAAAGGATATCCAAATATCATACTTCTATATCTTCTGTCACCTCTAAACCTTTCTCTCTCAAACACTTCTTGTTCCCATTCTTCTAGCGCCTCATACGGAGTAGGTCTGGGGTTCGGTTCTAGTGAATTCATTCAATTTCTCAAATTCTGTAAAACTCTCATATTAAAAGTAACATATTCTGGTAATGCTAAAACACCATCATCTTTCGTGTATTCTACCCAATTCTCCAACCACGTACACGTATGATAACCATGTTCATCATAAAAGAAGCAGGCGTTTTCGGAGATGGAATAAGAATTCCCTCTCTAGTCACTATTGGCCTATCCTTTTTTTTTTTTTTTCAGCAGCTTCAGTAACTTTTAATTAATTCTTTTGTGTCAACGTTCTACAGGCCTTTACGTTTAACTTTGTTTTATTGACAGTTTGCAAAAAGGAAATCACATACACTATGGATAACCCCGTGCCCAAATCTCATTGTGGCTCCCCCTCCTGGCATACCTGGCAAGCATAGTTATCTGTGTGGTGGATCGCAAATGTCTATAGGGTACTTCCATAAACTTGTATCTCGCCGCATCGTATCACGAGGGTTGCCCTCCACAGCTCTATCAGAAATTTAACAAAACGATAACGATAACTCCCCCCTCCCCCCCCTCGCCTCCCTCCCCTGAACTGGTGTGCTGAGGGCCTGCCTTAGTTTTAGCCCATATGGGGAACGCTAAATACGAACCGATCAGGTAGCTTCACTCGCCCCACCTGGCGCTGTAAGTCAGAGAAGACGAAGATATTTCGGGCAAGTTACTTCATTCAGCTCAGTAGCCAGAAGGGACACTAGGGGTTGCCAAATTTCTCTAAATCCCTCCTCGGAGTTAGTGAGGGAATCCTGGATCCGTTCCATCCCCAAGATATACCACAACCTATGTAGCCATCCTGTGTATGTCGGTCGGGTCTGTGTCCCCCATTGTGATAGAATGTGTTGAGTTGCTGCCGCTAAGGCCAACCCCATCTGCTTACCAACCCCATCTGCTTACCCCTCCTAGATTTCAAGGGGTAGGTCAATGGGTTAGGCAGTCCCAGCACCACATAAGCCGGGAATCGTGGTATCTCGGTCTCAAATTGTTGATCAATATTGTCTAGTATCTTGGTCCAGTAACTCGTCAGTTCCCTACAGTCCCATAGCAAGTGCACTAGTGTTCCCTCTTCTCTGTATCCTCTCCAACAAGTCGGGCTGCGGTCCGGGTTCCCTTTATTCAGACGGACTGGCATCAAGTACCAGTAAGTGGCTATCTTGACCGCCGATTCCCTGCTGGCAGTGTTGCGCGCTGTGTGGTTGACCCTATAGTATACGTCTCTCCACTCTTTCTCTGTAAGCTCCCGCCCCAGTTCTCTCGCCCATCTTTTCTGGCCGGCCGTGGGTTGCGTAGGGACTGTTGGGCGCAACATGTCGTACAATTCAGAGACTATATTGTATTGTATTGTAATTGCATTTATATAGCGCTTACTACCCCTGACGAGGCGTCGAAGCGCTTTTTCGGCGAGTAGCACGCTACTCAGGGACCCATAGAGGATTAGTGTTGAATTAGTATAGTGAAACATGCAAGTAAATTTTAAGTGGTGGATAAGTTAGTCAGTTATTTGGATTCAGAAAGATAGCAGAAGGATAGAAGAGGAAAAAAAAAGGTTTGTATTTATATAGCGCTTGTTACCCCTGATGGGGTGTTGAAGCACGCTACTCCGGAAGCCCATAAAGGATTAGTGGTGAATTAATATGGTGAAATATGAAAGTAATTTGAGTGGTGGATATTAGTCAGTTATTTAGAGTGAGAAGGGTAGCGGAGGGATAAAAGGGAAGAAAGGTTTGCATTCATATAGAACCTGTTACCCCTGATGGGTGTTGAAGCGCTTTTCTGGCGAGTAGGATGCTACTCTGGAACCCATAAAGGATTAGTGTTGAAAATTAGTATAGTGAAATATGAAGTCATTTGAGTGGTGGATATGTTATTCAGTTATTTGGATAGAGAAGGGTAGGTTGCGTGATAGAAGAGGGAAAGAGGTCTGTATTTATATAACGCTTGCTACCCAATGCTGGGGTTTTGAAGCGTTTCAAATGGCGAGTAGCACGCTACTCTGGAACCCATAAAGGATTAGTGTTGAATTAGTATAGTGGAATATGGAAATTGAGAAGTGAACATGTTAGTCTTTTATTTTGATTGAAAAGGATAGTGGAGGGACAGAAGAATGATTTTTGTTTTTTGAGGTCATAGCAGTAGGAGGAGGCTTTTGGATGAGTAAAAGGGGTTTTTGAGGGGAAGAGTCAGAGGGAAGAGTTTATAAAGGTTTGTTTTGGGGGATCAGTATAGTAAAAAGAGGTGTCAGATGATGCAAGGAGGGGTAGAGTAGGAGAGAGTCTAGAAAGGGTTATTTTTGGGGTCATAGTAGTGGTATGGGGTTTGGGATAAATGAGAGAGTGGATGTAGAGGATATATTGATAGATGTATAGGGTAGTGATAGGGTAGTGCATTGGAAAAAGTAGTAGAAAGAAGTTTGAGATGAGTCAGAAGGTTGGGCCAGAGGATATATTGAGAGAAGTATAGGCTGTGAAATAGGGTAGTGCATTTGAAATGCTAAATTAGAAGAAAGTGATAAATATATAGATCCATAAGTACATTGAAAGTATATAGATGCATAGAGGAGGTAAGTATATATAGATTAAAGATATTGATAGAGGTACAGGATGAGAAATAGGGAAGTGCATTGGATATGCTTTTTCAGGAGAAAGGTAACAGACACACAGATCCAAGTACATGGAAGGTACATAGATGCACAATGGAAGTAAGTACATGTAGACCAAAGATGATATTTATTTATTTACAACATAATTATTCTACATGTTTATACAAAGCAATACACAAAGATAGGTACATATCTATAGTGAAAATAAATGCTTATATACAGAGGAATATGCTGTAAATTTCTGTTTGCGTATGGTGCTTATGTGGGGAAGAGCCAAATCTTGAGTAGTTTTCTGAAGATAAGGTGGTTGTCGGTGGATCTTATGTTGGGGGTAAAGAGTTCCATAGTTTGGCTGCTTGAACAGAGAAGGATGTGCCACCCATGGTTTTTTTCTTGTATCTTGGGATTTTGAGGCGAGATGCCCCTTTAGAGCGTAGGTTCCTTTGTTGAATGTGTTTGGTGATTTTATTCCTGATGAAGAGCGGTCCTGTTCCATGTATTGCATTGTGGGTGATACAAAGTAGCTTGAACGTGGATCTTCTGGCAACCGGTAACCAATGGACCGCTTTCAAGGCAGGTGAGATGTGGTCTCGCGGTTTGAAATGCAAGAGTAGTCTGGCAGCCGAGTTCTGAATCCGTTGTAGTCTTTTCATGGTCGTTAAAGGTGATCCATGGTAGAGGCTATTGGCGTAATCAAGTTTGGACAGAACAAGGGAGATGGTAGCTTGGACCTTGTGTGGAAATCCCAAATGAGGGAAAATTTGTTGCACCGTTTTTATAGTGACAAAGCTTGATCTTGCTAGTTTGTCCACTTGGGCATTCATCAACAGCTTGGAGTCCATGGTCATTCCGAGGTTTCTTACTTCCTTCAATACTTTAGGTGGTGATCCCAGTTCATCAGGTCCGGCGGCAAGCGGAACGTAATGTTTCCAATCATCACACGTGAGTATTTCAGTTTTGAAGCATTCAATTTGAGATGGCTCCAAGTCATCCACTGATCCACGGCTCTGAGGCAACTGAAAATTGGGGATTTTCCAATGTCTTTGGGGCATTCCAATTGAAGGAGTATTTGCGTGTCATCTGCATAGTTATAGCACGTGAGGTGAAATTGATTGATCAGTACCGGTAATGACTTCATGTAGATGTTGAAAAGCATGGGCGAGATGGTAGAACCTTGAGGGACCCCTGCTTTTGTGGAGGATGGTTTGGACGAGAAAGGTGGGGTATGGATGACATTAGTTCTGTTTTGAAGGTAGGACGAGGTCCAGTCTAGAGCAGTTCCCTCTATGCCGGCTTCGTAGAGTCTTTGTATCAGAGTGTCATGGTCAACCGTGTCAAAGGCAGCCGAGAGGTCCAAGAGGAGTAGTGCAGCAACCACGCTGCGGTCAACTGTATTCTTCATGTCATCCCAGATGGCAAGGAGGGCAGATTCAGTGCCTCTTCCCGGACGGAATCCTGTTTGGAAGTCTGAGAGTATGTCATTCTCTTCAATGGATTGTGACATCTGGGCGAACGCTGCTCTTGCTATCAGTTTGCCCAGGAAAGGTCCATTTGTAATGGATAATGCAGCGGATACAATGAAAACTATTTCCTCCTAGGTCACTTATCGGTCATCCAGGGGCGACTTATATTTTCTCACATCCACATGATGATGGGGCCCATAACATCACCTAACAAACACACACACACACACACCTGGATTTCCTCTACACCTTTACGAATCTATACTCCTAGGAGAAAGAAAAACTAAATGAAAATCACCATGATGTACCGCTGGAAGGAGCCGGGATACCTTATTACCTTAACCTATCGCTTTCTTAGTTATTTCTTAAGATATTCCTGCTCATTGTTTTGTCGATGGATCATCTAGTAAAAATCAGTTGATAGTGATCAAGACCAGCTAAATCACAATAACCAATTACTAATTTCACAATCATTTAGTAAATAATCACTGAGTCGTTTGATTTAAGAATCTCAAATTTTATATAATTTTAAAGGCATGGAAAAGAATTTAGACTTTTATTCAATTATTCATACTTTACTAATTCAAATATTTATTAAGCAAAATCAATTTTATTGCAGAAAGGAAATTTTGTCATGAAGAAAATCCTAATTACCTGCCTAACTTCCTAATTTAGCCTAATGATTTCTAACCTAAGTTTAAAATTGAAAAATAACCTGATTCTCATACTCAACTGGAAGAATAAGACAGCAACAGAAACTTCAGCTCGTCAGCATCAGCTACCGCAACCCGTCTCATCTAACAGTCTTTCAGCATCTCCCGCTCAGTAAAATGGATCGGTCTGGAGCACCAAGCACTGGAAGCCACCAACTCCAACACCAACTACCCCTCCCACTAAGAGTAGGCCTTCTTATACCCTAATTCTAACTTTGCTAACTAAATTGTTGCAACATTAATAACGCGCTTTTCTTTCATTGGTCCACTCAGTTCATTTATTCATTTTTAATCAAGTTCTCCCGGATCCAGCTTGTTCTTCTGGAATGCATATGTTCATTTCCTTTCTCACAGTTCAAGACATGTTTCCATCCGCTTCGATCAGTACATTTGTAACTTCTTTCGACACATTCGAGAACTCTGCAGGCATTGTCCTTTCTCTTAAAACTGTTTCCCACAATTCTCTGCTGATCACCACGGCACACTATCAGTTCAATTAGGTCACATCAGCCTTGACCATTCTTGCATCCTAGCCTTTCAGCACCATCACGTGGTCAGTCTTTCTCCAACTTTTTCTCCCCTGTCATGCGTTTTCTCAGCGCATGCGTACTCTAATAAACGGCAGCCATTTTATATCGCCACTCGATTAGACTTAGAAGCACTATTTAGAAATAAACAAAACATAATTAAAATAGAGAAACATAGCCTTTTCGTTTCCCTCCCGTCATCTACGTACCCCAATTAGTTATTACCTAACAGAAAGCAACATTTAAGCTGTTCCTTACTTACCATCACTATTGTTTTTGCAACGTCACGTTTATATTCTATGAAGCACAAATCATGCATTTATTATTTATTTAGTACACAATTATTTTATGTTATAATTAGACACACAGACATTTGTAAATAGATTATTCAGCACATATACTTGCGTGTTACCCTTCCCTCACGTACATTGTTGATTAATACATTTAAACGAACATTTTTATTAATTATTTATAAAATTTGTTAGGGGTTAAATTTTTTTATTTCCTCTGCTCCATCAACTCCCCCCTTTGGTGATTTTTAAATCACCACATAAAACCCAAGTTATACTTCTTTTTCAGGCAGCATATGTCTTTCATCCTTTTGCTTTTTGTTAGTTATACATCTGTTTCCATTTCATCTTGTCTTCTTGTCTCTTTATACATACTTTCTTTCATTTTCTCTAACTCAATTTCACCCATTTCTCTCTCTCTCTCTTTCATTATTCTGTTATTTCTTTTTATCTTATTTTGTCTTATTTTTCTTTTTATACACGTTATTACAATTTTCAACACCATGGCTAACAATATTGCTACAGTTGCTATTATTATAACTTTCCCTATCATTAGTCTACTCATTCTTGTTAACCAATTTGCTACTGAAGAAAACCCTCTACCAAGTTTTCCAAGGACACTTTCAACCTCCAGTGGAACTAGTTCTTTGTGCAAATTTGTAATATTTGTAATATACTTTTGTATATTTTCACTTTTATCAGGAATGTAAGTGCAACAATGTTGGACTTTCAGCATTCCACAAACTCCACCCTCTTTTGCCAAAAGAATATCAAGGGCAAGCCGATTTTGCATCACCATAGCTCTCATGGCAACCATTTCGGTATTTACCATCAAGAACCCTCCCGCAGTATCTGTAGACAAACGATCTACTACTGTGGATAATTTCCGAATTTTAAATGCATTCAAAGATATTCCCACTGCTGGTATTAATGCTCCAAAAATATCACCTACAATTTCTGAAAAACTCTCCCTCTTTCTACGTGTAAAGCTATTAATCATCTTGTATGTTCCTTTTTCTTCTCTGTCCATATGAAAGATTTTCGGAAAGACCAGGCCTACATAACAAGTTCCATACCAATGGTCCGGTAACCTGTAATAAGCTCTATTCCCACAAATATAATAGATACCTGGAAATATTGGATCTTTTCCACCTTTGAATCCCCAACCTCCCAAAATTTGATAATTGTCATGGCAGATACTGGAACCTACAAAATAATTGTCATAGACTGTCTTATTTCTCCTAATACACAACTTTCCTGTTTGCGGCCAATCTAATGTCATTGCTGCATTTATCTTTTCCCTTCATGATTTTCTTCCTCAAACGTCCATAGATGTGTTCTTTTCTCTTTTATTGCTTCTCTTTGAAATTTAATTCTCCTTTCTTCAACCATTTCTAAAAATACCTTTTCTTCTTTCTTTAACTCACAGGTAAGGTTGTTTTTAGCTATTTCTTCTAATGTTAAAATTCTATGCTCTAAAAAGAATTCTCCTAAAACCTTTGCTTGTTTTACTTTGTTAAGTTCTGGAACTACAGGAACATTTGCAAAAATCTTATCTATATCAGTGTAATAAAACTCTAATCTACCTGTTTTATAAAATAAACTTGCTATGACACTACATGTTATTCCATAAGTTAGAGGTAGGTGATGATAAGTCACACCTTCTGACACTGATGCAGGCAACTGCATACAAACATAACAATCTCTCACATCCATTGTCTCTACATATTCGTACAACAATTTTGTAAAAACATTTTTAGAAAAGTCTGTTACTGACTTATCCTTATGTAATTCTGCACTACTTCTTAAAATAACTGGTTCTTTAATATTAGTTTCTTTTTCTGGTTTTGTATCATTCTTTGCTTCTACTACAGCTATACTAATAGGAATTGTGATTGCTAAAACTATCCATACTGTCATTAATAATCCTGTACAAAAGCAGCACATTTTACACCATCTCTTTACAAACTCACATTTATCTCTTCTATCTCTAGTATTCTCCATTTTTGTTTTTATCTTTTGTTAAATCTCAGAAAATTGTGTCACTACACCTCAGAAATGACTTAGATGCCACTCTGCATTCAAAAAGTCTTTGCTTGGTACTTTCTTTTAATTCTTTTCAGAATTCTTTCGTTGTCACATCCGGTGATTTGTCATATCCAGTAAAATTGTCACATCCGGCAGAAGCACTTTAAGTCTTCACTTCAGGTTTGTTGCATCTCACCTTTACCCATTCGGTTTCTTAGTCTCGGGTTCTCGTGAGTGTTTCTTTCTTCTTTGTAATCAGTTAGAGCGATGTACAACCACTCAGGTGACTTGTATTTCGAATTCACTTTCTTTGTTCTTTTAGACTTTTGCAATCGTTTTCCACTTGGCTTTTCTTGTTCCTTTTGACTTGTTATTTCATTCACCTGTTCAGCACTTTTTTCTCCTGTTCTGATTATTCTGTATCTCAATTTTCTTATATAGTTGCTGGGCCAATTGTCTCCTTATCTTGGCCTTTTGGCTTCACCTTCTTTTTCTCCTCTTTCTGATTTCCAGTTTCTTTTTCTTGATTCAGTTCTTGTTTTCTCTTCTTCTCCGCTTTCTTCAGATTCTGTTTCAATTTTCTCACAATTGTCTCTTATTTTGAAACTTATGATCTCATTTTCTTTTACTGGTGGATCTATTTTCTCCTTCTTGTGTTCACCTATTACTGTCCCTCCTCGATGTTCTTCCGAATTGGTATTTATCTCACTCTCTGCTTCTAATTTTCCCTGTTCTTGTGTTTCATTATCTGTCCCTATTGCTCCTCGGGGTTCTTCTCGATTTTCTAGCTTTTTAATTGTCTCTTTCCCTTCTTTGTCTATTAATATTACTTTTGAAGGATTTCCACCATAACTTGTACTTGGTTGCTCATTTGGATCATTTTCTTGTTCATTCTCTTCTCTAATTGGTTTAAATCCCCAAGTTCTCCTTCGAAATTCTTCACAGTTTTCAACTGAATCATCAGATCCTGAACTCGTGTCAGATATTTCCAGATGTCGACTTACAGGTCGATCTTCAAGTTCTGGAATTTCTGTAATTTTTCCTTCTTCTTCTTCTTCTTCCTCTTCCTCTATAGAGGTGCTTGCAGTTGGGGTTTCCAGATGTCGACTTTCAGGTCGATCTTCAAGTTCTGGCACCCTTTCTCTTATTCTTTCTGTCTCAGTCGCTGAACTCTCGTCCCACACTTCCAGACGTCGACTCACATGTCGATCTGCAGGTTCTGGAACTCTGATTGTGTGGCTGGCATGGACCCAGTTTTTCACTCCTGCACACTTGACTGCAGTCGTTGTCACTAGGATTACCTGTTGTGGCTCGTCCCAGCGAGGAACTAGACAGTTTCTTCTCCTGTGGATTTTTATGCGGACCCAGTCTCCTGGATTCAAGTCGTGGGCTGGTTTCCTTTCAAGAGTGGTCGCATCCGGTCCAACCTGATGAAACACAGAACGCACCACATCAGCCAGTCCTTTGCAATAATCCAGTACTAGATCATCAGTTATAGTCAGTAACTTGTTGACAGGTACTTGTGCTTGTCTCATTGCTCGTCCCATGATCACTTCATGAGGACTAAGTCCAGTTTTCTTTTCAGGAATACTTCTGATGGTCATCAGGACAAGGGGCAGTGCATCGGGCCATTTGAGACCTGTAGCTTGACACATTTTTCCTAACCTGTTCTTAATTGTTCCATTTATTTGCTCTACTACCCCAGAAGCCTCTGGTCTGTATGCACAATGCAGTTTTTGTTTAATACTTAACGCTTCACAAATTAATTGAATCAACTCATTTTGAAAATGTGTTCCTCTATCTGTCTCAACCGTGACTGGAAAACCATACCTTGGAATGAACTCTCGCAGCATAAGTTTTGCTACCGTTATTCCATCATTCCTTCTAGTGGGGTATGCCTCCACCCAACGAGAAAACAAACAGACGACTACTAGAACATATTTTAGTCTGTTACAAGGGGGCATTTCAATGAAGTCTAATTGCATTCTAGTGAACGGACCTCCTTCTCGTCCTATTGTTCCTAGTCTCACTATTGTCTTTCTTCCTGGATTAAACTGCTGACAAATAAGACATCTTTGACAAAGACTTTCAGCTATGGCTCTGAATTTTGGGTTATACCATGTATGTCTAAAAAGTCTGATCATTGCATCTCTCCCAATATGAGCTTGTCCATGGTACATCTGTGCCATGTCTGCAATCATGCTATCAGGCATAACTGGTCTTTCATCTCTGTAAACCCACACACCATTGTTTTCTTGTCTTCTACATCCTGCTTTTATCCAGTAATCTTTTTCCTCATCATTTGCTACTTCCTGTAACTGTCTCACCTCATCCCATGTCTCGACAGTGTTAGTAAAAGCAAAGGTGAAGAGATATGCTCCCTTTCGCGATTCTTATTCAGGGATACCATGTTCTCTGCACAATATTTGGCTATCTCGTCGGCGTAATTATTTCCGACAGCTATGTAATCTTCATTTTTCTTATGTGCTTTGCATTTCACTACAGCTATCTGCCTAGGCAGCTGTATCACCTCAAGCAGTTTCTTAACAAAATCTCCATTTCTGATAGGTGTTCCTGCAGACGTCAAGAAACCTCTTTGTGACCAAATCTGACCAAAATCATGCACTATACCGAAACCGTACTGGCTATCGATCACAATCGTTACTCGTACATTTCTTCCCAACTTACATGCTTGAATCAAAGCAATCAGTTCTGCAACTTGGGCAGACCTTATTCCTTTCAGACAAGACGCTTCCATCACAGTTGCCACTGTGCACACTGCGTAAGCTGCGCTTAGAACTCCTTCTTTCGTTCTCAAGCATGAGCCATCCACAAACATGACATAATCTGATTCTTTTAAAGGCTCATCCTTTATGTCAGCTCTTGGTTTTGTGCAATATTCCAGCACATTCAGACAATCATGATCTACTTCATCTTGTTCAATTATACTCTCTTCATCTGGCAATGATGTCGAAGGATTCACATTCATACATCTATCTATGGTCACATTTTCTGCACTCAAGATTACTTTTTCGTACTTAGTCAGCCGACTATGTGTCATGTACTGTGTTTTTGTTCTTGTCAAAAGAATCTCTACTGAATGGGGAACATATACTCTCAGTGGATACCCCATCACTATACCTTCACTTTGTTCCAGACTTACACAAGTAGCAGCAACAGCTTTCAGACATCCAGGCAACGCTTTTGCTATAGGATCTAAAACAGCTGAAAAATAAGCAATTGATCTCTTCATTGTTCCATGTTTTTGTACCAGTACTGAAAATGCACATCCATCTCTTTCACTGCAGTCCAATTCAAAATCCTTTTCATAGTCAGGCATTCCTAAAGCAGGGGCCTCACACAATTTCTTTTTCAACTCTTTGAAAGATTTCATTTCTTTGTTATTCAATTCAAAAGGGTCTTTTACATCCTTCTTGGTCAGTTTTTGTAATGGCTTAGCAATCAAGGAAAAACCACTTATCCATTGTCGGCAATATCCAACCATTCCCAGAAACATTCTTACCTCTCTTTGCGTCATTGGTGCTCTCATTCCTTGAATCATTTTTATTCTTTCTGTCGTTATCTTTCGCACTCCTTTCTCAATTTTATGCCCTAAATATTGGACTTCTTTTTGACAAAACTGCAATTTCGAAGGGGACACTTTGGGGCCGAATCCGATCTCGGTCGGAGGCGCACCCAATACCATTCGGTCGGGAAAAAAGCCGTGCGAATGCCTGTTTCCCGACCGATCCGTACAGCATACCGAACGAGTAAGTACGATGCGCACAACAGCACAGAATCCGGCCGAGTCGTACTCACCCAATCCAGGTCCTGTTCTCTGACCGAGGCGAATCCGGAAACGCAGAATCGAGTCGCACGGAAGGGAAAATGCAGCTCCGTCCGGCCGAACAAGTACGATGCGCTATCCGTACGCGCCGAACCCGTCGCTACGCACGGCACGTCAAAGCATCCGGGAGAGGCGCACATAAGCTCCGATTCGCGCCACAACACGATCCACGGCTCCGAGGCGAACACGCCAGCGACGAGGACGACGCGAAGGGACGAGGACGACGCGAAGCAACGAGAAAGACGAACGACACGAACCAACCATGAATCCCTTCGTCCCGATCATACCAATATTCTACATTTACTACCGGGACAGGCACGGACGCGTACGGCGCAGAAGGTAAGTCAGACACCAACCACAAAACACATACAACACGTACACGACACATCACACACACAGAGGGATGCAGAATTTACTTACACCAGCAACAGCAGCACCATAGGGGCGGGATGCCCATCACCAATGCCACATATGCACACAGGGGCCTGAATGCGCACCACCACCCCTACCCAGGGGGGGCCGGATGCCAACCACCACAACCACCCTTAGCCAGGGGGTGCCAGATGCCCACCACCACTACCACCCTTACCCAGGGGGCTGATGCCTACCACTACTACCACCCTTAGCCAGGGGGTGCCAGATGCCTACCACTACTACCACCCTAAGCCAGGGGGCTGGATGCCAACCACCACTACCACCCTTAGCCAGGGGGTGCCAGATGCCCACCACCACTACCACCCTTAGCCATGGGGGTGCCAGATGCCTACCACTACTACCACCCTTAGCCAGGGGGGCTGGATGCCTACCACTACTACCACCCTTACCCAGGGGGCTGGATGCCTACCACTACTACCACCCTTACCCAGGGGGTGCCAGATGCCTACCACTACTACCACCCTTACCCAGGGGTGCCAGATGCCTACCACTACTACCACCCTTACCCAGGGGGCTGGATGCCTACCACTACTACCACCCTTAGCCAGGGGGTGCCAGATGCCTACCACCACTACCACCCTTACCCAGGGGGCTGGATGCCTACCACTACTACCACCCTTAGCCAGGGGGTGCCAGATGCCTACCACCACTACCACCCTTACCCAGGGGGGCTGGATGCCTACCACTACTACCACCCTTACCCAGGGGGTGCCAGATGCCTACCACTACTACCACCCTTACCCAGGGGTGCCAGATGCCTACCACTACTACCACCCTTAGCCAGGGAGGTGCTAGATGCCTACCACACTACCACCCTTACCCAGGGGGCTGGATGCCTACCACTACTACCACCCTTAGCCAGGGGGTGCCAGATGCCTACCACCACTACCACCCTTACCCAGGGGGGCTGGATGCCTACCACTACTACCACCCTTACCCAGGGGTGCCAGATGCCTACCACTACTACCACCCTTACCCAGGGGGCTGGATGCCTACCACTACTACCACCCTTAGCCAGGGGGTGCCAGATGCCTACCACCACTACCACCCTTACCCAGGGGGGCTGGATGCCTACCACTACTACCACCCTTAGCCAGGGGGTGCCAGATGCCTACCACCACTACCACCCTTACCCAGGGGGGCTGGATGCCTACCACTACTACCACCCTTACCCAGGGGGTGCCAGATGCCTACCACTACTACCACCCTTACCCAGGGGTGCCAGATGCCTACCACTACTTCCACCCTTACCCAGGGGGCTGGATGCCTACCACTACTACCACCCTTAGCCAGGGGGTGCCAGATGCCTACCACCACTACCACCCTTACCCAGGGGGGCTGGATGCCTACCACTACTACCACCCTTAGCCAGGGGGTGCCAGATGCCTACCACCACTACCACCCTTACCCCGGGGGCTGGATACCTACCACTACTACCACCCTTACCCAGGGGTGCCAGATGCCTACCACTACTACCACCCTTACCCAGGGGGCTGGATGCCTACCACTACTACCACCCTTAGCCAGGGGGTGCCAGATGCCTACCACCACTACCACCCTTACCCAGGGGGCTGGATGCCTACCACTACTACCACCCTTAGCCAGGGGGTGCCAGATGCCTACCACCACTACCACCCTTACCCAGGGGGCTGGATGCCTACCACTACTACCACCCTTACCCAGGGGGTGCCAGATGCCTACCACTACTACCACCCTTACCCAGGGGGTGCCAGATGCCTACCACCACTACCACCCTTATCCAGGGGGGGCTGGATGCCTACCACTACTACCACCTGTAGCCAGGGGGTGCCAGATGCCTACCACTACTACCACCCTTACCCAGGGGGGCTGGATGCCTACCACTACTACCACCCTTAGCCAGGGGGTGCCAGATGCCTACCACTACTACCACCCTTACCCAGGGGGCTGGATGCCTACCACTACTACCACCCTTAGCCAGGGGGTGCCAGATGCCTACCACCACTACCACCCTCACCCAGGGGGGCTGGATGCCTACCACTACTACCACCCTTACCCAGGGGGGCTGGATGCCTACCACTACTACCACCCTTACCCAGGGGGTGCCAGATGCCTACCACTACTACCACCCTTACACGGGGGTGCCAGATGCCTACCACTACTACCACCCTTACCCAGGGGGCTGGATGCCTACCACTACTACCACCCTTAGCCAGGGGGTGCCAGATGCCTACCACCACTACCACCCTTACCCAGGGGGCTGGATGCCTACCACTACTACCACCCTTAGCCAGGGGGTGCCAGATGCCTACCACCACTACCACCCTCACCCAGGGGGCTGGATGCCTACCACTACTACCACCCTTACCCAGGGGGCTGGATGCCTGTCACTACTACCACCTCTACCCATGGGGGCTGGATGCCTACCACTACTACCACCCTTAGCCAGGGGGGCTGGATGCCTACCACTACTACCACCCTTACCCAGGGGGTGCCAGATGCCTACCACTACTACCACCCTTACCCAGGGGGTGCCAGATGCCTACCACTACTACCACCCTTACCCAGGGGGGCTGGATGCCTACCACTACTACCACCCTTAGCCAGGGGGTGCCAGATGCCTACCACCACTACCACCCTTACCCAGGGGGCTGGATGCCTACCACTACTACCACCCTTAGCCAGGGGGTGCCAGATGCCTACCACCACAACCACCCTCACCCAGGGGGGCTGGATGCCTACCACTACTACCACCCTTAGCTAGGGGGTGCCAGATGCCTACCACTACTACCACCCTTACCCAGGGGGGCTGGATGCCTACCACTACTTCCACCCTTAGCCAGGGGGTGCCAGATGCCTACCATCACTACCACCCTTACCCAGGGGGCTGGATGCCTACCACTACTACCACCCTTACCCAGGGGGGCTGGATGCCTACCACTACTACCACCCTTACCCAGGGGGTGCCAGATGCCTACCACTACTACCACCCTTACCCAGGGGGTACCAGATGCCTACCACTACTACCACCCTTACCCAGGGGGCTGGATGCCTACCACTACTACCACCCTTAGCCAGGGGGTGCCAGATGCCTACCACCACTACCACCCTTACCCAGGGGGGCTGGATGCCTACCACTACTACCACCCTTAGCCAGGGGGTGCCAGATGCCTACCACCACTACCACCCTCACCCAGGGGGCTGGATGCCTACCACTACTACCACCCTTACCCAGGGGGCTGGATGCCTGTCACTACTACCACCTCTACCCATGGGGGCTGGATGCCTACCACTACTACCACCCTTAGCCAGGGGGTGCCAGATGCCTACCACCACTACCACCCTTACCCAGGGGGGCTGGATGCCTACCACTACTACCACCCTTACCCAGGGGGTGCCAGATGCCTACCACTACTACCACCCTTACCCAGGGGGTGCCAGATGCCTACCACTACTACCACCCTTACCCAGGGGGCTGGATGCCTACCACTACTACCACCCTTAGCCAGGGGGTGCCAGATGCCTACCACCACTACCACCCTTACCCAGGGGGCTGGATGCCTACCACTACTAGCACCCTTAGCCAGGGGGTGCCAGATGCCTACCACCACTACCACCCTTACCCAGGGGGATGGATGCCTACCACTACTACCACCCGTAGCCAGGGGGTGCCAGATGCCTACCACCACTACCACCCTTACCCAGGGGGCTGGATGCCTACCACTACTACCACCCTTAGCCAGGGGGTGCCAGATGCCTACCACCACTACCACCCTTACCCAGGGGGGCTGGATGCCTACCACTACTACCACCCTTAGCCAGGGGGTGCCAGATGCCTACCACCACTACCACCCTTACCCAGGGGGGCTGGATGCCTACCACTACTACCACCCTTAGCCAGGGGGGTGCCAGATGCCTACCACCACAACCACCCTCATCCAGGGGGGGCTGGATGCCTACCACTACTACCACCCTTAGCCAGGGGTGCCAGATGCCTACCACTACTACCACCCTTACCCAGGGGGCTGGATGCCTACCACTACTACCACCCTTACCCAGGGGGTGCCAGATGCCTACCACTACTACCACCCTTACCCAGGGGTGCCAGATGCCTACCACTACTACCACCCTTACCCAGGGGGCTGGATGCCTACCACTACTACCACCCTTAGCCAGGGGTGCCAGATGCCTACCACCACTACCACCCTTACCCAGGGGGGCTGGATGCCTACCACTACTACCACCCTTAGCCAGGGGGTGCCAGATGCCTACCACCACTACCACCCTCACCCAGGGGGGCTGGATGCCTACCACTACTACCACCCTTACCCAGGGGGCTGGATGCCTGTCACTACTACCACCTCCACCCATGGGGGCTGGATGCCTACCACTACTACCACCCTTAGCCAGGGGGTGCCAGATGCCTACCACCACTACCACCCTTACCCAGGGGGCTGGATGCCTACCACTACTACCACCCTTACCCAGTGGGGTGCCAGATGCCTACCACTACTACCACCCTTACCCAGGGGGTGCCAGATGCCTAGCACTACTACCACCCTTACCCAGGGGGCTGGATGCCTACCACTACTACCACCCTTAGCCAGGGGGTGCCAGATGCCTACCACCACTACCACCCTTACCCAGGGGGGCTGGATGCCTACCACTACTACCACCCTTAGCCAGGGGGTGCCAGATGCCTACCACCACTACCACCCTTACCCAGGGGGCTGGATGCCTACCACTACTACCACCCGTAGCCAGGGGGTGCCAGATGCCTACCACTACTACCACCCTTACCCAGGGGGCTGGATGCCTACCACTACTACCACCCTTAGCCAGAGGGGTGCCAGATGCCTACCACTACTACCACCCTTACCCAGGGGGCTGGATGCCTACCACTACTACCACCCTTAGCCAGGGGGTGCCAGATGCCTACCACCACTACCACCCTCACCCAGGGGGCTGGATGCCTACCACTACTACCACCCTTACCCAGGGGGGGCTGGATGCCTACCACTACTACCACCCTTACCCAGGGGGGTGCCAAATGCCTACCACTACTACCACCCTTAACCAGGGGGTGCCAGATGCCTACCACTACTACCACCCTTACCCAGGGGGGCTGGATGCCTACCACTACTACCACCCTTAGCCAGGGGGGTGCCAGATGCCTCCCACCACTACCACCTCTACCCATGGGGGGCTGGATGCCTACCACTACTACCACCCTTAGCCAGGGGGGTGCCAGATGCCTACCACCACTACCACCCTTACCCAGGGGGGGCTGGATGCCTACCACTACTACCACCCTTACCCAGGGGGTGCCAGATGCCTACCACTACTACCACCCTTACCCAGGGGTGCCAGATGCCTACCACTACTACCACCCTTACCCAGGGGGCTGGATGCCTACCACTACTACCACCCTTAGCCAGGGGGTGCCAGATGCCTACCACCACTACCACCCTTACCCAGGGGGCTGGATGCCTACCACTACTACCACCCTTAGCCAGGGGGTGCCAGATGCCTACCACCACTACCACCCTTACCCAGGGGGGCTGGATGCCTACCACTACTACCACCCGTAGCCAGGGGGTGCCAGATGCCTACCACTACTACCACCCTTACCCAGGGGGGCTGGATGCCTACCACTACTACCACCCTTAGCCAGGGGGTGCCAGATGCCTACCACTACTACCACCCTTACCCAGGGGGCTGGATGCCTACCACTACTACCACCCTTAGCCAGGGGGTGCCAGATGCCTACCACCACTACCACCCTTACCCAGGGGGCTGGATGCCTACCACTACTACCACCCTTAGCCAGGGGGTGCCAGATGCCTACCACCACTACCACCCTCACCCAGGGGGGCTGGATGCCTACCACTACTACCACCCTTACCCAGGGGGCTGGATGCCTGTCACTACTACCACCTCTACCCATGGGGGCTGGATGCCTACCACTACTACCACCCTTAGCCAGGGGGTGCCAGATGCCTACCACCACTACCACCCTTACCCAGGGGGGCTGGATGCCTACCACTACTACCACCCTTACCCAGGGGGTGCCAGATGCCTACCACTACTACCACCCTTACCCAGGGGTGCCAGATGCCTACCACTACTACCACCCTTACCCAGGGGGCTGGATGCCTACCACTACTACCACCCTTAGCCAGGGGGTGCCAGATGCCTACCACCACTACCACCCTTACCCAGGGGGCTGGATGCCTACCACTACTACCACCCTTAGCCAGGGGGTGCCAGATGCCTACCACCACTACCACCCTTACCCAGGGGGGCTGGATGCCTACCACTACTACCACCCTTAGCCAGGGGGTGCCAGATGCCTACCACTACTACCACCCTTACCCAGGGGGCTGGATGCCTACCACTACTACCACCCTTAGCCAGGGGGTGCCAGATGCCTACCACCACTACCACCCTTACCCAGGGGGCTGGATGCCTACCACTACTACCACCCTTAGCCAGGGGGTGCCAGATGCCTACCACCACAACCACCCTCACCCAGGGGGGGCTGGATGCCTACCACTACTACCACCCTTAGCCAGGGGGGTGCCAGATGCCTACCACTACTACCACCCTTAGCCAGGGGGGGCTGGATGCCTACCACTACTACCACCCTTACCCAGGGGGTGCCAGATGCCTACCACTACTACCACCCTTACCCAGGGGGTGCCAGATGCCTACCACTACTACCACCCTTACCCAGGGGGCTGGATGCCTACCACTACTACCACCCTTAGCCAGGGGGTGCCAGATGCCTACCACCACTACCACCCTTACCCAGGGGGCTGGATGCCTACCACTACTACCACCCTTAGCCAGGGGGTGCCAGATGCCTACCACCACTACCACCCTCACCCAGGGGGGCTGGATGCCTACCACTACTACCACCCTTACCCAGGGGGCTGGATGCCTGTCACTACTACCACCTCCACCCATGGGGGGCTGGATGCCTACCACTACTACCACCCTTAGCCAGGGGGGTGCCAGATGCCTACCACCACTACCACCCTTACCCAGGGGGGGCTGGATGCCTACCACTACTACCACCCTTACCCAGTGGGGTGCCAGATGCCTACCACTACTACCACCCTTACCCAGGGGGTGCCAGATGCCTAGCACTACTACCACCCTTACCCAGGGGGGCTGGATGCCTACCACTACTACCACCCTTAGCCAGGGGGTGCCAGATGCCTACCACCACTACCACCCTTACCCAGGGGGCTGGATGCCTACCACTACTACCACCCTTAGCCAGGGGGTGCCAGATGCCTACCACCACTACCACCCTTACCCAGGGGGGCTGGATGCCTACCACTACTACCACCCGTAGCCAGGGGGTGCCAGATGCCTACCACTACTACCACCCTTACCCAGGGGGCTGGATGCCTACCACTACTACCACCCTTAGCCAGAGGGTGCCAGATGCCTACCACTACTACCACCCTTACCCAGGGGGGCTGGATGCCTACCACTACTACCACCCTTAGCCAGGGGGTGCCAGATGCCTACCACCACTACCACCCTCACCCAGGGGGGGCTGGATGCCTACCACTACTACCACCCTTACCCAGGGGGGGCTGGATGCCTACCACTACTACCACCCTTACCCAGGGGGGTGCCAAATGCCTACCACTACTACCACCCTTAACCAGGGGGTGCCAGATGCCTACCACTACTACCACCCTTACCCAGGGGGCTGGATGCCTACCACTACTACCACCCTTAGCCAGGGGTGCCAGATGCCTACCACCACTACCACCTCTACCCATGGGGGCTGGATGCCTACCACTACTACCACCCTTAGCCAGGGGGTGCCAGATGCCTACCACCACTACCACCCTTACCCAGGGGGCTGGATGCCTACCACTACTACCACCCTTACCCAGGGGGTGCCAGATGCCTACCACTACTACCACCCTTACCCAGGGGTGCCAGATGCCTACCACTACTACCACCCTTACCCAGGGGGCTGGATGCCTACCACTACTACCACCCTTAGCCAGGGGGTGCCAGATGCCTACCACCACTACCACCCTTACCCAGGGGGCTGGATGCCTACCACTACTACCACCCTTAGCCAGGGGGTGCCAGATGCCTACCACCACTACCACCCTTACCCAGGGGGCTGGATGCCTACCACTACTACCACCCGTAGCCAGGGGGTGCCAGATGCCTACCACTACTACCACCCTTACCCAGGGGGCTGGATGCCTACCACTACTACCACCCTTAGCCAGGGGGTGCCAGATGCCTACCACTACTACCACCCTTACCCAGGGGGCTGGATGCCTACCACTACTACCACCCTTAGCCAGGGGGTGCCAGATGCCTACCACCACAACCACCCTCACCCATGGGGGGCTGGATGCCTACCACTACTACCACCCTTAGCCAGGGGGGTGCCAGTTGCCTACCACTACTACCACCCTTACCCAGGGGGCTGGATGCCTACCACTACTACCACCCTTACCCAGGGGGTGCCAGATGCCTACCACTACTACCACCCTTACCCAGGGGTGCCAGATGCCTACCACTACTACCACCCTTACCCAGGGGGCTGGATGCCTACCACTACTACCACTCTTAGCCAGGGGGTGCCAGATGCCTACCACCACTACCACCCTTACCCAGGGGGCTGGATGCCTACCACTACTACCACCCTTACCCAGGGGGGTGCCAGATGCCTACCACCACTACCACCCTCACCCAGGGGGGGCTGGATGCCTACCACTACTACCACCCTTACCCAGGGGGGCTGGATGCCTGTCACTACTACCACCTCTACCCATGGGGGGCTGGATGCCTACCACTACTACCACCCTTAGCCAGGGGGGTGCCAGATGCCTACCACCACTACCACCCTTACCCAGGGGGGGCTGGATGCCTACCACTACTACCACCCTTACCCAGTGGGGTGCCAGATGCCTACCACTACTACCACCCTTACCCAGGGGGTGCCAGATGCCTACCACTACTACCACCCTTACCCAGGGGGGCTGGATGCCTACCACTACTACCACCCTTAGCCAGGGGGTGCCAGATGCCTACCACCACTACCACCCTTGCCCAGGGGGCTGGATGCCTACCACTACTACCACCCTTAGCCAGGGGGTGCCAGATGCCTACCACCACTACCACCCTTACCCAGGGGGCTGGATGCCTACCACTACTACCACCCGTAGCCAGGGGGTGCCAGATGCCTACCACTACTACCACCCTTACCCAGGGGGGCTGGATGCCTACCACTACTACCACCCATAGCCAGGGGGTGCCAGATGCCTACCACTACTACCACCCTTACCCAGGGGGGCTGGATGCCTACCACTACTACCACCCTTAGCCAGGGGGTGCCAGATGCCTACCACCACTACCACCCTCACCCAGGGGGCTGGATGCCTACCACTACTACCACCCTTACCCAGGGGGCTGGATGCCTACCACTACTACCACCCTTACCCAGGGGGTGCCAAATGCCTACCACTACTACCACCCTTAACCAGGGGTGCCAGATGCCTACCACTACTACCACCCTTACCCAGGGGGCTGGATGCCTACCACTACTACCACCCTTAGCCAGGGGGTGCCAGATGCCTACCACCACTACCACCCTTACCCAGGGGGGCTGGATGCCTACCACTACTACCACCCTTAGCCAGGGGGTGCCAGATGCCTACCACCACTACCACCCTCACCCAGGGGGCTGGATGCCTACCACTACTACCACCCTTACCCAGGGGGCTGGATGCCTGTCACTACTACCACCTCTACCCATGGGGGGCTGGATGCCTACCACTACTACCACCCTTAGCCAAGGGGGGCTGGATGCCTACCACTACTACCACCCTTACCCAGGGGGTGCCAGATGCCTACCACTACTACCACCCTTACCCAGGGGGTGCCAGATGCCTACCACTACTACCTCCCTTACCCAGGGGGCTGGATGCCTACCACTACTACCACCCTTAGCCAGGGGGTGCCAGATGCCTACCACCACTACCACCCTTACCCAGGGGGCTGGATGCCTACCACTACTACCACCCTTAGCCAGGGGGTGCCAGATGCCTACCACCACTACCACCCTCACCCAGGGGGGCTGGATGCCTACCACTACTACCACCGTTAGCCAGGGGGGTGCCAGATGCCTACCACTACTACCACCCTTACCCAGGGAGGGCTGGATGCCTACCACTACTACCACCCTTAGCCAGGGGGGTGCTAGATGCCTACCACCACTACCACCCTCACCCAGGGGGGGCTGGATGCCTACCACTACTACCACCCTTACCCAGGGGGGGCTGGATGCCTACCACTACTACCACCCTTACTTAGGGGGTGCCAGATGCCTACCACTACTACCACCCTTACCCAGGGGGTGCCAGATGCCTACCACTACTACCACCCTTACCCAGGGGGCTGGATGCCTACCACTACTACCACCCTTAGCCAGGGGGTGCCAGATGCCTACCACCACTACCACCCTTACCCAGGGGGGCTGGATGCCTACCACTACTACCATCCTTAGCCAGGGGGTGCCAGATGCCTACCACCACTACCACCCTCACCCAGGGGGGCTGGATGCCTACCACTACTACCACCCTTACCCAGGGGGCTGGATGCCTGTCACTACTATCACCTCTACCCATGGGGGCTGGATGCCTACCACTACTACCACCCTTAGCCAGGGGGCTGGATGCCTACCACTACTACCACCCTTACCCAGGGGTGCCAGATGCCTACCACTACTACCACCCTTACCCAGGGGGCTGGATGCCTACCACTACTACCACCCTTAGCCAGGGGGTGCCAGATGCCTACCACCACTACCACCCTTACCGAGGGGGCTGGATGCCTACCACTACTACCACCCTTAGCCAGGGGGTGCCAGATGCCTACCAACACTACCACCCTCACCCAGGGGGCTGGATGCCTACCACTATTACCACCCTTACCCAGGGGGCTGGATGCCTGTCACTACTACCACCTCTACCCATGGGGGCTGGATGCCTACCACCAACACCACCCCCACTCATAGGATGGACAATGCATGACACAACCAGCACACCACAACCTAGGGAATGCAAGAAAGAGACATCCCCCAACACCATGACAAGCGTGTGTAGACTGTGTCAAATGCCTACAACACTGAACATGACTTTGAACATACAATGTGACCCCCTATCACATGTGCCACACATATATGTGTGTGGCCCCCACAATGCAAGCAGGCCATGACCATTGTGGCAATGGGGTCCAAACCCCCATCATCACAGTGACCAAAATGTAAGTGTGGGGTCCATAGCTGAAGCACATTTTGAACATTGTGGCAATGGGGTCCAAACCCCCATCATCACAGTGACCAAAATGTAAGTGTGGGGTCCATAGCTGAAGCACATTTTGAACATTGTGGCAATGGGGTCCAAACCCCCATCATCACAGTGACCAAAATGTAAGTGTGGGGTCCATAGCTGAAGCACATTTTGAACAGTGTGGCAATGGGGTCCAAACCCCCATCATCACAGTGACCAAAATGTAAGTGTGGGGTCCATAGCTGAAGCACATTTTGAACATTGTGGCAATGGGGTCCAAACCCCCATCATCACAGTGACCAAAATGTAAGTGTGGGGTCCATAGCTGAAGCACATTTTGAACAGTGTGGCAATGGGGTCCAAACCCCCATCATCACAGTGACCAAAATGTAAGTGTGGGGTCCATAGCTGAAGCACATTTTGAACATTGTGGCAATGGGGTCCAAACCCCCATCATCACAGTGACCAAAATGTAAGTGTTGACAAAGAAAGAGCTGCAACTGCCAAACTGCATGGATGATTCCTGGTCACAGAACATAAAACACATCAGTGGCAAAGTAGTGCATGTGTCCCATTGCAACATAAATTGGGGGAGCCAAATACTGCAGTGAAAATAAGACATACCTTTGGCCATGTGCAGACAAACAACACCCATGGGGGCTGACACTGTCAACATTCATCAATGACACAATGACAGAAGTGACCATCAGAATGCAGACCCACATATTTGCACCAATGGGCACACAAATGCAGATACCCTGTGGAGACTGTAGATGTGAGGTGAACAGATACCATACCATGGCAGCAATGGGACACACAAACCATGATCATTGTGCTGACCGATGACCTAGGAGTCCCAGGGACAGCAGGGGAAAGCCACCAAACTACATACAGCCAATGGCACACCCAAGATATGCCAATGCGGTGGTGCAGATGCACAAACACAAACAGGCAGACCCACACTGCACATCATACACAACAGGTGGGGGGGTGCCAGTGTCCCCAGGCAACCACACAACACATGAGGAGACCTGAATACCAATCATGCAGATGTGCATACAGTGCCACACAAAGGTAACTCATGGATCCAAATCCCCTATGTGGGCAAGCAGGCATTGTCAGATGAGAGGGAGCACAAATCACACATGTCACACTGGCACGTAGGAACAGCAACTGACACAGCAAGACACAGACACACCACAGCACTACCCCCAGGGCCCCCACAATGTGGTGACCCTGGGCTGCATTACAATCCCACTGTGATGACAAAGCTAAATGTCGTTCACACTGTGAACCACAGTCATGTGTCCTGAGCAACAAACTACCATCACACCTACACAAGCACAAATCAATCAGCACGGCCAGTAAGCCAAGGCCAACATGGAGGCAGGGGCCTAGCCGGGCAACAACTCTCATCTGCACACACTCAACACCACACCCCTCGACCTCCAACAATGTGCAGCAGTGAAGCACACATGCACTGGTGACATTGCACATGCACCCATGACTATTCCAGGGTGGTGGGTGGGAACCAAGGTGCAGAAACACATCACACATGGCCACTCAACAAGACTCCTGAATGTCTGACACACTGCACACTACGCTGTACATTGACAATACGGCAATACCACACCAACCAATGGGATCCCAGCCACAGACACACACCAATGAAGAAGCCAAGGTCACCCACAAAGAACACACATAGACAACAACCAACATTGCAGCCCGGACCCTGAGGAGTGCCAGCAGTCACACACACAACGTGTCACAATCACTGAAAGATAACACAAACTGGAAATCACATGACAGGGGCAAACAACAAGTGCCAAGGGGAAACCTGACTGTGACCCATCTGCGTCTGCACACAAACTCAGCCCTGACAGCAAACACACCTATGGGTGACACCCTGATGACCAGTAATGTGCCATGCACCCACATCACAGAGAACCCAGGGAGAAGACTTTGGGGGAACATAGGTCAACTCAGCAAGCATCACAAACAGGTACAACACTAGGGATCACAGCATGCACAGCTAAACGGAAGTGAACACACAGACATGCACATACAACACACACCTTGGGCGCAGGCAATGTCACAGGAGTACACACTGCCATGAGGGGACTCCACTCCTGTGTGAGGAAAGCTGTGCCATATGTTGTCTCAGTAGGGCCCCATCATGTCAGCTGAGCACTTGGTCACACAATCAACAATTAGCACCAAATGAGGGCTCCCGTCACATCAGCCTGGTCATGGAAGTGCCAATGAAATCATCAGCACAGATCCAACACACTTGTATAGCAATGTTGCACTGACAACACAGATGAGTCCTTCCCCATTGATGCCCAAACCTGCATGTCCAGTGGAGATGGCCACACGGTCAGGAAGTAGACGAATTGAACAATGGCAGGCACAACAGATGTGCAGGGGTGGAAGCCACAGATGTGAAATAGCTAATGTAAGTAGGAAATCCCATTGTCAAATACTGAACACATGACACCCTCAGATGCTGCTATGGATGACATGGATACACCACAGGATAGGACACATTCCCCCTGGACCACATGGGTTCCTGCACAGTAACACTTCATTATCATGAGACCAAATATCACCATCACTGCAGCAAGGGCATGGTTAGCATCATCAACAACATGTACATCAGAAGCATAAGCACTAGAGAACAGAAAGTTGCTTTATTCAGCATATGTGTGTAATGAAAACTGAAAGTCCAGAAAAAACACAAAGGCCAATGGCCAGTCCATTGTCAAAGTCCAAACAGGGTGACAGTGGCAGATGTCACCCTACGCATGCCTGCACAAAACCAGGGGCAATCCACTAGGAGGGGCAACCGGGGGCAGGCCAGGCACCGCAGGGACAGGATCAGGGCTCACCAGGAGGAAGCAGGGAAGGGGTGGTGGGTGCTGGAGAGCCACTGACAACTGCAGTGGAGGTGTCTGACATGGTGTGTGCCGGCACAACTGGGGGACATGACTCAGATGTTGTGGGTGCCGGCACGACTGCAGTGGACCCTGCAGATGGAGTGGACAGGTCCGCCACTGCAGTGCCCAAGTCAGACAGGGTGGTAGTGGACTCCACTGCAGTGCCTACCACCAGGGGAGGAGAATGGGGAACAGGCAAGGTGGGCTGGACAGAGGGGGAGGACACCCTCACCACATCAGTGGCACAGACAAGCGCAGCGGGGGTGTGGTGCCGGGAGAGCAAGTGGCAGGGGGAGAAGGCCGGATCCTCTTGGGGATGGTATATCTGTGGGTGGGGGAACCTGGGGCAGGGTGTGGTGGGGGCACCTGTGGAGTGGGGGCCTGAGGGATGGAGGAAGGAGACCTGGTGCCTGAGCTGCAGGGCGGCGGCGGGGTCTTGCTCTTACGACTCTGGGGGACTTGCGGGTGGGGGCCTCAGTCTGTCTGCGCCTGGGGGAGGGTGTCCGGGGGCGAGGGGCACTCTGCTCCGTGTGGGTGGGCTTCCTCTTCCCCTGAATGCTGTATCAGCTGGATCGGAGGGGAAGAGGCCGAGGTCACTGAGGAAGAGCCGCTGGGTCTTTGGGGTTGCAGGTGAGGCAAGGGAGGGTGCTTTGGAGGGAGAGGCAACTGAGGACTGCGCAGTGCTCGTGGATGCGTGTGTGTGTTCCAGGGCCCCATCCCCTGTGAGTCTGGTTTCAGTCCCCTGACTGTGCGTGCGTGTGCGTTTTGTTTGTGCCGTGTGTGTCTGTGTGCTGGATGTGTGTGTGCTGGTGTGTGCCTGTGCCGGTGTGTGTGTGCTTGGGACGGGTAAGGTGCTGGGGAGTGTGGATGGAGCAGAGGCAGGAGGGGTGAGGGACTGTCTGAGGAGGGACACTGCTGCCGTCAGGGAGGAGTCCATGGACCTATTGCCTCTCTGTAGGTCAGACATGCCCGATGAGATGCCCTCCCTGAACGACACCAGCTGAGTCAACAGAGCGGTGTGCGCATGGAGGACACTCAGCATGGCTGTCTGCCCTACATGGAGCTGGCGAAGGAGGTACACAGACTCCTCACTCAGGGCAGCAGGGGACACAGGGGCAGGGGGTGCGGTGCCTGGCCCAAAGGAGACACGCTCCCGAACATGGGAGCCTCCACGGACCTGGGGAATGGGAGCCGATGGGAGGGCGGTGGTGGTGCTGGTGGTGGCGGGGACAGCAACACTAGCTGGGGTGTGGTGGCTGCTGACACCCGCCTCCATAAGGGAGTCATCCTCTGAGTTGCTCTGGTCCTCAGCTGAGGTGGATGGTGCTGAGGACTCCTCGGTGTGGCTCCCCTCGCCCTCCGTGCCACTGGGTCCCTCCGACCACTCCTCGGCTGCTGACCCAGTATGGCTCTCCGGCTCCTCCTGGTCCGTGGAGCTGTCCCCTTCCGTGGCCGTGGATGTATCTGCAAACAATGGGGAAACAGACAGACATCAGTCACCTGCACCAAACGCACACACCACTGTGAGCACAGCACATTACAGAGCAAGCCCTGGCATCATTAGTTGTACATTGCTAAAAGTGCCCTAACTGAACAGGAGAAGCCAATTGTCAGTCTGATGCCAACCATGGCACTCACATCCCACATGGCCTTGCACCCATCTGTCTGGTGTCTGTTGGATAGCAACACCCCAGTGTGGACACATGCACCAACTACACAGTAGTTGGACAGTGCAGAGGACACGGTGTAGCATGTGGACATGCACACATCACAACTCTTGCCACTGAGTCAGTACAGGTTTCCGGATGAAAGGGACGCCCAGAGTCAAATAGGAATTGCATGTGATGCATACCAGCGACAGACACCATGATGCACCCATGTCCTGATAGCCATCGCCACAATGGTGTGCATGTAGCACATGTCACTCCCCTGCAGGATCACCAATAAGTAGACACATGCCATGGCGGAGGCATGACTGCTAAGTCATACATCACTGTCTCAGTGATGTATGACTTGGCAGCCAGACAACAACACTCTGCACTGTGTCACAATAGTAGGTCATGGGGAATGCAAGTCCTGGAGCTGCACAAGTGCACATGTACATCCCCCACACAACACATCATCTTAACACTCATCTGTCCAGGTCATACCGATTGGACATATGGGAGACCTGTGACACTACCCTCTGAACCTGAGCGCCTCACAATCTGCTGTGAATGGGGAACAGCTGCCTGAACTTCACATTCACATACCCCAGTCTGCACGGGCAGCTGATCAAACACCTATGTGACACACAAGTATCGTCTCCTATGGTCACATCTCCAGTGGCATGCTGAGCCCCTACCGAGAAACACCCCAGCAGTCCTGGCAACAAATCCACAGCACACTGACACAGAGGCAGACACCTGAGGGGTCAAATCACTGTGCACAATGTGTCAGCTGATACACGGGAGTGGGAGTACAGAGTGCATTGCATGGCCTGGAGTAGGCATGACTGTCCTGCCCCACATGAATGAGGGATGAGCCCTGGACAGTGGATAGCTGGCTATGTATGTGTGACACATGTAATCTGCACACTCCTGGGGCCCAAACATTGTACCCACCCGCTGCATGGGTGTGTGCCACATACCCCAGGCACATGTGGTGGCTCAGCTCAGCAAGTGGACCGCATATCAAAGCAACACGCAGATTACATGTCCGAACACAGGCGTTGTGTGAACAATGGACCCACCCATGATGCCCACAACAGAGTTAGGGAAACAGATGCTGTCCCCCACCTTTAGTGAAGCAAACTGCAAGGACACAGTCCCAAGTGACACAATTCCCTGAATGTAAGGGCCACACCTGGGTATCAGATGAGGAGTGGGCAGTGCACAATAGAGGGACATGGCTCCTGGACAACATGACTGCTGTACTGTGGCAGTTTAACCAGGCCAGAGGAGGGCACATAGCATGTAATACAGAGTTCACAGTGCAGTCTTTGACTCACCCCCTCCTTGCTGCTGTCTGGCCTTCAGCTGCCCATCCAGGTCTGGAAACACCACCGCCAGGATCTGGAGCATGTGGGGGGTCAGGGTCCGTGTTCCGCCCCTCCTGCGAGGAGGCGACAGCTTCAGCTGGACCCGTGCAATCCTCCGGGCCCAGCCCCGAAGGTCCTGCCACCTTTAGTTGCGGATCCGGCGCTTGTAGACCCCCACAGACCGGACAGCCCGGACGATGTCCTTCCAGATCTCCTGCTTCCGATGGGCATTAACCTGTCAGGATGACAAAGTGAAAAGGCCATTACTACACATGCAACATATCCGTACATGACACAGTTGTATATACATGTCTCAATCACAGGGGCACATGATGTACACAGGCAGTGCAACGCTGCCCATGGACAGTTTGCCAGACGTCACTACATGGTATCATTGCATGGGAAGTAAAACCTTGTTCAAATGCACTGTCACTGCACCATACCTGTCCAGTGCATGTCACTACACACTATGGGGGGTGACAACTACTCAGTGAGCCTGCTAGCCAGTGGCGTTTAGACTTTCAGCCTTGCTAGTCGGACAAAATGCACATTCAGAAAGGCAGTGCACAGAACACTCACCTGCTCCCCTGGTGTCCCATACAGCTTGCTGTACTGTGGAAGTAGGCTGTCCAGCAGGGCCTGGTTCTCCTCAAGGCTGAAGGCTGGGGCTCTCTCCACAGTACGTGCCATTGCAGGGTCCAGAGGGGCAGAGACAGCAGCAGTGCAGTGGCAGATGTCGTCCTGGAGCATGTAGTGCAGGCAAGTGAGCTCTCAGGGGAACAGCCAGCAATATATATGTGCTGGAGAGGCAGATACTGTCCCTTGTGTCCAAAGTGATAGGTCCAAGTCGTTTGCATCTTCTGAATCTGGCCAATCCATGGAATAGCAGCACCAATACACTCCCACAGCATCCTTCAAATCTTCAACTTCATGACATACATGATTTTGCAACATTGTTGTGGGTGACCAACTGAATTTCCAGCAACCGACTCGTTCGAATTTCGAAAACGCGTCCGTTGCCAGGCTAGGCCATTGTCAATGGGTGCGCACCGATCGGTCCATTGCGGTACAACGAGTACAGGGGTACAACGTGTACCCGCACACATTTGAATGCAATGGGCCGGCCGGGGGCACCGATCGGTCCATTGCGGTACAACGCGTACAGGGGTACAACGCGTACCCGCACACATTGAATGCAATGGGCCGGCCGGGGGCACCGATCGGTCCATTGCTGATCAACGCGTACAGGGGTACAACGCGTACCCACACACATTGAATGCAATGGGCCGGCCGGGGCACCGATCGGTCCATTGCTGATCAACGCATACAGGGGTACAACGCTGTACCCGCACACATTGAATGCAATGGGCCGGCCGGGGCACCGATCGGTCCATTGCTGATCAACGCGTACAGGGGTACAACGCGTACCCGCACACATTGAATGCAATGGGCCGGCCGGGGGCACCGATCGGTCCATTGCTGATCAACGCGTACAGGGGTACAATGCGTACCTGCACACATTGAATGCAATGGGCCGGCCGGGGGCACCGATCGGTCCATTGCTGTTCAACACATCCCTGTACAAGTGATTGGCATATGTCACCATGCCTGTCTCAGATGGACATATGCCAGCCACAGATAGCTCCCAGGGAGTGAGGGGCACACCTACAACACGACAGACTGTCCAAACTGTATCATAAGGCATGTAAGGCTGCATTTCCTATTGTGTGTATGTTGGTGTACATGTTGTCCTGTGGGTGTCACCTGGGGGCAGCCACCCCCAGGCTGTGCACGTGTTCATGGGGACAGGATCCTGGGTGTTACGTGTACATGACCACTGTGATGTGCAACTGTTCATATCTGTGCATGTGCCATGGTCACATTTCACGGTGGTGTATGTGTATGTCATGTCACATACCCCGTGAGTCCCATGTGGGACGGTATGTTTGAGCCAGGCTGTCCCAGTGGCACAATAGTGATGGTCCTCCACAGTCTGTGTGCATGTAGTGTTTACAATGTCTCTGATTTCATGTGCACAATGGGAGACAGTCTCCACATCCACGTTGTGTGTGTATGGACTTTGATGTTGTGCGTGTGTGTGTCACAGACGTCCATGTCTGTCCTGCAGTGGCAAGTGGGACCACTACCTGTGGGGGTCATAGTTGTTTTGCTGTGGTGTATACATGATACTCCATGTAATGCCAGTGTCCATGTGGCAATACAGGGTCCCTGGGGATGTACCTGTAGTTGAGCTGTGATGCCTGGGGCACATCTGTCCTCACATGTCACTGTGGGGGGTGATTGTGACACGGCAGCAGGAGATGGGAACTGTGACACGGCCTCATGATATCCAATGGGCCAAACTGGGACTTATTGATGCCACTTGTTGAACCGTGATGACAGATGTTGGCCATGTATGTACCATACATGTCCTTACGGAACTGCACACTTCATGTAGTTGTGCCTCATAATGATGTATGTTGGGATATTGAGTGTGTTCAATGCCGCATATGTGGGCTGACTGACAATCTTGCTTTCTTCTCCTCTGCACTGCAGGGCTCCTGCTGTCCATCGACCATTCCCAGACCTGGCAACGATGGTGGAACGGGACAGCATCCGACGGTACCGCTTCACCAGGCAGCTGATTGAGGATTTGGCAGTGCAGTTGGCCCCACATTTGCAGCCTGAGCGGCCGTATCCTACAGCGCTGACCCCCAAGGTGAAGGCAGCCCTACACTTCTTTGCCACCGGTACCTTCCAACATACTGTGGCGACTGCTGGTGGGATGTCACAGACCATGTTGAGCCGTGTGCTCCGCGATGTTTTGGTGGCAATGTTGCTATTCCTGAACCGGTACATCTATTTCCCTAGACTGCAACGACTCACTGACGTGAAGAGTGACTTCTATGCCCTGGGGAGGATGCCGCATGTCATTGGCTCCATTGATGGGACACATGTGGCTTTGGTACCACCACAGGCCCAGGAGCAGGCCTACAGGAACCGCAAGCACTACCACTCGGTCAATGCACTGGTGGTGTGTCTTGCAGATATGACCATCACACACGTGTGTGCCCGTTTCCCTGGTTCAGCACACGATGCCTTTGTGATGAGGAGTAGTCGCATCCCCAGGATGATGGCACAGATGCAGAACCAGCGTGCCTGGCTTGTCGGTGTGTACTGACTTTGTGCCATTGTGTGTGATCTGATCTGTAGTATTCCGCCCACTTTTCCAAGTCAGCTAATGTGCACTTGTCTGTCCGTAGGTGACTCGGGATACCCCAACATGCCGTGGTTGCTGACACCCCTCAGGAACCCTGTGACACCAGCCCAGATGCGCTACAATGAGGCACATGGTCGGACCAGGAGAGTGATTGAGCGGACATTTGGTCTCCTGAAGAACCGCTTCCGCTGCCTGGACAAGACCGGAGGGTCCCTCCCATATGCCCCTGCGAAAGTGTGCAAGATTATCATCGTCTGCTGCATGCTCCACAACCTGGCAGTGCGGAAGGAGTTGCCTCTCATCCAGGATGACACTGACCAACATCCGCCACCTGTGGAGGATCCTGGCCTGGACCACGATGCCAGTGATGATGATGATGATGAGGGTGATGTCCGCACACAGCTTATCACCAACTTCTTTAGCTGAATGTGAGTATCCTGAGGTGTCATGTCAATGATGTGAGTTGGCATGATATGTGTAGGTGGTGCTCTGGTGCTGTTGGAGTGTGTCCATGGGCTACTTGACTGGATGTGTGTAGCGATGTGTGCTTACAGGTGGTCTGTACTCCCCAACAGTGTTGACATGCTAACTTGGTTCTGGGTGGGTATCTTGTAACATGTATTGTGCATGAGTTTTGCTGTTCTGTCCTGTGCTCCATTGCTTTTGACTGTGTGTCATTTCTGTCCTTCACAGGGCACTTTCAGATTCGTTTGGTCAACTGTGTCCACCGACGACGTGATTGTACTTCCAGGGTGGTAGCTGTTGTGTCCCTACAGGTGATGTGCGCCACACCCATGGACTTCCTTCCTTCTACAGTTGTTGACTGTGTGCCCGCTGCCAGGTGGGATTACCTTGCATCTGTAGTGGTTACGACATGTTGCAACTGTGTAATAAACCTGTGCTTCACTTTGTGATGTGCGTTGTCTGTGGTCACACATTTGACTGCCATTTGCTTACTGCACCTGTGGGCTACTTGACTACAACTGGGAATAGGTGTGGTGTCTGTGCATTGCACCGTCTTCCCTGGCAACATCAGTGTAGGCAATGAGTCAGATGGCCTAGGTGTGTATGTGTTGTGTAGCCCTGGTGGTGTGTCTCCCTCATATGTGTCACGTTGCCTTTACTCACATGCCTGTGTTGTCCTTGCTGTTGCAGTTCGCATACACAGTGTAATTTTGCAGTTCATCATCCCCATAACAGCACCCACGTTGGAATCACAACAGAGGCAAGTATGGTGTATTAGTGTGTTTATTGTGATACATTTGTGTGAATAGTGCATAGGATGGGTAGTGCTGTACATATATCTTGCAATCAGAAGTTCCTAGGTGAATTGAAAGTCCTGGTAGACAAAATCCCCAGTATCGGGGCCACAGTTGTCTGAGACATTGGTCCAACTTGTACTCCCCATGCAATGTGTGGGAGTTGTGTTGCCGTCAACAGGGTGAACAGTCTGTGCACAAAGGTGAACATCCAGAACAGGTTCAGGCTTCCTGGGAGTTGCGCTTGGCCATCGGCCTCTCACTTGCCCCTCCTCGGACGACCCCTCTTCTTTGGGGGGCCCCTCAAGTACAGGCTGCTGCGGTGCAGGGGACTCTCCGCCAGAGTCATCCTCCCTCCCTGTGGCAGTTGCAGTTTGTTCAGCACCAGATGTTGTTGGCACACAGGGAGGTGTGGACTGGTTGCTGTTCATCTGGCGGAGGCATTGTAAAATGTCCCTGTGCACCGCCGTCATCTCTTGCAGTGCGTCCCACTTGGACTCCACGCGGGACATGTGTGAGTCCAAGCGGGCATGATGGGCAGCCTGCTGCTGTTTCATGTCTCTGAGGAGCCCCACTACCTGGCTGAGATCTCCGGTGCTGGACTGGTACGCATCGGCTATGCGTACCAGTTGTGGGTCATCATGCACACCAGCAACCTCTGCAAGCAGCGACCTCTGTCTCCCACCCCTCCCACCACCCCTGCCGACATGTGCAGTGCGTGCAGTGGCACGCACAGATGACCCTGGTCCCCCTTGGGGGTTGGTGGTGGTGGTGGTGTCCATGGCCCCACGTTGGTCCAGGGTCCCTGTGCTGGTGTTGCTCCTTGTTCTGTCCATGTCGGCAGGGATGGTATTTGTGGTGACAGTCGTTGGAGGGGTGGGTGCAGGGGTGCAGCTGGTGGTCCTGCTGGTGCTGCAGCTGGTGGTCCTGCTGGTGCTGCATGTAGACTTGCACCGGATGTGCCAGGTTGGTCTTCTTCGTCCGAGGAGGGCAGAGGCTGTACGACACCAGTGAGCTCCGCATCCTCTTGAGCCTGGGACTGGGACTCCTCAGCGTCTGCTGCTGTGTCCCCATCATCACCTTTTTTTGGGAGACACACACAATGAAATGAAATGAATTTGTACTTGTAAAGCGCACTGCTACCCTGAGGCATCCTGGCGCTGAACGCATACCGCTGTGGAACCCTTCCTGGCATAATGTATGTTATGTTTCTGCAGGCATCAATGGTTGACACACCTGACAGTTGTGACTGTGCCTCTGGGTGCGGGCCTGTACATTGCATTGTCCTAAGTCGTCACAGTCAGGGGTTGATATTGGTGTGGCACATTGTCCTGCATTATTTGGGCATTTCTATGTATTTGTCGGGGTGTGAACATGGTCTGCATTGGTTGTATTTGGTTGACAGCCGGCCCTCCTTCCCACCCAGCCAGTCAGTTATCCCACCATGGACTGTGCTTGCATTGCAGGAAGTGGATGTTGTCTCTCAGGATGTCAGTCAGTGGTGTGGTGCTGTTTGTTGGTGCACAGTTCCCAGCAGGTCCTTGTGCTCCCCACAGCAGTAGCCAGTGTCAGCCATCTTGTGAGTCCTTCTCCACTCCCTGTGATGTGAGCATGGTTCAGGGTGGTGTTGATGGGACAGTTGTGGGGGTGAGCTATGTCTGTGACTATGACTCCCATCATGCTATTGCCTCCACCCCACTTCCCAGCATTCCCATACTTACTTGCTTTTGTGGGGAGTTCAGTGTGTGTGGGTGTGAGAGCAATGGCAAGATGGCTGACAGTGGTGTCCTGCTGTTGGTTGGTGTGCAGTTCCCAGCATGCCCTTGTGCTCCCCACAGCAGTAGCCAGTGTCAGCCATCTTGTGTGTCCTTATCCACTCCCTGTGATGTGAGCATGGTTCAGGGTGGTGTTGATGGGCCAGTTGTGAGGCTGAGCAATATCTGTGCCTACTACTCCCATCATGCTATTGCCTCCACCCCCTTCCCAGCATGCCCATGCTTCCTTCCTTTTGACTCTGCTTCCCTGTGGGGTGGGCTGGCTGTGCTGACAGGATGGCTGGGAGTGTTGTCCTGGCAGTTGTTTGGCTGAAAGTTCCAAGAGTGTCCCTGTGCTTCACACAACATAACCCAGGGTGGTGGTTCTTTGTGGGATCTTGAGTTAGGATGTGAGGCATTGCATTCTCCCAGGTGGGTTCTGTGGAGTTTGTGTTGAGGGGGGGGTGTGAGGGGAGGTGCTTGTGACTATGGTCAGTGCTGCAAGTCCTCCTTCCCACCCAGCCAGATATCCCACCATGGAACGTGCTTCCATTGCAGGGAGTGGAAGTTGTCTCTCAGGATGTCAGTCAGTGGTGTCCTGCTGTTTGTTGGTGCACAGTTCCCAGCAGGGCCTTGTGCTCCCCACAGCAGTAGCCAGTGTCAGCCATCTTGTGAGTCCTTCTCCACTCCCTGTGATGTGAGCATGGTTCAGGGTGGTGTTGATGGGACACTTGTGGGGGTGAGCTATGTCTGTGACTATGACTCCCATCATGCTATTGCCTCCACCCCACTTCCCAGCATTCCCATACTTACTTGCTTTTGTGGGGAGTTCAGTGTGTGTGGGTGTGAGAGCAATGGCAAGATGGCTGACAGTGGTGTCCTGCTGTTGGTTGGTGTGCAGTTCCCAGCATGCCCTTGTGCTCCCCACAGCAGTAGCCAGTGTCAGCCATCTTGTGAGTCCTTATCCACTCCCTGTGATGTGAGCATGGTTCAGGGTGGTGTTGATGGGCCAGTTGTGAGGCTGAGCAATATCTGTGCCTACTACTCCCATCATGCTATTGCCTCCACCCCCTTCCCAGCTTGCCCATGCTTCCTTCCTTTTGACTCTGCTTCCCTGTGGGGTGGGCTGGCTGTGCTGACAGGATGGCTGGGAGTGTTGTCCTGGCAGTTGTTTGGCTAAAAGTCCCAAGAGTGTCCCTGTGCTTCACACAACATAACCCAGGGTGGTGGTTCATTGTGGGATCTTGAGTTAGGATGTGAGGCATTGCATTCTCCCAGGTGGGTTCTGTGGAGTTTGTGTTGAGGGGGTGTGAGGGGAGGTGCTTGTGACTATGGTCAGTGCTGCAAGTCCTCCTTCCCACCCAGCCAGATATCCCACCATGGAACGTGCTTCCATTGCAGGGAGTGGAAGTTGTCTCTCAGGATGTCAGTCACTGGTGTCCTGCTGTTTGTTGGTGCACAGTTCCCAGCAGGGCCTTGTGCTCCCCACAGCAGTAGCCAGTGTCAGCCATCTTGTGAGTCCTTCTCCACTCCCTGTGATGTGAGCATGGTTCAGGGTGGTGTTGATGGGACAGTTGTGGGGGTGAGCTATGTCTGTGACTATGACTCCCATCATGCTATTGCCTCCACCCCACTTCCCAGCATTCCCATACTTACTTGCTTTTGTGGGGAGTTCAGTGTGTGTGGGTGTGAGAGCAATGGCAAGATGGCTGACAGTGGTGTCCTGCTGTTGGTTGGTGTGCAGTTCCCAGCATGCCCTTGTGCTCCCCACAGCAGTAGCCAGTGTCAGCCATCTTGTGAGTCCTTATCCACTCCCTGTGATGTGAGCATGGTTCAGGGTGGTGTTGATGGGCCAGTTGTGAGGCTGAGCAATATCTGTGCCTACTGCTCCCATCATGCTATTGCCTCCACCCCACTTCCCAGCATTCCCATACTTACTTGCTTTTGTGGGGAGTTCAGTGTGTGTGGGTGTGAGAGCAATGGCAAGATGGCTGACAGTGGTGTCCTGCTGTTGGTTGGTGTGCAGTTCCCAGCATGCCCTTGTGATCCCCACGACACAGCAACAGTGTCAGACATCTTTGATGGGCCTTTTCACTCTCTGTGGGATGTGCATGCGTGAGTATGAGCTTGCTGGGCCATGTGGTGGGGGATGTAGAGCTGTGACTACGACTCCCATCATGCTATTGCCTCCACCCCCTTCCCAGCATGCCCATGCTTCCTTCCTTTTGACTCTGCTTCCCTGTGGGGTGGGCTGGCTGTGCTGACAGGATGGCTGGGAGTGTTGTCCTGGCAGTTGTTTGGCTAAAAGTCCCAAGAGTGTCCCTGTGCTTCACACAACATAACCCAGGGTGGTGGTTCTTTGTGGGATCTTGAGTTAGGATGTGAGGCATTGCATTCTCCCAGGTGGGTTCTGTGGAGTTTGTGTTGAGGGGGTGTGAGGGGAGGTGCTTGTGACTATGGTCAGTGCTGCAAGTCCTCCTTCCCACCCAGCCAGATATCCCACCATGGAACGTGCTTCCATTGCAGGGAGTGGAAGTTGTCTCTCAGGATGTCAGTCAGTGGTGTCCTGCTGTTTGTTGGTGCACAGTTCCCAGCAGGGCCTTGTGCTCCCCACAGCAGTAGCCAGTGTCAGCCATCTTGTGAGTCCTTCTCCACTCCCTGTGATGTGAGCATGGTTCAGGGTGGTGTTGATGGGACAGTTGTGGGGGGGGCAATATGTGTGACTACGACTCCCATGATGCTATTGGCTACACTGACTTGCCCAGCATACACAGAATTCCTTTCGTTCAGTAGTCATCACTGTGTGTTGGTGTTGTAGTGGTGGCTACATGTCTGGATGTGTTTGTTAGTTCTATTTGTGCCACTGCCTAGCTGTAGTTGTAGTTGTGTTTGTACATGTGATGACACGGTTAAATGTAACTTTGAGATGGCATGTGTTGTGTTTATCTGACTGACATACACATTTTGGGATGATTCTGTTCTGGTTGCTGTGTAATTGCTATGAGTGCATGGTTTGACTCTCCCCTTGACAGTGATGTGTGTGTGTATTGTGGCAGAATATTGTGTACATTTGTTGTGTACTCACCAGGCTCTGGGATGTTCTCTAGTCCATATACGCTCACTGGCGGAAGGATGGCCCGCACCTTCTCCTCCCAGGGCCTGAGGTATACTGGCTTGGCAGGAGGGCCACTGCTGGTGTATTGGCTCAGGAGGTAGTCTTTCTTGAGCAGGTCCCGTACCCTCCTGCGCACGTCATACCACCTGTTCTGGATGTCGGTCTTTGTGCGCAGACATGGTGATTGTGCGTTCACCCTGTTGATGATCCTCTCCCACATCTTGGTTTTCTGGGAGATGGGGGTCTGTTGGACCAGTGTGCCAAACAGCTGTGGCTCTACCCTGAGGATCTCGTCTACCATGACTTCCAATTCACAATCTAGGAACTTGTGATTCTTCTTGGGGGGCATGGTGATGGGTGGTGATGGTGAGTGATGTGTGTGTTGGTGTGCAGGTGAGGGTGTGTGAGTGTGTCTTTTGCTGGGTGTATGTGAGGTAGGTATTTGTTGGTGTGCTGATGGTGTGTGGCTTGTGTGAGGGATGAGCTGTGGGTGTGTGGTTGCTGTCTGTTGGGTGCTGGCAGTAGAATGGCATTTGCAAAGGATCATGGTTGGGATTTGTGTCCTTTATATGGGTGGAGTTGTGGGTGTGTCTTTGTTCTCTGTCCCCACCCCCCCGTATTTATTGGCTTTGTAATTGCTTGTTTGGCCTTTTTTTGTGTAATTTTTCCTTTGTACTGTCTGTGCATGTTGGAAACGTTCTTGTGACCGAGTCGGACCCTGCAGTTGTCTCGTACGGTCTTCTTCGTTTCGTTCACGCTGTGTTTGTGCAGTTTTCTATGCTGCGTACGCGTCGGTCGCGGTGTTTTGTGTTACTTCGGCTCGG
The DNA here is from genome assembly GCA_963921515.1 of Calotriton arnoldi. Lineage (NCBI taxonomy): Eukaryota > Metazoa > Chordata > Amphibia > Caudata > Salamandridae > Calotriton > Calotriton arnoldi. The sequence goes on from CAWUFW010003146.1 coordinate 945,218, forward strand.
TTTTGTATGCGTGTCGGTCGTACGGCTTGTCCTCCGTACGACTCGGTCGTGGTTTTCGCGCCTTGCATCGTACTTTGCGGTTTGGAGTTCGCGTGTACGTTTCGGTCGGATTTGTTCCGGGTGCGTGTCGGTCGGTTCGATTCGCGTGTTTTTCCGGCCGGATTGCTGTTTTCCGTGCGGCTCGGTCGTTCGGCTTGGGTTCCGTACGTGTCGGTCGGATTTTTCACGCCTTGCATCGTACTTGGCGTGTCGGGCGCCACAGGTACGTGTCGGTCGGAATAAATTCCGGCTCCGAGTCGGTCGGTGCTTTTTCCGGCCCGAATCGGAATCGACCCCTTTATGTCCTCTTTTCTCTAGATGGTTCAGTAAAGCAATTGTATCGCTTACACATGCTTCTTTTGTTTTCGATGCCACCAACAGGTCATCGATATACTGCACCATAACTGACTTTTCTGGCATTTTCAAATCTTCCAGGGACTTCTTTAAAATCTGATTAAAGATTGAGGGGCTTTCTGTATACCCCTGAGGAATTCGGCACCATGCCAAAATACGCTCTCCGAACCGGAACGCAAATAATGGCTGGCTATCTGGATGTAACGGAATAGAGAAAATGCGTGACACAAATCTATCACGGTGTACCACTCAGCTTCATGTGGAATTTGGTATAGAATTACTGCAGGGTTTGGCACTATTGGACAACAAGGCACAACTATTTTATTGACCTTTCTCAAATCCTGTACTATTCTATATGTTCCGTTTGGCTTTTTCAGTCCCATTATAGGTGAATTACATGGACTTCTCATTATTTCTTTTAGAATTCCCTGTTCAATCATTTTATTTATTACAGGAGTTATTCCTTCAATTATTTCTGGAGTCAATTTATACTGTGGCATATTTGGGTAAGTTGTTCCTTCTTTTACTGTTACTTTTACGGGATCTACTTCTTTCATCAACCCAATATATTCTCCTGTAAAATCCCACACATTCTCCTTCACTGCATTTTTCAGTTCTTTTGGAAGTTTTTCTGCATCAAATGCAGGAAACAAACCATTCATTTCAGGTTCCTGATTCATCAATGTTACTTTATACAATACATCTTCATCTGGGGTCTGAAATCCAATTCCATCTGGCGTACAATAAATTGTGCAATTCATTTTGCACAAAAGGTCACGACCGAAGAGATTTACGGGACTACAATCGCACACTACAAATCTATGCATTTTGCTAAAAGAACCAATTTTTACTTCCACTAATTCAGTAAGTGGTGTTTTAATCTGCTGATTCGCTACTCCAACTACTTGGATATATTCACCTGAGAGAGGAAGGTTTGGAATTTCCACTGATCTAACAGTAGAACGGGTAGCTCCAGTATCGACAAGGAATGTTACATTTGCACCATTCACTTCTCCATCCACAAAGGGACCAGACTGATCTACCTCTAGAGTTGCACCAAGTACGCACTCTTTTCCCTCTCCTAGGCACCGTCAGAAACTTTCATCCGACTCATCCTCACTCTGACGCAACCAATACTGAGAAATGTTAGCTGCTCGCGGAAACTGTGTTACCTGCTCTCCTCCATAGAATCCTGTTTTTGTACTGTATCTTTGCTGGTTAACATTGTTGGGAAGTGGTGGTTGTGGCACCTGACCTTGTTGAACAACTACCTCATTCTGCACCTGTGGAGTTAATGATTGATTTTCCGGATTAGGTTTAGGTGGGAACTTACACTCGTTTCTCCAATGCCCTAATTTTCCGCAATTATGACATGGCCATTTTTTCTTTGCCTCCTCTAGACTCATTTGACCTTTCCCTTTACCTATGTTAGGTCGGGATTTATTCTGTCCTGTTTCATTCCCACTATTATTATCCAATTGAGCTTCTTGTTTCTCTGCCACTTTCACCTGTGACCACATTGCCTTCTCTTTCAATTTACGCTGTCTACTCTCAATATCATCACTACAATACTTAGCATACCTCAGTACCTCATCTACAGTGCCATTTTGCCAGTTAATCATATGTTGTTTAATCATTTCACTAATCTCTGGTTTCAGTCCAAACACAAATCTATATACAAAATGACTCATATCCTTTTCACTCAACTCCTCATATCCACTATACTGCTTGAAAACCAGCAACAACCTTTCATAATAGGCATGTACGGACTCCTTACTTTCCTGTGTGGTTCTTTCGATTTTTACCCAATCTGTTTCTTTAGGAGGAATCTTATTTTTCAAGAAGGTAATCACCTTATCATATTTCCTCATCACCTCAGGACCTGGAGCTCCTGTCTTAGGATCTCTTGGATATTCTGTAGTTGGCCAGTCAACTGTAATTTTACATTCAGACCACAAATCAGTTGGCACCACTATGTCAAACAATCCATCTAAATCTATCCACAACACCTTTGAAACCTTCACAAACCTCTCCACTTGTCGGTACCATTCAACTAGTTTCTCTCTCAGCTTCGGGAATTCATTTGTAAATGACAGTATATCCTGTCTAGTCCAGGGAACATGCACATAACTACCACCTGGAGTTTCTCTCATAGGGTATTCTCTTGCAACAGGTTCTTTTTCAGTTATCATAAAAGACAAAGAAGCTTTGTCTGCAGTTTTCTCATACTTTTTTGTCCATCTAACTTTCCATCTGTCCACATCACCCCATTTTCTCAGTAAAACAATTAACTCTTTTATCTGTGTCAGCCTTCCTGCTGTGTTCAAATTTTCAATATCTTTCTCACAAAAGTCTACTCTGTACGGTTTCTGCAATGTTTTCACTTTCGCAAAATCTACTCCAATTTCACTTGCTATCTCTTCCAGTTTGTCATGTAAATTTTTAGCTCTCCATGTAATACTTTTGCACAAAAACATAATCTCATCATCCTGGTAATTGTTTAGCTTTTCTGTACCAATCGTCCCTAAAATTAATTCTTCCATGTCAATCTTTAACCTAATTACATCTAATGGTTTTTCTTCTGGTTCTTTTATTTTAAATGCCTTCATCCACTCATTTAACTCATCAGGAGTCGGACCTATAGGCGTATTATTAAGTTCTATCCAATTACCACTCTTTTCAGGGGTCACTGTTGCAGATTCTGTTACCATATGCATTTTCCTACCATTACACTCATTCACTGTCAAATTTGTAGGTGGACTTGGTCTGTAGGTACGAGCCAAATTACTTGTACTTGCACTTGGTTCCATCCTTTCTTTTTCTCTCTGAAATTGTGAATTCATAGGAATCACTAAAGACCGTTCATCAATTTTCTGATTCTCAAAAACTGGTATTACTGGACCTATGGTTACGGGTACAGTCACAGCTTCCATGTTTTTCGTTAATTCCCTAATTTTCTCAGTCAGCTCTTTTGTTGTTCTTGCTAATTCAGTTGCATTGTCGCTTTCTACTCCTTCATTTTGTGAAGTTCTTATTTGATCTTGTGACCTATTTATTTCAATTCTTTTTACAGGACTTTTATTTCGCACAGTCTCTATTTGTGGCGCATTAGGTGTCACCACTGTAGAACTCTGCTGATACGGAGGGGGATTTCTATTTAGAATATCTTCCAGCAATTCATCATCCGTTTCACTCTCATGCATATATTTTCCCTCTCCATATGTTTCTTTTTCTCAGTACGTTTTCTCTTAGTCTCTTCCTCAACTGTAAAAGCCGGAAACAAACCTCCTGTCATGTTAGCACATCTCCATCGTTTTATTCTATCCTCATGATTTATTCCCCACATTCTTCCAGGCATAAACTCATGATCCCTTAAACCTCTGAATCTCTCTCGCTCATACATCTCATCTTCCCATTCCGTCAACGCTTCAAATTGTGTCGGTCTAGGTTCTAAATTTGTCATCTTTTCTCTCAAATTTCGCAAAACCGCTACACTAAATGAACCATTCTCAGGGAAAGCTAATGCTCCATCATTCTTCGTATACTTTGCCCAATTTTCTAACCATATGCATGTATGATATCCATATTTCAGCATCATATGTGAAGCTGCTGATTTCGGCGGAGGAATTACTTGTCCCTCTCTAGTCACAACCTTTTTGTCTCTCTTAAAGAAATTCTTAATTTTTGTCGTCCATGACGTTCTCTCCCTTTCATACTCATAATACGGCATGTTTTCGATTGGTTTTTCTCTTCAAACCAGCACTGTTCCGTGTACGGAACTTCAACCAATCACAGCGCGACTCACACCAACACACCAATCAGAACGATTTCCTTCTTCCGCGGATCAACCAATCCTAGCGCGGCACTTTTCTACGTCACTCCTGTCTTTGCGTTCACGTGACTAGCGCACTATCCAATCCTAGCGCGGCACTGTCTATGTCACTCTTGCTCTTTTACCCCTCCTTTACAAAAATTATCGGCAACTTTTCTTTTCAATGTTTCTTTGTTAGTTACAACATTTAAAACAATTCCATAGTCTGATTCGCTAAACAAAAGTGACAGCTTTGTCCTTTTACACAAGAAATCCTGTATTTCCAGTAGGCAGCTCTTACCTCTACCCTACCACAGAATTATTAACTTTCGCCGATAAAGTAGCACTTCCCTCTACCTTATCCTTCTTTCAAGCAAACAGTAAACCCGTTTCTCTGGGGATAAGACACATGTGGAGACTATGCTCCTGAGAATTAAGGCCAGAGTTTCACAAGAAGACGTGATTTGCTATCTCAGTTACACACCTTTCGTACAGAAATCCCTAACATAACACAACCTGTGTTATTACCAAAAATTGAATTCAGACCATGTACCAAATTCCATGTGACTTCTCTTGCCACATGTGTTCCACTTCCTACAACCCAGAAGCGTGAAAACTCACATATAACATAACGCGACTCAACATATAGTATTAGTCATCAAAATAATCAATAATCAATAATCACTAAACTAATCTATAGAAACCATAACTCTGCTACCAAGAAATCTGATGCAGCGGATACAATGAAAACTATTTCCTCCTAGGTCACTTATCGGTCATCCAGGGGCGACTTATATTTTCTCACATCCACATGACGATGGGGCCCATAACATCGCCTAACAAACACACACACACACACACACACCTGGATTTCCTCTACACCTTTACGAATCTATACTCCTAGGAGAAAGAAAAACTAAATGAAAATCACCATGATGTACCGCTGGAAGGAGCTGGGATACCTTATTACCTTAACCTATCGCTTTCTTAGTTATTTCTTAAGATATTCCTGCTCATTGTTTTGTCGATGGATCATCTAGTAAAAAATCAGTTGATAGTGATCAAGACCAGCTAAATCACAATAACCAATTACTAATTTCACAATCATTTAGTAAATAATCACTGAGTCGTTTGATTTAAGAATCCCATTTTCTATATAATTTTAAAGGCATGGAAAAGAATTTAGACTTTTATTCAATTATTCATACTTTACTAATTCAAATATTTATTAAGCAAAATCAATTTTATTGCAGAAAGGAAATTTTGTCATGAAGAAAATCCTAATTACCTGCCTATCTTCCTAATTTAGCCTAATGATTTCTAACCTAAGTTTAAAATTGAAAAATAACCTGATTCTCATACTCAACTGGAAAAATAAGACAGCAACAGAAACTTCAGCTCGTCAGCATCAGCTACCGCAACCCGTCTCATCTAACAGTCTTTCAGCATCTCCCGCTCAGTAAAATGGATCGATCTGGAAGCCACCAACTCCAACACCAACTACCCCTCCCACTAAGAGTAGGCCTTCTTATACCCTAATTCTAACTTTGCTAACTAAATTGTTGCAACATTAATAACGCGCTTTTCTTTTATTGGTCCACTCAGTTCATTTATTCATTTTTAATCAAGTTCTCCCGGATCCAGCTTGTTCTTCTGGAATGCATATGTTCATTTCCTTTCTCACAGTTCAAGACATGTTTCCATCCGCTTCGATCAGTACATTTGTAACTTCTTTCGACACATTCGAGAACTCTGCAGGCATTGTCCTTTCTCTTAAAACTGTTTCCCACGATTCTCTGCTGATCACCACGGCACACTATCAGTTCAATTAGGTCACATCAGCCTTGACCATTCTTGCATCCTAGCCTTTCAGCACCATCATGTGGTCAGTCTTTCTCCAACTTTTTCTCCCTTGTCATGCGTTTTCTCAGCGCATGCGTACTCTAATAAACGGCAGCCATTTTATATCGCCACTCGATTAGACTTAGAAGCACTATTTAGAAATAAACAAAACATAATTAAAATAGAGAAACATAGCCTTTTCGTTTCCCTCCCGTCATCTACGTACCCCAATTAGTTATTACCTAGCAGAAAGCAACATTTAAGCTGTTCCTTACTTACCATCACTATTGTTTTTGCAACGTCACGTTTATATTCTATGAAGCACAAATCATGCATTTATTATTTATTTAGTACGCAATTATTTTATGTTATAATTAGACACACAGACATTTGTAAATAGATTATTCAGCACATATACTTGCGTGTTACCCTTCCCTCACGTACATTGTTGATTAATACATTTAAACGAACATTTTTATTAATTATTTATAAAATTTGTTAGGGGTTAAATTTTTTTATTTACTCTGCTCCATCATGGGTCTGTAGTTGTCAGGGTTCAGCGGGTCTGAGTTTGTTTTCTTCAGTAAAGGGCGTATGTGTGATTTTTTGAGTTCTTCTGGAAATATTCCGGTATTTAAGGAATCGTTGATGATTCTTCTTACTGGAGTGGCAGCAGAGGTTGTAAATTAGCACATTTATCTGTGCAGTGCAACTATAATTACGTGTTAACTGGTGCTAATTCCATAAACCACACAAGGAATAAATACTCAGTTGACCATGCCTGCTGCTTGACTGAAATATTATTCACTCTTATTCATCATTCCTCGGATGAGCACTCTAAAATGTTCTACACACTTCCACTAAAATAAGTGGACGTTGGCATATAGGCATATCTAGATGAAATGATAAGCGGCAGTAAGAGGGTAGAGAAAACTCGGGAGCTCCTGGCCCAAATGGTCTACCATCTGCACTTTTCGAATACGATACTGCCCTCTGGGTATCATGATTGAGCCCCCTATACAATAGCTGTAATACCTAAGACCTGGCAGAATTCTATCCCAAAAGCCGTGGGTATTTTGCCCATGCTTTTTCTGTCCTACAACTGCTACATCAAGATATTTGGGTTTGCATAAATATTGGGAACAACATGTCTATCTCTAGGATAATTTATACCTTACAGAGGGCTCAAGCATGGTATGTGTCTGCTCCCCTGACATGCAGAAGGCATGGGCGAAAGCCTGGCTAAAGAAAGACTTTGCCCTTCCAAGATGGGCTGATATCCAATTCCAATCTTTTAGTATGCAGAAAAAATACTCTTGTTTAAAACGTCTCCGCCCCACTCTCTGCCATTGCTCCACAGCTGGTCTCTGCTCCCGTCTGGTCACTTCCTCCGGGTTGTGATACTCCAAGCCTAGGACCTTGCATGCTTCTTGAAGAGGTCGGATCTGGTAGAGCTTACTGTTCCATTTAAATATCAGGTGAAAAGGATGGCCCCAAGAGTAAGCCACCCCTTGTTCTCTCAGGTGTGCGGTCACTCCTTTAAACTCTCTCCTTTTCTGCAAAGTTATGAAGGCCAAATCTTGGTATAGAGCGATGGAGTGCCCTTGGTGTTTGACCGGTTGCTTCACCCTGGCCTCCCGTAGGATGCGCTCCTTGAGGGGAAATCTGGTAGAAAGGCTAGAATGTCTGGTGGGGAGGCAGGGGCCCGCCTAACGGATTTCAAAGTCCGGTGGAACTCCCAGTATGTCACGGAACAGTCCCTGCAGGTAGCCAACCATGTCGAATCCCTCTTCGTTTGAAGGAACTCCCCGCCTTCGAATGTTGTTCCGCCGAGAGCGGTTTTCAAAGTCCTCCGTGCGTGCCTGCAGGTCTATCTGTTGGTCTCGCAAGCGTATCACTTCCTGCTGTAGTTGCTCCACTTCTTCGTCTCTGGTCTGCTCTTTTTCCTCTATGTTGGGCACTCTTTCACCAATCGCATCAACATTGCGGCGTATCTCCTTCACCTCCCCTGCAACTTCGCTTTTAAGTGTCTGAAAGTCTTCCCTCAGGGTATTAAAAAGTGACTCCAGGAAAGAGCGGGTGATCGGGACATCCGCCCCCTCCGATTCCAGCTGCGATGTCGGCATCGGGGGCGACCGCCCCCACCCCCCTGGACAGGGAGCATTTGGCTAGCATTTCTTTCAGAGACCGGTCCTTTTTCCCTCTCGCCGATGCCATGGGTGCGTCCTGAGGCCGGGAGCCAGGAGAAGGCCTCTCTTCCCCACTTCCTGAGGCATCACAGGTCCGGGCCTGCCTTCCGCCTGTCTTCGCCAGCCGATGTGTCTGCCCATAATATCGCAGTCCCGCTCGTGTCTCTCGTTGCCCTCCGGATCCGCTCATTCCGTAGGAGGGCCCTAAGACCCCTGCTTCTCTCCCAGGTCCGTCTGGTTCGCCACTCGGGTCTGTGACCTCGGGGGCCCACGCCGCCTCCTCAGTGCTATGCTCCGGTAATGATCTGCCAATGAGGCGGGATCAGGCCCAGCTATGCAGCCGCTCACTTCACTCCGCTAGACCCCCATGCCAGGCGATTACCCTGCCTGACTGCTGCGCCTAGGGGCCCCCAGTAGCCAGAGTCACCCCACTGCTCGTCAGTATCCCCCGTCCTTTCTTGCTGTTGGGCCTCGACTGTCGTCTATCCTGTTGCTGGACACTCCGGACTCGGAGGCCCAGTGCTGGTGACCTCTCGCCTTCCCACTGCCAGCCAACACGTTGAGGGCTCGGTCCCTCGTCCCGCTCGCCCTACTCGGCTCTACTCCGGGGCCCGTCACTCCTCCCCAGCACACCACCTCATCCGGGCCATCGCTGTAATGCCCCTGTCTTGGCAGGTCCACCGGTTGGCGCCTCCCAGGCCCTGTTGAGTATGCTGGGCCCCGATTATGTCCACTATCGGGGCAGTGCTAGGCCGCGTCAGTCTCCCCCCACCCCGAGGCCACGCGGGGCGGGATCAGGACTCGGGCCCAGCGAGAGCCCCCAGCACCTTCCTCGCAGACTCCAGGTCCCGATATCAGGGAGAGCCGCCCTCTCCATTTAGGGTATGTCCCCACTTACTCGCTGGAGCTCCCGGTACCTTCGAGGGCCGCCCTGAGGCACTGGCGCTCCTCCCGGCCACTGCTCCCGCCTGTGGCAGGCCCTGCTGCCTGCCACCGGGAAGCGCTTCCCTGCCGCCGATAGGCAAAATCTCTGGCCGGATCTCGGGCGCCACGGGTTGCTGCCCGGCGGTTCCGCCTCCCTGCTGCCTCGCCTCGGAGCCCGCTGCTGCAAGGCGCAGCCTCTCCGGATTCAGCGGCGGCCGCCGCAATTCCTTCTGCCTGCCGCGTCCACCGCTACCTCCGGCAGCAGATCCCCTCAGGAGGCTGTCTCTTTGCTGGTTTGGGCAGTCCACCCCACCAGTCGGTACCACTGGCCGAGCGTTTACCGCCGGGCCCCTGGCCCCGCTGGCACTTTCCACACTGCCTCCGCCGATCCGCGCTGCCCCTCCGCGCGGCCCCACCAGGGTCTCCAGCCGCCGTGTGCATCGGGCCCCACCCAGCCGGATCGGTGACTAGGCTGCCCTTCATCTTACCGCTACTCCGGCGAGCTGCTGCTATAGTCGGCCCCACTCTGGCCTCTGTGCTTAGCGGGAGGTCTTCAAATCCCTGGCTCGATCTACGGTTATCCCTCCGGCCGTTTCGCTGAGCGTTGGGTTCTGCCAGCGCCCGACCCTCGGCGCGGCTAACTTCTTTAGCGCCGGCAGACCGGGTGCCCTGTCTCCCGCTGCGCACCTCAAGGGACACCTCAGGGACTGAGCTCGCCTCCCTGTGTGTTTCCAGGAAATTAAGGGGCTGATGCTGGAGATTGGCTGGGTTCAGGCCGCTGGGAACGGGGAGACACTGGCAGACACGTCTTGCTAGACCGCCATCTTGGCCACGCTCCTGGCCTATCCTTTTTGAAGAATTGTTTTATTTTGTCAAGTAGCTTCATTTTCCCTTACTCTTTCTAGTGAATTCAACGACAAATCCTTCGTACTTCTATTTATTCTGTCGGGTAGTTTTCGTCCAATACCAGCACGACTCACACCAACTGACCAATCACAGCGCCCTATATCTCTGTTTCTTCAACCAATACCAGTGCGACTCACACCAACCAGTCAATCAGAGCTCACTTCACGTCCGCTATCTGACCAATGCCAGCGCGGCTCTTTGTGACGTCAGTATTACTCCTTCTACTGACCCTCCCTTTATAACAATTTACAGCAATGTTTTTCTTAAGTTCTCTACATCAAAAAATTCAGTCAGTAACAACATAAAAAACAATACGCTTTGTCTGTTCCACTAGAATAAAAGATAGTTTTCACTTTTCAAAGAACTTTTTCTTACACTGCAAGCAATAATAACGACCAGCGTTAACTCACTTCTCTAACAAGATTCCGGGTGGACGTATTACTCCTCTAAGGATAAAGCCAAAGTTTCACAAGAGGACTTTGTGACGTGAAAAGGAGTCCCGCTATTCCCCTGGGGATAAGACTGGAGTTTCGGAAGCGGACCCTTCGCTATTTCAAACACCCTACTCACATACGAGATATTCCTTTAATATAACACCGACAGCCCTGCGTAGCTTTTCGATATTATTACAACAGACAAAGTACTTCTGCAGTGTGATTTCCTTACCACACTCTTCCACCTATTTCAGGCTAATTCCATTCCCGGGATTTCCAGGTATCTCTGTACCTGTGCTTCTAGACAACATAGAACGAAACACTATCTTTTCATGGTAAGAACATATAATCAATAATTATTACCAAACTAATCAATAATAACCATCATTCTGCTACCAGAAAACTGATCCAGCGCGAACACCCAAACTCAGGGACCCCAGAGCAGCAGTGTCATGCGATTTCAAACAACGAGCCCATCTACACACACACACACACACACAGAGACACCGTGTCCCTGAACAATTCACGCTGGATTCTTATTCAATGGAGTATTTGTTTCCTGCAGGTTCATCTATTTACTTCCTTCATCCCTCAGAACGACCTCAAACAAGCTACTCAAGCCCTGGTGTTGTCCAGACTGGATTACGGGATTGCAACCCTCACAGGATCAGCTAAATCTCACCTAGCTCCCCTCAGATCAACTCTGAACGCTGCAGCCAGAATGGTCACAGGAGTTAAGAAATATGATCACATCTCCCCTGCACTCAAGGAGCTAAAATGGCTCCCGATTGAAATGCGGGCCAACTTCAGAACTGTCTGCCTCACGCATAAAGCACTGCACACAGGGAAACCTGCATATCTGGCCACAAAACTCCAGAAGGCCGGTCAGACGAGAAGCCTGAGGAGCACCAACACCCTACTCCTTATCCCTCCGAGAACTCGCAAACAAAGAACTGCATCCCGACCCTTCACAGGTAATGCACCCAAAATCTGGAATTCAAATCACGACGAACCCCTCCTACTTACAATTCAAAAAGCAGCTCAAAGACCTCCTCCTCAACAGATCTCTCCCACATGGATAGCTGCAACCTAACATTCGAAGCATGCCCACAGCAGCACACAATCACTTTGGCGCTAAGAACTCTACCTCATGACATTAAGAACTCTACCTCTATTGCCCCAGGACTATCTCCTGTACACCCCCGGCCAAATCGCGTCACGTGTCGTTATGCTCTCTTTGACAATAAGGCCTTGTATATACTATTGTGATAATTTACCCTACGATTGACATTGTGTTCTCCACGTGGATTGTCTGTGATACGTCCTGAGACATTGTACATACTTATATGTTTATGTATCTTAAAAGTGTTCATGCTGTAATGCGCTCCGATACCTTCGGGTCTGGCTAGCGCTATATAAAACTCTTAAATAATAAATTTACGCCTACCTAAATCACTGAACCTGCCAATCAACTCTCTTCCTTTCGGTCCATGGACCAATTAGTTGAGTAGTTGATGGTAATATGCACACATCTATGTATCTTATTATACTAAATGATCACAGACTCTCACTAAGTTTTATGAATTTTTATCTCAGAATTAATGGTGAATAATAACTCTTTCCACATACAGGATCAGGTGCGATCAAAGGAAAACACATGAGAGAACAACACAAATACATAAATGCAATCCCTGTCTCAAACTCATCCAAAATGAACAATATGCATGAAGCAGTGGATAGGCGAAGAGACATCAGTTTCAACATATAATGGAGGGGATAGATGAAGAAGACATAAGTTTAAAGTTAATAAAACATTTGCAAATTGCTATGCAAAATTTCAGATCTGAAAGAGACACGTTAGTGACAGATTCCTTACCTTAGAATATCCCCAGGCGTCAGGCTGGATCCAGAAAGTTTTGCGTAGCAGTACCCTTGCGCGTCGGTAGGCGGCGTCGTGCGGTTCCGCGTCCGTCGTCGGCTTCGGGATCGCCGGGATGACGTCGCGGGCAGTACTTAGATGCCGCCCCTGTGCGCTGACGTCAGTTCTTTCTTTTTCCGCGCCAGTAAGCGCAGATCCGGGAAGAGCAGTGCCCTAGTCATTTTTTGACTAAGTTTTTGGGTGATTTTTCTCTGTTTTTTCTCGAGTCGTTCGACTCCGAAGGTGTCGGTAGGGATGCCCGGCTTCAAGCCATGCGACGCCTGTGGTCGAATGATGTCGATCACGGACCCGCATAGGGATTGTCTCTACTGCCTCGGGCGCGACCACGACCCGAAGTCGTGCCCCGACTGCCGGGCCTTGCATCCGAAGGCTTTGCGAGAGCGGTCTCGAAAGCTCCTCGAGGACCGGCAGTCGGCTCCGTGCCAAGCCAAGCCCCGGTCACATGAGAGGTCGAGGGGCCGGTTGCGGAGTCCTCATCGATCGTCGGGGTCCAAGTCTTCGCACTCCTCCGGTAAGTCGAAGCATAAGAAGTCGAAGAAGCGTCATCGCTCGAAGACTTCCCCTCGCCGGTCTCGCGACTCGGCTGAGGGTCCTGTCGGCACCGTCCCCGCAGCTCCGGGAGTGCCTGTGGAGCCGCCGCCGCATTACCCGCCCTATCCGGGTTCGGCGGCGACTCCGGCCAAAATACAGGAGTTCCTGTCGGCCATGGCCCGCCTCTTCGGGCCTCAAGGTCCCCCCGTTGTGCCTTCGGGCCCCACGGGCCCTCATGTGGTTCCAATGGCGCCGCCAGCGACTCCGGTTCCGGCGCCGCCTGCCACGCCGGCCTCGGTCCTGGCCCCGGCTCCGGCCCCGGCCTCGACCCCGGTGCTGCCGCAACCCCCATTGACGCCGGTTGACCTGACAACACCTCCACCGGTGCCGATGTCGCCGGTGCCATTCCCAACGCCGCCCGGGGCTCCGGGCAGCGTCATCCCCTGGTTCTCTCCGGACCCGGACACGGCGCCGGACCGACGTCGCTCGACGCCGGCTCCGACGCCGATGGGACCTTGGGTCCCACATGTCCCTCCTCCTTACTTTCAACCTGTATTGGAGGACGAAGAGGACTGGGAGGGGTCTGAAGACCCTCTCACTGCCCAATGTGAGTTTGATCAGGACTGGGCTGAGGAACTTGGGGAGGCCAGTGGTCTGGACACCTCCCCTGATACTGGCATGCTGTCTCCTCCTTCCGTGGCAACGGAGGAGGGAGCAAACTTTGCAACGGTGTTGCGTAGAGCAGCTGGGGCCTTACACCTCCAGTTGCCTACAGTGGCTGTCAGGACTAACCTCCTGACGGAAGTGCTTCAGCTGGCGGCTACCTCCTCGGAGCCACTGCTGCCGTTCAACGAGGCACTTTCGGACGTTCTTTTGGGCACCTGGTCCAAGCCCACCACAGGGGCTCCTCTGGATAGGAACGTAGCCCAACGACATCGCCCTGCTCCGGGCGACACCCTGTTCCTCTCCCAACACCCCACCCCTGAGAGCTTGGTTGTCCAAGCCTCTGCTTCCCAAAGCGCCTTCCCTACCGCTCCCCCGGATAGGGAATCCAAACGCCTGGATCAATTTGGGAAGAAGGTTTTTTCTTCCTCCAGTGCTGGCTTGCGGTCCGTCAACACCACTTGCCTCTTGGGCCGATACTCCCACTCTCTGTGGGATTCGGTGGCGCAAGTTCTGCCCCAGTGTTCTGAGGAGGTCCAGACACTGCTTTCCCGCGCCATTGCGGAAGGAAGGGATGCGGCAAAGTACACCATCAGATGTGGCCTTGATACCGCCGACTCGCTAGGCAGATCGCTTGCGACGACAGTGGCGCTGCGCCGTCACGCCTGGCTGAGAACCACTGGTTTCTCGGGTGATGTCCAGAACACTCTTATGGACATGCCCTTTGATGGGGTTGGTCTTTTTGGAACCAAGGCAGACCATGCGCTGGAGAGCTTTAAGGACTCACGGGCTACAGCCAAGTCCCTGGGCCTTTCTGCTGTGCGCCCTCCGCAACAGTCTGCTTTTCGCCCCTTTCGTGGCCATGGAAGGGGCGCCCAGTCACGTCCGCTGCCCAGCCACCGGCCCGCGCAGCAAGCGTCTTCGCGTGGCCGAGGACGTGGCTCCCGCCGAGGCGGGTCAGACAACCAGCGTGCGGGTCAGGCCACCAACCCTGCCCCGTCCGCGGCCTCCAAGCCCTCCTAGTCCTTCCTTTCAGGTGCACAGCACGCCAGTAGGGGCAGGGTCCACCATCACCTTCACCACTGGCGTGCCATCACCTCGGACAAGTGGGTCTTGGACATTGTCCGAAGGGGCTACTCCCTCCCCTTCGAGACCATTCCCCCAGCCATGCCACCTCAATTCCACCGCATGTCAGGGGATCACTTGGTGCTTCTTCAGAAGCAAGTTGCGGCCCTCTTGGCCAAGAGGGCCATCGAGAGCGTTCCGACCCCAGAAGTAGGGCGTGGTTGCTACTCCCACTACTTTCTGGTGCCCAAAAAGGACAAGGAGGACATGCGTCCTATCTTGGACCTCCGGAACGTCAATCGCTTCCTCCGGAAGGAGAAGTTCAAGATGCTCACCCAAGCTCAGGTCTTGACTGCCCTCGACCCTGGGGACTGGATGGTAGCGTTGAACTTGCAGGACGCATATTTCCACATTCCCGTCCTGCCGGCCCACCGGCGTTACCTGCGGTTCACGGTAGGCCTCGAGCATTTTCAGTTCACTGTGCTCCCTTTTGACCTTACCAGCGCCCCACGGGTGTTCACGAAAGTGATGGCGGTGGTCGCAGCTCATCTGCGCTGGGCAGGGGAGCCAGTCTTCCCCTACCTCGATGACTGGCTGCTGAAGGCGGGCTCGTCCCAGGCAGTCGTCTCCCACCTCCAGACTACGGCCGGACTCCTGCACTCGCTGGGGTTCTCCATCAACGTGCCGAAGTCGCACCCGATTCCTTCTCCACAGCTCCTTTTCATCGGAGCATTTCTGGACACGACGCAGTTTCGGGCTTATCCTCCCGAACGGCGAGTCTGGGATATTCAGGCTATGATTCCGATCTTTCGGCCTCTATCCTGGGTTTCGGTACGGATGACCCTGAGGCTGCTGGGCCTCATGGCCTCCTGCATCCTGCTGGTCGATCATGCCAGATGGCATATGCGGGCTCTGCAGTGGGACCTGAAGTTCCAGTGGGCGCAGCATCAGGGCAACCTGTCCGATCACGTCCAGATCTCGGAGGGGACTGCAAAACAGTTGCAGTGGTGGCTCTCGAACCGGCAATGGGTCATGGGCAGATCCCTCTCCCTTCCCCAGACAGAGCACACAGTCGTGACGGACGCGTCCCTTCTGGGATGGGGCAGTCACATGGGAGAGGCGGAGATCAGAGGACTCTGGTCTCCGGCGGAGTCCCGGCTCCATATCAACCTTCTGGAGCTCCGGGCGATCCGGCTTGCACTCAAGGCATTCCTTCCCTCTGTCAAAGGGAAAGTAGTGCAGGTGTTCACAGACAACACCACCGCCATGTGGTACTGCAACAAACAGGGCGGGGTGGGGTCGTGGACCCTATGTCAGGAGGCTCTGCGCCTCTGGACATGGCTGGAACATCAGGGCATATTCCTGATGGTTCAACACCTGGCAGGTTCCCTGAACGCCAGGGCGGACGAACTCAGCCGCAGGTGCATGATGGATCACGAATGGCGTCTTCACTCAGAGGTGCACAAGGACTCTTTCTACAGTGGGGAGAGCCTTGGTTAGATCTATTCGCCACCGAAGAGAACGCGCAATGTCATCAGTTCTGCGCGTTGGAATTTCCAAGGCGGCACTCGCTCGGCGACACTTTTCGTCGCGAGTGGAGTTGCGGTCTGTTGTACGCCTTTCCGCCTATACCACTTCTACCCAGAGTGTTGAAGAAAATTCGGCGCGACCGGGCTCAAGTCATCCTTGTGGCTCCGGACTGGGCTCGAAGAGTTTGGTAACCCGAGCTACTCAGTATGAGCGTTGATCCCCCGATCCGTCTGCCTCTTTGGGAGGATCTTCTGTCGCAGCAGCAGGGGACGGTCCTCCTCCCGAACCTGTCCAGTCTCCACCTGCTTGCGTGGAGATTGAGCGGCGGCAGTTGATTCCTTTCGACTTGCCTCCCGAAGTTTGTGATGTGATTCTGGCAGCCAGGCGTCCCTCCACTAAGGTGGTATACGCCTACAGGTGGAACAAGTTTGTGGCATGGTGCACAGCAAAGGCTGTGAATCCCCTTTCTGCCCCTCTTTCTGAGGTCCTTCTGTTCCTTCTTTCTCTGGCCTAACAGGGTTCTGCCCTGGGTACCATCAAGGGCTATCTTTGTGCAATCTCAGCCTTCCTCAGGCTTCCTGATCAGCCCTCTCTTTTTAAGTCCCCCGTTGTTAACAGGTTTCTTAAAGGCATTACACACCTCTTTCCTCCTGTTCCGTTTATAATGCCTCAGTGGGACTTAAATTTGGTTCTTACTTTCTTAATGTGCGCTCCCTTTGAGCCTCTGCATAACTGTCCTCTTCGTCTTCTTACTCTGAAGACAGCCTTTCTGGTGGCCATCACCTCCGCTCGGCGGGTGAGTGAGCTCCAGGCTCTGTCATGCAAACCCCCCTTTCTGTCTGTCCATCCAGACAAGGTTGTTCTTAGGACGCGTCCGTCCTTCTTGCCAAAGGTGGTTACTGCCTTCCACATTGGGCAGACCATCACTTTGCCCACCTTCTTTCCGCCTCCGCATCCTTCCAGGGAGGAAGAGAGGCTCCACCGTCTGGACCCAAAACGTGCGCTTTCCTTTTACATCAACCGCACACAACAGTTCCGGGTGGATGACCAGCTCTTTGTTGGCTACGTGGGCGCCAAAAAAGGTCGGGCGGTACACAAGCGGACCATCTACTGCTGGGTAATCTTGTGTATCAAAGCCTGCTATTCTTTGGCTAAGAAGGAGCCCCCTGTTGGGCTACGTGCCCATTCTACCAGGGTGACGGCTGCTACCACGGCTTTAGGCCGCGGTGTTCCGCTACAGGATATATGTCAGGCAGCTACGTGGGCCTCGCTGCACACGTTTACCAAGCATTACTGCCTTGACAGCCAGGTCCGGAGGGACGGCTTTTTTGGCCGCTCTGTCCTCCGGGACTTCCTTGTCTGAATCTGTTCGCAGACCCACCACCGGGGTTGGTATTACTGGGGTATCTATTCTAAGGTAAGGAATCTGTCACTAACGTGTCTCTTTCAGATGCACAAGTTACTAACTTGTGTAACGATATATCTGTAAGAGACAGTAGTTAGTGACAGATTCCTACCGCCCCACCCATCCTCCCCGTTCTGCGAACTGATTTCTAGGGTTAAGGACATCCCTTTCAGGGCCCTAGTATTTTTTCAGACACCTATGTCAGCTTCTTGCATGGCTCTGCGTTCCTGCCGCGGGAAGTCGTGTACAGAACTGACGTCAGTGCGCAGGGGCGGCGTCTAAGTACTGCCCGCGATGTCATCCCGGCAATCCCGACGCCGCCGACGGACACGGAGCCGCACGACGCCGCCTACCGACGCGCAAGGGTACTGCTACGCAAAACTTTCCGGATCGAGCCTGACGCCTGGGGATATTCTAAGGTAAGGAATCTGTCACTAACTACTGTCTCTTACAGATATATCGTTACACAAGTTAGTAACTTGTGCATTAATACAAACCTATAGATTTAGTGGAAATACCACCCCCCTGGCCAAAGAGGGGATGGAGGTTCCCCAAAATAGGGTCAGGGAACAAAGATAATAGATCCAAACCCAGGACAGGAACAGCTATCCCTCTCTGCAAACCAACGGACAGCGACGATCTCCCATCTATCTCTCCCGACGACACCCTCGGACGCCTCTAGTAGACCCAAGACAACCTCAGACGACTACCACACTTGACCCACTAAGGCACCCCAATTATACCCTAAAATTACATGACCGTCCCACAAATGTTGCAAAATTTACAGAAACTCGCTCTGGGATTGGCTGACTTTAAGGGTGTCAGAATCATTCCACCAGGTTCACATGCTTTAACTCATCCCCATTACGTCTCTCATGCAAGTAACTTTTGTTTTTTATTTAAACAATGGCTTTGTTCCGTGTTCATATTGTTCGCACAGGGTCCCACGTTCAAGACTATTTCTTGGCATCCAGTCAACAGCTTCCGCTGCACTGTCCTTGACTCGGGAACATCATCTGCCACGTCCTATGCTTGTGCTTCTGTTTTCTGTGCACATGCGTTCTGCGACTCCTGTTTACTCAGGTCAATTTAGCAGGCCTTATTTTAGTTTCTTCGACAAAGTATACATAAACAATTATTAATTACATGAAATATAGCTTACACTGTTAATCACCCAACACTCTATTTACTCATGTTAGAAATTTGTTGGCAAAAGCGTTAGTTTAAAGCAGCGTTTTCTCATTTTTAGTGTAAAAGTGAAAAATGTGCAATGTACAACATAGCTTATCATGCAATGCTATGGTTTTTCGAAGCGCAAATTAATAAGACGTGTTCTTATTGCTCTCAGGGATTAGTTATATTATTGCGCACATGCACAAAGCAGTCTACCCATGTGTATATGTTGGTGCGTATTAATCATGCTTCATTCCTGTTAATAATATTACGGGGGTACTTAATTCGAGCAGGTTGCTTTTTGCAACCTTGCTCCATCATGTGCATGGTGTACATCTCCGGGTAGGAGATATCTGTATGTGTTAGTGAGTGTCTTATAATACATATTTTTATAAATACACTGTGTGCTTCTTTTTCACTCAATCTATACCTAAAAGATTATGTTCTGGTGAAACAAACTGCTTTACACTCCTTCTGGACTAAGCCTGAAGGCCGCTCTCCACAGCTACCACTTAGAGAGCTTTGTAAGGTTGTCTAAGACCACTGAAATCACCATAAGGGTTGTCGTCTATGAAACTGCCGACAGACTGTAGGACTGGATAAGCTCTGACAAGGGAGTGATGTAAATATTGAACAGCGTGGGGAATAAGGATGACCCTTGAGGGACCCCACACAGCAGAGAATACTGCTTCGACTGAAAACCGTTCAAGTCAACTCTCTGCAACCTGTTTGTTGAAAATAAACTCAGGAGTGCCAGGGCGGCAGGTCAACTCTGATGCTCACCAGCCGTCCGATAGGTACCTCATGGTTAACTGTATCAAATGCGGCTGAGAGATCCAATAAAATCGAGTGCCGCTCTGCTTCCAAGCTGAGGGAAAGGGCCCGGCCTCTATGACTTGGTTCAGAAGCTTGGTAAACTGGGTCACCATTAGATTGGGTACTAAGTGTCTATTGGTGATCCCGATTTCATGCTAGTGATTAGGGTCTCCACTTCGTCCACGAGAACAGTGGAAAGTTACCCAAGCCTGCTTGGCTGCAGACACTGTCTGGGATGCCTTGTTCTATGGCCATTGAGGTGGTTAAGTTACTGGCCGGACTAGAACCCTCAAGATTTGTAACTGTGGGTGTTCTAGCAATTTCATCATGAATTACTTGAATCTTCCTTTGGAAGAAATCGGCCATGTTATCACAGCTATTTTGATCCACTCTATAGATAGCCTCTGAATTAAAATTAGACAGAGCTGTGATAGTTTTATATAGTTCCGCTGAAGAGTTTTTTGAGGATTTGATTCGATTGAAAAAAGTTTGGTTTTAGTGTTGTTTATCAACATATATGTAGGAGAGTAGGATCTGCCTCTTATGTTGCCCCCACTTTTTTTCTGATGTTTACACTGGTTTCTGGCTATAGTCAGGCTGGGACCCTGCTAATCAGGGCCCCAGCCTCTCTGTTCTCTCTAAACGATTTGGAGTGCACTCTAGGTGCACTAGTGATTGGATACTGTGGTACCTTATGAGTCCCTAGTATATGGTACCCTAGGTACCAAGGGCATAGGTACTTCACAGGCCTACCAGGGGCTGCAGCATGTATTATGCCACCCCTGGGAAGCAGACTAAATCTGACACCACAGGCCTGCTACTGCAGCCTGAGTGAGGAAGTGCTAGCACCCCTCACTGAGATATAGGTTCCCTATATCTCTCCTGCACACACATATAACCCTATCAGTCACCCCTAAGGCAGGCCCTATTAATCCTGAGGGCAGGGTGCTTGGCTTCTATGTGAGGGGGTGCCTCTGCCTGAGCAGGGCCCCTCTGCAGCTCTCAGAGTCCATTCTCTGGTGCTGTTTGTGGATGCGGTTAAACCATATACTTTTAAGTGCATTATATCCTCGCGGTAAAATGCTAACTTTGGAATGGCTGCATGGAAACATGTCGTGTTTGGTGTCAAACACCTTGGAATACTACCCCCCGCCAGTCCTGGCGGCGGGGGTAGCATTCCACCCTTCTAGAGGGATAGACATGTACCTACTGTGGAAACGCGGTAGAATCCGACAGAGCCCTGGCATCCCAAAATGGATGCCACCAGTCACAGACACTGGGCTGCCCTCCTGCTGATGACCAACACTCGCAGTGGAGGGAGCCCAACAATAGATATCCTGTCCCAAGGGGTGTGACCACCTCCCAGACAGGGTTTAGTGTATTGGGGCTGGGTGGGTGCACTCTTAGAGTGCTTTGAAGTCCTGCACTGGGGGAGCAGAAGGCTCCTCTGTGCATATGCCAGTTCAAACCGGCTCAGGGGCTACCTGTCCCTGCTCTGGCGCGAAACTGGACAAAGGGAAGTGGGTGTAGCCACCCACTCCCCTGACCCTCCCATAGGTAGGGTCATAGAGCTAGTCCCTCCCCTCCTTTTAGTATAAGAGGGGGAACCTGTGCATTGCACCCTAGATTTCCCTGGACGACGCTCTACAAGAAGAATCCTGGACTTTCGACGTTCCACTACCTTTGGAAGACTGAAGAATCTCCCTTGGAGTCAAGGAGTGACTCCCCTGCTTGGCAGGCACCAAAAACTACAAACGACGGTCGCAAACTACGCTGCTCCCACCGGAGTCCGAAGTCCCTGCAGCCCAAGAAGTAGATTTCCTGACTTCTCAAAGGCCATCGTGAGTCCCCAGCGAAGCTGAGGCCAGTGGACCCCAAGAGTAACGAGGAACTGCGACCCCTGGGTACCGTGCACTATTGTTGAGTGCAACCCCTCACAACGTTCCACGAACTTGTGCTTTGGACCACGTGTGGTCCCAGCATCCAGCAGGAATCCCTCCTAAGATCAGCGGCCTACCACGTCTCAAGTGACCGTGGGCCCCTGTGAGAGAATCCTCCCGAGGCGTCTTCACGACCCCTTGCCAGCCAGCTTGTGGGTCCCCAGAAGACTTTCCAAAGAAACCAAAGGGCTCCCCTGGTTGCTCCAGGCCTGCCCTGACTTACCCTCGCTGGGTGAGTTCCACAGACCTTGCTGGTCTGCGCCATCGCCTCTTCACACTTTCCCCGAGACTTGCTGTTACCAAGGCTTGTTGGCTCCGATCGAGCTGCCAACACCGCAGTAAGCCGCAGACATCGTGGGACATGCCGAATCCAGCTCCTGGTTGTTGTCGACGCCTCCTGGACCTCGTGGCTGAAGAGTCAAGGCAAGCATGAACGACCTGAACCCTGCGACGACGGTGGGCATTCATCTTCCTTGCCCCGAGTCACTGCCAAGTGACTTTGAACACTGTCCCCTCTGCTTTCAGGTCATCCTACCACCGAATCCAGGCTTGGATTCCACCGGACGCTTCCTCAAACCATCACAAGCAGCAAGTCTTCTTTGGTTGCCATTGAAAACGACGCCGCGACCCGACACCAAAGGACACCTGTGCACCCGGCTTCCCTGGGTGAGGTAACTCCAGCACTACGGTGCTCCTGTGGGTGTGGGCCCTCAAACTACTTACCCTGTAAGTGACTTGCTTGTAGGTTCACCAGAAGTATCCTAAAACTCTTACTTTCCCCGTGCGATTCTCGCACTGACTCGTACATGGTTCGCGTCTGTGTTAGACACACCGCGTCCGACTCCCTTGCAAATCCTATCTGTAGACCGTATCCTTCGACTCGTACTGAGTCCGATCGGTGTGTTCGCCTCGAACACGCAAGGGACCTTGAACATTGATATCTCAATCGCGTCTGAGCGCATAGACTCGTACAGGATTCGCATCGGTGCCAGGTCACCGGGTCCGTCCCCTGTGGGTCTCCTACAACTACCTGGGGTGGTTCTTGGGGGTCCCTCGATTCTAGATGCCCTAGACCTAGGTCTAGCAAACTAAGAGTATAATATTCAAATGTGCTAAACTTATACTGATAATAATTGACTTGTGCATATTTCCTATCCTCTAATCTCATAAAGAGATTAGTAGAGAGTGTTTATTAATAAATACATATATATTTGATATATATACCTGTGTGGTGTCTTTTCATTTGGTGATTCAAGAGATTGTGTGGTAAAACAAGCTGCTTTACATTCCTTCAAGACTTAGCCTGAAGGCTGCTCTCCACAGCTACCACTAGGATAGCTTTCTATAAAGGTTGTCTTAAACCTATCTACCATAAGAGTCGAATTGTTCTGGTGCAAGGTGTCCACTTTAATTAGTGAACAGCATATACCAGGCCAACTTCTCACATTGGTGGGCAGCGTGTGGGATTCCAGCTTACTATTGTTTTACCAGAAAATCTCTATTTGAATTACTAACTGAAAACCACTATAGGTACTTAAGGTACATATAAAGTCAAGCTTAGTATCGATAAGTTCTACTGAACTTAGAGCTGTGTGCCAAGGAATAGCACACCCTTTCTACAGCTCAAGCTAGTATCAGTAGGCCACAAACTAGTGTAGGTAGTACAACACTGCACAACACTAGAATGTCCTTAAAGGGTGGAACCAGTGGATCCACTCAGCCTCAGTATAAGGACATGGCTTTCTCTGACTTGAGAGCCATGTGTGTTGAAAGACACCTGAGACTAGGACAGAGTCCCTCAACCCTGCACCTGATAGATCTGCTGACAGCAGATGACCTTAGATTGGCTCTAGGAGCTAATGGGTCTGAATCAGTGGGTGGGTCAATTACAGTATCTGGGTCAGACGATGAAAATCCGAATGACCAGGACTCTGTGATTGAAGGGCCAGGCCTCAAGGGGCCTGAAAAGGACAGAGGAATTCTCCCTAAGAGAACTGACAGAGTGGATGAGAGGCATAGGTCCCCTTCCAGGGAATCTGAGCACTCTTATCACTCTGGCAGAGAATTTGTCCACCAGAGGAACTCATACTTTCCCATAAGAGAGACCTCCTCTGAAAGAATGTGCAAACTGCTGCAGTATGAGGAAGCAAGAGTTGCCCTCAGAACCAAGCAGTTGGCACTGGATAGAGAAGCCCTGGAGATCCAGAGAGCTTCTCGACGAGAGGGGTTAGAACCAGGGGTGGGCGGAATTTGCGTAGTCGCGTTACGCAAATCCTCGCGAAATTGCTAACAAATTCCGCGAGCTCGCGGAACTTCCGCGAAATCGCGGAATTGCTTGTGCCGTCCGTTCGCGATGTGTTTTTGCGTGCTCGCGGGGAAATATATCGCTAACTTGCCCATGCGGTCGCTAATGGGCGCGGCCATCTTGTTTTCACTTGTCCCGCCCGCTCGCGATGGTATTTCCTGTTCCGGGTCGCGTATTGCATGCTCCCGCCCGTTCGCGATAAGGGTTTCCTGTTCGGGAACGCGTATTACGTGTTCGCGACGCTTTTTGCGTGCTCGGGGGGAAATATCGCGCGAACTTTCCCATGCGGTCGCAATGGGCGCGGCCATCTTGTTTTTCACTCTATTTCTATGGTTCTGGGCCTGCTTTTCAATCCTCCCTCTATCTTTTCAATCCTTTGTTTCTGTAAACTTATTTTGGGTCTTTTTTGTTTATTATCTATCTCTCTATTTTCCTGATTCTATATTTTGTGTTTTCCTCTACTTTTTGTGTGTTTTTAACTACTTTTTCACACATTTTCTATTACCTGCTTTTTCATTTCTTTTACTTACTTTATTTAATTCCTACCTTTTCTTTTCCGCCCCCCGCCTACCCAGAACCATGGCAAAGGGACACAGGGCTCGAAGTCGGAGCCAGAGCCGCGACCGCCTTCCTTGCGGAAGACGGCGCCAAAGAGGGGTGCAGGCACGGGCCTTATTTAATGAGGCGGAGGTGGCCGCACTGGTTTTTTCGTTCAGCGCCACCTCCCCTTAACCCTGGCAGCAGGCGGCAGGCCTGGGTCCGGGTACGGGCTCCGGGAGCGTCGTCAGCGGTGGGGCAAGGTGCGTCGGGCAGTGTTTCGCTGCTCTGGTGTCCGGCGCACCCAGAATCAGTTGACGCACCGGTGGTCCGATATTCTGGACCGGGAGCAGGACCTGCTGGACCTGCTAGGAGTGGAGGTCCCGGGGCTTGGTGAGTAGCTATTTAATATTACTACTTTGTGTTCTTCTGCTCTGTGTTATATATTGCGAATAATTTTTTTTCTCCGACCAGCAAGAATGCTGCTGCTTACATTGCAGGTAAATGACGTTTAAAAATCGGTGATTGTTATGACACAGGCGCTCGACGCTACTAATCTTACTTGTTTGCAACTTTGCGCTCGCTTGGCCTGATGATTATGTAAGAGTTTACTTTAGAGAACTTAAGTGATGTAATGCTAGAGAGAGTAGTCCTTCCTTTGTCCTCGTGGCACTAAGAAGGGATAGTGGTGGATTGCTAGGTTTAGTTACTTATTAGTTGGTAATTTCTAAGTTGTGTGCGTGACGCATCCTCTGTCACGTCACGGGCTGCTGAGTGATGCTTACCCCAGTCCTTAGCAGAACCTTTTGTAGTTTGTTTACTGAGTGTTAATAGGCTTATATCATCACTAGCAGAACATTAGCAGCAACCAGCCAACAATTTGGTGTATGCAAAAATGTATGCATGTGTCCTCCATCTATGCATTTTTGAGGACTAAAATAAATGGAAATGCAGACTTACTGAACAATTGGCCCGTCTGGATTGGAATTGGTGGGCTAGGTCAGGTGGTAGTTAGGCTTGCTAGACGGTCCGTGAATCTCACAATACTACCAGTCGATCTGATAGGTCAATTTTATAGCAATTTTTGTAACCAAAAATGTTTTTGGTGCCTATTTTCAAATTTTTGATTTATTTCACACCAAACTTTAATTTTTGTCTCTTTCTTTATGGAATCTTACATGATCAGCAGCACCCAGGGACAAGAAGACGGGGTCGCAGGCGGTGGGCCCACAAGATCTGGACGATGCCTCCCAGGGACAGGACCGCTCCTCTATGGAGGGCTCTGCTGCTGGCCCCAGTAAGTCCACCAGTGGTTAATATTAATAATTATATTTCCTAAACTTTTCCTGCACCTTATTTTTTCCGAACTATTATTTCGGTATCCTGATTCGCATTTTTACAAAATCTTCTTTGCTCTATACTATCTGTTTCTAAATTATTGTTATCCCTGCCTCTAACTGCATCTATGACTCTCTGTACTACTACTATTAGTCTGTCTGTAGCCAAGCTTGCCCAGTTGCCCACTCTTTATTTCAAAAATTTTAAATTAAACTCATTCACCAATAGCTATAGCCATTGAGTTTCGGTTGTCCTCTTCTACTACTTCTAGTCTTCTTATTCTTGAGGCTTTTTGACAATTCCCACCAAGAAAATGCCCAACCAAATTTTAGAAGTTTAGATAGGATAGGACATACTACTACTGTTGTAGGGATTCTGCACATACTGAACTTTGCACAAGAAAATAGGTCGTTGGTGATGGGAGGTTGGACCTTCCTCACACCTCAATCGGAAGCCACCACAATCCCCTGACCGACTTGTTATAGTGTCTCATTACTCCGAAAGGCCCCCCCACCCCCAAAATACCCAATGAGTAGACAACCCAGACAACATAACACTCCCAACCTGTGTCGCGGAAGCAATGCACACCCTTTTGCTCACTCTTGTGTAAGTCCACACCAAATACCACCGAGTCTATGTAAGTTCAAAAGGTTTCTTTTTATTTCCAACTGACAAGCTCTGTATGTTGTATAATGCAGCAGCAACAGCAAAATGTATAAGATTAAAACAATAAACATTGTTACAGTTAGACTTACAAGTTACTTACAACTAAAAGTCCATAGAAGCCAAAAGGCGAGATCATGATAACTGAACAGTGGTGGGCGAACCACCCTCCCCTTGGTAGGAATCGAGTTTATATAAAATTCTAAATGGAGATGTGAGAATTCTGGGGAGCCCTCACCTTAGAATAACCTAGTAGTGGTGACATCATAAGCTCTGCAAAGCTCTGGTTCTTCTTATAAGTGAATCTTCCGTCTGTAATGAGAAAAATGGTGCGCGTTAGTATAGTGCAAGCATTTCTCAGTCGTGCCAAAAACTGTAATTTATTTTTTATGGATAAGCAATATGGACTAACACCATAACTCCATAACAAAGTCGCTTGTTTCTCGACCTTGTACGCAGTGCTCAGACAGTAGCAGTATGAGCTCATGTGGCCTCAAAGGCGTATTTCACAACAAGCTGCGAGGTAACTTGCGCAAAAATAAAAGACAGAGCTAAAATAGTTGCATGGCTCGGGGTAACTTAGCAAAGACTAAAATGACCCTAGGGACCATATAACACAACTAGTGTCTAGTCTACTACCTGATTTATACTAGTGATGTATGTTGTATATCTATTAACTTTTTTTTCATTCATGCTATTGAAAAATAGGGGGAGGTGTATATGGCATCTGAAAAATGTGTAATGTTTTTTCTAGGCGTACTACCGACCACCAGTACCGGGGCCAGCGGTGAAGGTGACGCGGCCGCTGAGGGTGCAGGCGATGCGGCAGTTGGAGTAGCTGCAGGGGGTGAGCCAGCACCAGTGGCGGGCGGTGGTAAGTTATATTCCTAATCCTTACTTATTGACATTACACTCGCTGCAAGGGTGTAATGTATACTGTACTGTTGAGACTTAAGTAAGAAGTAGTTGTGAACGCCGTTTGAAGAAGACACCCTTTACTTAGCAGCATTAGCAATAGCATTAGCGACAGGAGTCTGAGAGTAACCAATGGCCTCTATCGGACTTCAACTCAGCTGTGAAATTTTTATGGAGACGAATAAAAGTCTGATCAGATGACCTTGATGGATGAGTTGAACTAAAAGGGAAAGAAGGGTGGAAGGAGGCAGGACGGGCGAGATTTTATGTTTATGACTGGCAGAGAAGGATACGTGGCATGCATGCATAGGTGTGTGATATGAATCAGATGCATGGGTGGCGGAATGCCTGAAACTCTCCCAAATGTTCGAGGCTGAGGTAGTGGGAGGATAGATACATACCACAAATGTTACGTACTGTGCTTGCTAGTGCTACTGTGCCACTATGTGTAGAATGTATTTGTCTGACTGCTTTGCTAAGAGTATATTTTACAATAGTCTTGTTTTTTCTTCTTGATATAGCTACTCCTAAAGTCAACCGGAAGGAGTTGGCAGCCAAGGCCCGGCGCCGTAAGCTGGAGGCCATACAGGCCGAATACCGGCGCCTCGTTGTTCTAGAGGAGGAGGAGGAGGAGGCGGCAGCAGCTGCAGCCTCCTCCAATGCCCCGGGCCCCAGACACCCCACCCCAGTCTTACGGCGTCACCGCCTGTCAGCCACCCTCCGCCACACAGGAAGAAGCACTGCTGCCCACCCCCACTGTGGATGCAACTGCCGCGCGCTGAAGCGCCGCGTGGCCCGGCTGGAGGAGCGCATCCGTGTCCTGGAGAGGCGAGCCCGCTGAGACCCCGTTAATTTATTGCCCCTTTTTTCTTTCTTATTTGGGTGGGTGGGAATCGGGCGTTGGGTTTTGGACTTGGACATTTGTTGGACTTTTTCGTTGCGGGACATGAACATTGGTTGGGGTTAGGGAGGGGGTGGGTCAGGTGTTGTGGGATTTTTTTACATAGTTTATTTTTGTTAGGGTATTAAATTACATATTTAGACTTAATATACGATGTGGTTAATGTTTTGTGGGTGGGGTTACTGTTTTACGTCACACGGTTTCCTTGCTGGTGCAGTGCCACAGCCAGTGTTTGATTTTAATAATTGGCTGAGTTACTAAGACACAAACAGACAGATGCGGTACCCGTCACTGAGGGACTTGTCCTACTAGTACTGTCAGTCTCCCCTGATAATCGATGCATTCTGCAACTGGACTCAAAGGGGTGTGTGAAATAGAATTAATGAAAAAAAATCAGTTATTAATTATGCCTCAGCCAAACCTCTTCTCTTACCTGTGCTTGATGTTTAACTTGGGCACGGCGATGGCTGCATGGTGGTGATGGTTTTCTTTCCCAACATGCCATGGGTGTGGTGTAGTAGTAGTAGACCCTGGCAGTAGCACTTGCAAATAAAAGAAAATGAGACAGTCAGTCGCCTGAGAGAGACTGTGGGAGGAGTAGTAGAACAAAGTACAGTACGGAACTTACTGCCAAACAATAATATGCCAAAATACAAGGAAACATAATGGTTGCGGGGATAGCCTAGTACATAGAGGTACAAACTCTAGCTGTGTCGAGTCACTCGACTAGGCCTACAGTACACCGTGGTCCGTGACTCGACACAAGCGTAACCGTTAGTGCTGTTTCGGATGATGACAAATCCAATCTATGATGGCATTTAATGCTGATGGATTCGGTTCCTTTGGTACAAAAAACCCAAATATACTGCTCATAGGAGGGTGGGCAAGCAGAAGAAGATCTGCGCCCTGCCTTGAAAATGCATTTATGTTGCTTTAGCCACATCCGCCCCAGCAAGCGTGTGATAAATTATTGGTGTACATTTAATTTAGTCACACCTCAATAAGCCACACAGCCCGGGGGAAGAGGATTAGGGTTTGAAGAATGGTTGGGAAGGGGGTGTTTTGGGAAAGGTTTGAGAAAGAAAAACAGTACGCATGGACAACAACAAAACACAATATTGGCAGAGAACCATATCCATAAATCAGTTAAGGGAGAAAAAGGAAATGCATGCATGATGATAACTTGATGGTTAATGATATTACTAACTACTACTACTAGACAATTAGACAGTACAGGGCAGCAGTATATTATGCTATTTGCCTTGCCTGTCTGCCCTCAGAGAGACCCGAATTACATACAGTTTCTGTTCTTTTGTACCCGCCCGGGCTTAAAGATAGCAAAGAAAAGTCCAAAAATGCTGTAGGGATGAATTGAATTATATAAGCAGAGAGCAAACATAAAAACAACTACACACAGTAGTAATGATTGAAGACAAAAAAAAGAATCGAAATGTAAAAGATGATGAAAGTTGATACTGTCACTGTATGTTATCCTGGTCAAAATGGGGAGTTGCATCTCGGCATTCGTCTTGCTCCTCCATCCCATGGACGCTCCGGCCATCAATCTTGCGTGACGCCACTGCCTGCCTGGCACATGTAGATTCATTGGTAAGGTAAGTGAAAGTTGTTTTTCCCAGTCTAGCACAAAGTAAGGGCCGGCCTGTAATTGCAGATGGGAAAACCAAAGGGATATTGAAAAATCAAGTATAAAAAAAATGCCAAAATTACGGTGGAGTGCAACAAGAACACTTTCAGAGGCGGCATGGATTTGGATACATCATGTCTAACTTAGTCTGTTTCCAACATTAACCTCCAACAACAACAGGACTGAGCAGGCCCACGGCACCCGTGACACATCCTCCATTTAGCGTACCTTTTTGGACAGAGGCAGACAAGGCAGATATACAGCAACATAGCATTTTACAAACTAAGTGACTAAATCAATGCCCCGCTGTCAGTCATACCATACCACCACACTCGACTCCACCACTACACAGACATGTAGGTCTGCAGTGGTTGTTGTTGACTTGGTTACCTTGTTGTAATGCACTCATTAAACGCACTGAGTTATTCCATCAATCATCTCGGATCGTACTGAGTGACTGGAGTGCGAAGAGATAATGTCACTGTGGTCATCATCATCATGGTGTGTTGTCCAACTCAGTGTGCAGTAGTGTACAGATTGAGTCCCCTTTCCATATTCAAAATGCAATGGATCGGCCTGCAGTAGAAGTAGAAAATTGTTATTGAAAAACCATATTGGGAAGAAACATTGCATTGGGTTACTTTTAGTGTGTAGATTAGATAATAGTACACAATGAATTACCTTCATGCACTACAGTACAAACAACAACAACACAAATCACTCAGTCAGCGTCCAATGCATGTCATCATTCATTACCTGTTCCTTCTCATCTTCAGTTAATGGGCAGTCTGTATCGGCTCTGAAAGGGTGATAGCTATAGTAGTCATCATCATGTTCCACTTCTTTTGGCGAGACTCAACGAGGCAAGATTTGGTTTTCTTCGATTATGCTACATCCAATAATCATCTGGCTTGAGGGCAATACATTTAGGTCGATTCAGGAGGATGGAGGAGCAGGACTCGGAGGAGTGGACTGAAATGCAGAGAGCTGAAACTCATAAGGCAATAAAAATAAAATAAGAAGACGGTGGTGATGGATTTGTTGTGATTTGAAGTTTCCAAACAGAAAGACAGACACAGAAATAGAAGTAAATAAGGGAGAACCACAGTAAGAACTGGAAGCCTAGTTGTCACCGTCAGGGAAGTATAGCTCGTCCTCAAACTCTGGAGGTTCAACCAGAAGTAGGTAATCAGCATCCAACACGCTACTTCCATCACCTGAGCCGCTGTCCTCATCTTCCTGCGGTGATTCATGTATTGTATAATTAGGTGGTATAAATTGCTGATTCATTTTGATCATGGTTAACCTCTCCACGTTTATGGGTGAGAGACTGGTCCTTTTCACTGTTACAATGGAACCAGCAGCACTGAAAACACGTTCAGAAGAGACACTTGCGATAGGGCAAGCCAGATAGTTGATCGCCAGCCTGCTGAGCACTGGCCATTGGCCCCTTTTGCCATACCAATACCGCAATGGGTTTTGATCAATGAAGACCTCTGTTGGGTCATCCAGGTAGGCCTGGACCATTCGGTCAATGTTCAGGGGTGCTAAACTTAGTGCGCCCTCTTTTGTCTTTGCATCAGCACTGGACCTAGCAAGTCCTTGCTGTAAATACCAATTCTGTGCCGTTTGTACTGGGGCTGAAGATGATCCGGTTCTTGCTGTTGTCGATAGTGTTGGTGACAGCTGTGAACCAAATGCACTGCCCACAGGCTCTGAAGTTGAACTTGAACTTGACGCAGGATGCCCTGCTGCAGTACTTGATGTGGGTTTGAGGCCTTTAATTACCAGCCGTTCATTTTCCAATGTACTGGCTGCCTCAGCTATCCAAGTTTTGTACCGGGCAACATCCGCTTCTGAAAAAGGGAGTAATGTCTTACTGTGCAGTGCCGCTTTGTACCGTGGATCCAGAATTGTGGCACAAATGTAATGTTGTTGTGACAGAATCTTATTTTGCACCCTTGCATTTTCACTTAAGCGACATGATAAGCTCTCCGCCAACTGGTATGCTTCTTTTTTTCCTCCACACCTATGTACGCTTCACACACCCTCTTCAGCTCTTGCTCTAGCATGTGCAACAATGGGATAGCTTGGCCCATAGTACAGTCCTCCTTGCTGACTTCACGTGTGAAGACCTCGAAAGGAAGAAGCATCTCTGTAAGAGATTTAACTAGGCACCATTGGTCCACCTGAAGGGTCATGCCTTTCACAGCAGCATCCGCCCTTTGCATGACATATTCATTGATTGGTCTGTACTGCTCAAACAGACGGTCAAGCATGTAATACGTTGAGTTCCAACGTGTTGCCACCTCCTGGATCA
Source organism: Calotriton arnoldi (assembly GCA_963921515.1). NCBI lineage: Eukaryota > Metazoa > Chordata > Amphibia > Caudata > Salamandridae > Calotriton > Calotriton arnoldi. The sequence continues at coordinate 977,403 of CAWUFW010003146.1, forward strand.
GTGCTTTGACTGGCATTCTATAGTCACGTTGAATGATCCGCAGCTGCTTCCGGGCTTTAAAAGAATGGCTGAAATGCGTGCATATTCTGCGGCAGGTGGTCAGTAAGTTGCTGACTATGGGTTCTTTTTTCAGAAAGTCTTGAACTATAATGTTAATGCAGTGCGCCAAACACGGGACCCTGAAATACTTACCAAGCGTCATGGCCTTAAGTATATTACTGCCATTATCCGTGGCAACAAAACCAATGTGAAGCCCTCTGGGGCGCAGCCATTCAAAGACCTTGTTGTTAAACTCTTCCAAAAGGTTTTCAGCAGTATGAGATTTCTCCATGGCGAACATGGCTATAGTTGCATGTCTCCGAGAAGCATTAAAAATTGCAGCTGTGTCAACAGCACCTACTTCAGATAGCTTGTCTCTAACCCCCACAAAAGAGACCCAGTGTGCAGTGATGCACATGTAATCAGTGGCTTGGCAACTGGTCCACATGTCTGTTGTCAGGTGGATTTTGTGAACAGCACTCTGCTGCAAAGCTTGTCCAACCAATTCAAGCACATCATGATGTAGTGCTGGAACAGCAACTCGGGCAAAATAGGAACGGCTGGGAACCTTCCATTTAGGGCAGATGGCCGACACAAATTCAAGGAAACCCACCCCTTCCACAAATGAAAAAGGGAGAAGGTCCAGCGCTAACATTTTAGCGAGCTTCGCATTGTACAACCGTGCCGTTGGGTGGTTGCGTTGGTACTGCCCCTCCGACCAAAGCATGCTGTCAATGGTAGGCTGGAATATTTTCCTTACTGCTGCACCTTTCTTCTTTAACCCAGCTAGGCTCAACGACGCTGCACTTTTGCTCATTGCAGTGCCCGGTTGCCTTGCTGTCTCATGTTGACTCTTACTACTGTGCCACTGAGATGTTGCTGAGGATGCGGGCGTTGCCAGTACACTGCTGGGGGTAGGGCTATAAATGTCTCCCTCTTGTTGACCTTCCTCCGCGATCATATCTTCCCCTACTTCTTCATCCACAACAACAGCAATGGGTCCAGTTTTACTTTTTTGTAAGTGAAGTAGGTGAGCCTCCCACCTGATAGTGTGGTGTTTTTTGAGATGACTTGTTTGTCCTCCGGTACCATAGTTTGTACCAAGCTTACCCCGCCTAACAGCCTGCCGACAAATTGAGCATATAGCAATGTTCTCCTCCTTACTGCTAACCGAAAAGAAGTCCCAAACTGGGGAGGAGAACTTTCTGGCACTGCTGTAGGTGCCACTTTCAATACCAGATGAAATGGAGGGTGTGCATGGAATTTGACTCTGTGCACTTACATTACCACCACCTACTGAGGTGGTGGTTGAGCTTGATGTAGGTCCCTGCCGGGCCTTTGCAAAGGCAAATATGGAAGCTGGAGGTCGTGTTGGCGTTACCTGTGTTGGTGGTATCCGTGCTACATCCCTCGCAGCGATTTGGGATAGTCTAATAATGTTGGTCTCCATCTCCGCAGGCCCAGGAGTGATGTTCGTGATGACTGGCTCTTCATCATCATCACCCCCTCGTCTAAATCGACCTCCATAACTGTAAGGCTTTCGGGAACCTTCCTTTTCACTAGCCTTGTCTTGTGGTGTGCATCACTCTCAGGCTGAGCTGGTGGCTTCCAAGTGGCATCTAGATCATCAGAAGCGGGGCTTGAAGAAGAAGTTGATGTACTAAGCCTCCTTTTCCTTGCTGGGGGTATGGAAGACACTGGATCTTCTGGAACAGTGGCTTGCTCCTCTCCGCCTGCAAAAAGCTCGATTTCCTGAACTGCCCCTACTTCAGGTGGAACAGCTACTATTGTGGGCTGTGGTTCCGGCTGTGGTTGCGTTTCCGGCTGGGGTTGCGTTTCCGGCTGGGGTTGCGTTTCCGGCTGGGGTTGCGGCTGTGGTTGCAGTTCCAGCTGCGGTTCGGGTTGCGGCTGGGGTTGCCCACTTATCTCCTGAGTTTGCGCCTGCGAGTGCGTGGATTGGGTACTACTTTGCGATAATGACATTTCAACATCACTGGTCGTTAGTAGACTGGCTACCTCTGCCACAGTCATGGGCTTGGGCCTAGGTTGCTGGGGTGGGGCCACTGATGCAGAGGTGCTGCTCCCAGCTTGGTCCCCGCTGGACACCGCTGCTGCAGGCGTACGTTTTTTCTCCCAAAAAACACATCGGCCGGCACCCCAGTCTTGGCAAGTGCCACTTCCTTCTTCTCTCCCTTCTGACTGGCAACTTTATTGCTACTGGAGGACCTTGTATCTTTCTTTGGGGCCATCTTCTTCAGATGTCAGCAGGACGCAGGTGCACAAGTTGCAGAGATGTCTGTGGTCACACGTGGACGTGACGCGCAGCAGGACTTCAGCCTGGCAGTACAACGGGTGATGTTGATGATGACACCTCCTCCTCTGTCTTTTTGTGCACCTAAAAGCAAAGAAGCCAGGAGAAGAACATCAGTGAAACGTTGCATTTGTTGTTGTCGTTCAATTACTAGTAGTACAAACAAACAAATAAAAGATATAAATTAGTGTAGCCATTTCTGAGACTGTCAACAAGGGCTTTCCTGGTATACTGTGTACACTGTCAGGACAACCAAAATACAAATGGACCCTGTTTGGCAATCAATTATTTGCTCATCACATCATTCAGGGAGCTGCAGCTGGCAAAGGGGATGGATGCAAGCAGTAAGCCAAGAGGAAAACCATGCAGGCCTAAATGGCAAAAGCAGCACACTTATAACTCCCACCAGAAATGGCCACCAGCCACATGGAAACTCACAAATCACAAGCAACAAGCAGGAGGCCTGGGAAACAATGTACTGAAAACAGGCCTACGATAGCCAGGCAAAGGATGCATGCTAAACCACACTGCTTTGCCTGTAATGCAATAAAATGAAAAAACGAAAATCCACAGGGCTAAACAAGGCCTGCAACACACCACACACAACTAAGGCATGTAACACCCCCAAAAACTGAAATACACCCCAAAAATAAATCCACTTTTTGCAATTCAATTCAATGCCATGCATGTGCCCTAAATGATGTTTATATTCAACAGAACACACAGAAACAGTTGTTTCGTGCACCCCTGACTACCTCTGGGCCCACTGGATGAAAGGCCTGTTGGCAGACTAGGCTACAAGCTTGCAGGCCTATGGCAAAAAGCACACTACCTGGCTTCAAAATGGCCGCCAGCCTCATGGCCAGGCCCACAACAACAAGAAACTGAAGACAGACAATGCAGGCCTATGGCAAAAAGCACTATGCCTGGCTTCAAAATGGCCGCCAGCCTCATGGCCAGGCCCACAACAACAAGAAACTGAAGACGGACAATGCAGGCCTATGGCAAAAAGCACACTGCCTGGCTTCAAAATGGCCGCCAGCCTCATGGCCAGGCACACAACAACAAGAAGCCTAGGTCACAAAGGAAACACATGCAGGCCTATATGGCAAAAAAGCAGCACACTTAATACTCCCACCAGAAATGGCTACCAGCCACATGGACACTCACAAATCAGAAGCAACAAGCAGGAGGCCTGGGAAACAATGTACTGAAAACAGGCCTACGATAGCCAGGCAAAGGATGCATGCTAAACCACACTGCTTTGCCTGTAATGCAATAAAATGAAAAAACGAAAATCCACAGGGCTAAACAAGGCCTGCAACACACCACACACAACTAAGGCATGTAACACCCCCAAAAACTGAAATACACCCCAAAAATAAATCCACTTTTTGCAATTCAATTCAATGCCATGCATGTGCCCTAAATGATGTTTATATTCAACAGAACACACAGAAACAGTTGTTTCGTGCACCCCTGACTACCTCTGGGCCCACTGGATGAAAGGCCTGTTGGCAGACTAGGCTACAAGCTTGCAGGCCTATGGCAAAAAGCACACTACCTGGCTTCAAAATGGCCGCCAGCCTCATGGCCAGGCCCACAACAACAAGAAACTGAAGACAGACAATGCAGGCCTATGGCAAAAAGCACTGTGCCTGGCTTCAAAATGGCCGCCAGCCTCATGGCCAGGCCCACAACAACAAGAAACTGAAGACGGACAATGCAGGCCTATGGCAAAAAGCACACTGCCTGGCTTCAAAATGGCCGCCAGCCTCATGGCCAGGCACACAACAACAAGAAGCCTAGGTCACAAAGGAAACACATGCAGGCCTATATGGCAAAAAAGCAGCACACTTAATACTCCCACCAGAAATGGCTACCAGCCACATGGACACTCACAAATCAGAAGCAACAAGCAGGAGGCCTGGGAAACAATGTACTGAAAACAGGCCTACGATAGCCAGGCAAAGGATGCATGCTAAACCACACTGCTTTGCCTGTAATGCAATAAAATGAAAAAACGAAAATCCACAGGGCTAAACAAGGCCTGCAACACACCACACACAACTAAGGCATGTAACACCCCCAAAAACTGAAATACACCCCAAAAATAAATCCACTTTTTGCAATTCAATTCAATGCCATGCATGTGCCCTAAATGATGTTTATATTCAACAGAACACACAGAAACAGTTGTTTCGTGCACCCCTGACTACCTCTGGGCCCACTGGATGAAAGGCCTGTTGGCAGACTAGGCTACAAGCTTGCAGGCCTATGGCAAAAAGCACACTACCTGGCTTCAAAATGGCCGCCAGCCTCATGGCCAGGCCCACAACAACAAGAAACTGAAGACAGACAATGCAGGCCTATGGCAAAAAGCACTATGCCTGGCTTCAAAATGGCCGCCAGCCTCATGGCCAGGCCCACAACAACAAGAAACTGAAGACGGACAATGCAGGCCTATGGCAAAAAGCACACTGCCTGGCTTCAAAATGGCCGCCAGCCTCATGGCCAGGCACACAACAACAAGAAGCCTAGGTCACAAAGGAAACACATGCAGGCCTATATGGCAAAAAAGCAGCACACTTAATACTCCCACCAGAAATGGCTACCAGCCACATGGACACTCACAAATCAGAAGCAACAAGCAGGAGGCCTGGGAAACAATGTACTGAAAACAGGCCTACGATAGCCAGGCAAAGGATGCATGCTAAACCACACTGCTTTGCCTGTAATGCAATAAAATGAAAAAACGAAAATCCACAGGGCTAAACAAGGCCTGCAACACACCACACACAACTAAGGCATGTAACACCCCCAAAAACTGAAATACACCCCAAAAATAAATCCACTTTTTGCAATTCAATTCAATGCCATGCATGTGCCCTAAATGATGTTTATATTCAACAGAACACACAGAAACAGTTGTTTCGTGCACCCCTGACTACCTCTGGGCCCACTGGATGAAAGGCCTGTTGGCAGACTAGGCTACAAGCTTGCAGGCCTATGGCAAAAAGCACACTACCTGGCTTCAAAATGGCCGCCAGCCTCATGGCCAGGCCCACAACAACAAGAAACTGAAGACAGACAATGCAGGCCTATGGCAAAAAGCACTATGCCTGGCTTCAAAATGGCCGCCAGCCTCATGGCCAGGCCCACAACAACAAGAAACTGAAGACGGACAATGCAGGCCTATGGCAAAAAAGCACACTGCCTGGCTTCAAAATGGCCGCCAGCCTCATGGCCAGGCACACAACAACAAGAAGCCTAGGTCACAAAGGAAACACATGCAGGCCTATATGGCAAAAAAAGCAGCACACTTAATACTCCCACCAGAAATGGCTACCAGCCACATGGACACTCACAAATCAGAAGCAACAAGCAGGAGGCCTGGGAAACAATGTACTGAAAACAGGCCTACGATAGCCAGGCAAAGGATGCATGCTAAACCACACTGCTTTGCCTGTAATGCAATAAAATGAAAAAACGAAAATCCACAGGGCTAAACAAGGCCTGCAACACACCACACACAACTAAGGCATGTAACACCCCCAAAAACTGAAATACACCCCAAAAATAAATCCACTTTTTGCAATTCAATTCAATGCCATGCATGTGCCCTAAATGATGTTTATATTCAACAGAACACACAGAAACAGTTGTTTCGTGCACCCCTGACTACCTCTGGGCCCACTGGATGAAAGGCCTGTTGGCAGACTAGGCTACAAGCTTGCAGGCCTATGGCAAAAGCACACTACCTGGCTTCAAAATGGCCGCCAGCCTCATGGCCAGGCCCACAACAACAAGAAACTGAAGACAGACAATGCAGGCCTATGGCAAAAAGCACTATGCCTGGCTTCAAAATGGCCGCCAGCCTCATGGCCAGGCCCACAACAACAAGAAACTGAAGACGGACAATGCAGGCCTATGGCAAAAAGCACACTGCCTGGCTTCAAAATGGCCGCCAGCCTCATGGCCAGGCACACAACAACAAGAAGCCTAGGTCACAAAGGAAACACATGCAGGCCTATATGGCAAAAAAAGCAGCACACTTAATACTCCCACCAGAAATGGCTACCAGCCACATGGACACTCACAAATCAGAAGCAACAAGCAGGAGGCCTGGGAAACAATGTACTGAAAACAGGCCTACGATAGCCAGGCAAAGGATGCATGCTAAACCACACTGCTTTGCCTGTAATGCAATAAAATGAAAAAACGAAAATCCACAGGGCTAAAGAAGGCCTGCAGCACACCACACACAACTAAGGCATGCATTTAGCACACAGCACAAAAACGGAAATACACCCAAAAATACACATTTTGCAATTCAATCCAACGCCATCCATGCCCCCTAAATGATGTTTGAAATTAAAAAATACATCACACAGCAAAGGAACAGTTGTTTCATCATGTTTCATCATGCACCAACCCATGACTAGCTCTGGGCCTACTGGCTACAGTGGCTACCCACCACTATATTTATTTTTAAAAATGATGAAAATTAAAAAAATTGTAATTGCAGCAACTGCAATGACCCAATCAAACAACACCAACTTACTTGTAAAATCTCAAATCGAAAAATCCTCAAATCAAATCAAATGATAATGATGCAGCAGACACAAACAGTGATCCTTCCAGCTCAAATCCAAGTGAAAAATGAACAAGAGATGGAGAAAGCACTGGGAGGAGCCTGCTGGAAAGGAACAGGAAGTAGTAGACTCTGTGGCACTTCCTCCCTCTCCCCCCGCCCACAAAATGAAAAAAAACACACCCAAATATCAATCTGAGGTTTTTTTCCCATGGAAATCATCAGTTTATAGAAGGTTTTATGCTGCTCGCGATATTATTCTTCTCCAGATTGAAAATTTTGCGTGTTCGGGATCGCAGGTTTACAAAGATCCCGCCGGAAATCCGATGGCGCGCCCGAATGACGTGTTCGCGACCGCAATCTCTCTCGTGGTGCACGATGGCGCATAAGAATGACGTGTTCGCGATCGCACACTCTCGCGTTGTCCGATGGCGCATCGAATGACGTGTTCGCGATCGCAAACTCTCGCAGGATCGCGCGGCCGGCTACCGAAATCTCGTGGCGCCCGCGAACGAATAGGAAAACCCGTCGGCGAACGCAGGAATCCCGGTAAGTCATAATCGCGCACGCTAGAATGCATTTTTAAAGCGCGAACAAGAAAATAATTCCGCTTCGCCGCGGATCGCGGAATTGATGGCAGTTCCGCGCTCTCCGCGGAACGCGAAATTGTCCATTTTCCGCAAATTCCGCGAGCGGAGCGGAATTCAATGCCCAGGCCTAGTTAGAACCCCTTGGTGGCAGCAACAGTGTCCCTAGAGGCAGAGAATCTATTCCAGACCATAGGAACCTGAGCAAGGTTGTTCCTCCCTACCAGAGTGGGGATGATATCCACAAGTGGATAACTGCTATGGAGAAGGCCTGTAGAGTACAGCAGGTCCCCCAGAAGCAGTGGGCAGCAATCTTGTGGCTCTCCTTTTCAGATAAAGGTAGAGACAAGCTCCTCACTGTTAGAAGAGGATGCTGATGATTATGAAGTCCTGAAGAGTGCACTGATAGATGGGTTTGGCTTAACCACTGAACAGTACAGGTTAAAGTTCAGAGACACCCAGAAGGCACAGACTCAGGACTGGACTGACTTTGTTGATTGTGCAACCAAGGCTCTGGAGGGTTGGCTGGTTGGCAGTAGGGTTACTGATTTTAAGGGATTGTATAATCTGATGATGAGAGAACAAATCCTTAATAATTGCCAGAACCAGTTGTTGCATCAGTACCTGGTGGACTCGGATCTGACCTCTCCCCAAGAATTGTGAAAGAAGGCAGACAAGTGGGTCAGAACCAGGGTGAGGCAGAAACCCCAGAACCAAGGGGTGACACCAAGAAGCAAGATCCTAAGGGCTCTGAGAAAGGTGGGGATAAGTCAAAAGACCAGAAGTCTTCACAAGGGCCCCAAAAATCTGCATCTGGTGGGGAGTCACAATCCAACAAGGGAAAAGGCCAAAAGAAGCCCTGGTGCAAATTCTGTAAACAGAAAGGGCACTGGACTTCTGACTGTAACAAGTCCAAAGACCAAACCACCACCACTCCTGCCCCTAAGGCAACTGTTCCCCCTAGTTCAGCTACTGGTGGAGGTGGTACACAGAATAAGGGTGTAGTAGGGTTGACCCTGGGTTCTGAAGTGGACTCTGACCTAGTCAGAGTGCCCACTCAGGCAATGCTGATTTGTGAGGGAGACCTTAACATGTCCTTCCTAGTGAGTCCCAATAACCTGGGCAAATACAAACAGCAGCCTGTAATAAATGGCAAACAGGCTTTGGCATTTAGGGACACAGGTGCTAGTGTCACCATGGTGGCAGAGGATCTTGTGGACCCTGGACAGATCATCCTGGGCGAAATGTACCAGGTGACGAATGCAAGCAACGCCAAGACCAACCATAGTCTGGCAGTTGTGAATTTCTCCTGGGGAGGGGTAACTGGCCTCAAGAAGGTCTTAGTCAGTGCAGACCTCCCTGTCGAATGTCTATTGGGCAATGATCTAGAGACTTCAGCCTGGTCTGAAGTAGAGTTATGGACTCATGCTGAGATGTTGGGCATCCCTGCAGAGGTATTTGCTGTGACCAGGTCACAAGCAAGAATGCATGACACTGAACCAGCTCTGGATCCTGGAACAATGGACCAGATGCTTCCCAAGAGGAGGAGCAGTAGGGTAAAGGCAGTGCCTTCCCCTCTGTCTCAGATCACAGATTCACCCCCAGAGGGAGGTGAAGCAGATCCTGAAGAAGGAACTGCCCCAGAGGGACTTGAGCCTGATCAGGTTGAGTTCTTGGGGGCAGGGGGCCCTTCTAGGGAAGTTCTGAGGAAGGAGCAACAGTGCTGCCCCTCTCTTGAACCCCTCAGACAGCAGGCTGCTGCTGAGGCTGCTGGGAGTGCTAGTGGGTCCCATAAAGTTTATTGGGATGAGGGACTCCTATATTCTGAAGGTAGAGACCCAGCCCCTGGAGCCACCAGGAGGTTGGTAATACCTCAGAAGTTTAGGGAGTTCCTCTTGACCTTAGCACATGACATCCCTTTAGCAGGACACTTGGGCCAAAACAAGACCTGGGACAGGCTTGTTCCACATTTTCATTGGCCACATATGTCAGAGGACACAAAGGAGTTTTGTCGCTCCTGTGTCACATGCCAAGCCAGTGGGCTTTCTGACTCATTACGGAGCTGCCGGTGGTGATTATTCAACCCAGTCCGGACACCCAGGTGTACTTGTGGCACCCATTAATTTCATTAATTGGAATCTTGCAGTTCTTTCAAGAGCTTACGGGCCCTCATCTTGCAAATACAGCCTGATTACACGCGCTGTCAACTAATGGTGCTCCCTTTCCCCTCACTCACCTTCCCTTGAGTCCTGATGAAGACCCCCCAATAAGGATGAAGCTACCTTTATGACTACAGGGGTCGAAACGTTGACATATTGGCATTTGTATCAAACATAGGCGACAGAGACATGTCTATCTGTGCCTATAGTGTTATGTTTTGTTTACTTTACTGGTTTGCCAAGTAAAAGGCTGGATTGGATCTAAAAATTTGAATGTATCTGAACCACATTACCTTTCCGTTTCTTTACACCGTCACTCATTTTTCCTTGACCACTCACACCCCACCTCCTTCCCCCTTTTTTTCTCTTTCTGAGCACCAATGTGTATTAATGTTGATTAATCGTATACTCTTATATTTGGATTGATTTTGATTCTGTGATGCGAATTAAATCATTAGAAATCATTTGTTTTTGTAGTGACGTTTGAATTGTTTAATGCATTTGAATTTGGTTCTACATACGTGAAGTCTAAATCAATTCTCCACTGTGACCATTTGTTTATGTACCACAAGCCAGTGGTAAGGCAGGTGGCACAACAAAGGCCCCCTGATACCACTACCGGTGGTGGGGGTACCCTTTGAAAGGGTAGGGATTGACATTGTTGGTCCCCTTGACCCTCAAACTGCATCTGGGCACAGGTTTATCCTGGTGGTAGTGGATCATGCCACCAGGTACCCAGAAGCAATTCCCCTGAGGACCACCACAGCCCCTGTGGTGGCAAGAGCCCTCATTGGAGTCTTCTCCAGAGTGGGTTTTCCAAAGGAGGTCATTTCTGACAGAGGTACCAACTTCATGTCAGGGTATCTAAAAGCAATGTGGAAGGAGTGTGGTGTAACTTACAAGTTCACCACCCCTATCACCCACAATGCAATGGTTTAGTTGAACGCTTCAACAAAACCTTGAAAGGAATGATTAAAGGACTCCCAGAGAAGCTTAGGCGGAAATGGGACCTTCTTCTTCCTTGCCTGTTGTTTGCCTACAGAGAGGTTCCACAGAAGGGGGTTGGCTACAGCCCATTTGAGCTTCTGTTTGGACATCCTGTGTGAGGTCCACTGTGTTTGGTAAAAGAGGGCTGGGAGTTACCTCTCAAGCCCCCAAACAAGATGTGATGGACTATGTACTTGGTCTCCGCTCCCGGATGGCTGAGTACATGTAAAAGGCAACCAAAAACCTGGAGGCCAGCCAAGAATTACAAAAAGCTTGGCATGACCAAAGGCTGTACTGACTGTATACCAGCCAGGACAGAAAGTGTGGGTGTTGGAGCCTGTGGCCCCAGCAGCCCTCCAGGACAAGTGGAGTGGCCCCCATACAATAGTTGAACAGAAGGGAGAAGTCACCTATCTGGTGAATCTTGGAACTCCCAGGAGCCCCTGAGGGTGCTCCATGTCAACAGATTAAAGCCATATGTTGACAGGGCTGACATGGGCTTGCTCATGGCAACTGATGAGGACCAGGAGGAGGAGAGTGACCCCCTCCCGACCTGCTCTCTCAGAACCCTGATGATGGGTCAGTAGATGGTGTTGCTTTGGCAAGCAGCCTCACTGACCATCAGCAAACTGAGTGCAGACAAGTTCTGCAACAGTTTAGACATATGTTTAGCCTGACCCCTAGTCAGACTTCCTGGTGCACCCACGAGGTGGACACTGGAGACAGTCTGCCTGTCAAGAATAAAATCTACAGGCAACCTGACCATATCAGGGACTGTATCAGGACTGAAGTCCAGAAAATGTTGGAGCTAGGTGTAATTGAGCCTTCAGATAGCCCTTGTAATGTAATGTAATGTAATGTAAATGGAAACTTGTATAGCGCTACTATCACTCCAAGGAGCATCTTGGCGCTGGGACGGAAGCCCAGAGATGGCGAAAACTGGTATACTACTCATGCCAGAGGGGAGATAGGTGTTTAAATCAGTGTATTGCATAATGTATCAGGTGCACTGTAGATCCAAGTTTTAAGTGCCTTCCTAAAGACAGACTCGGAAACAATCTGACGGAGCTGAGATGGAAGTTGATTCCAAGCCTTTGAGCCTATGACTACAAGTGATTTTCCTCCCTTTGTCACCAATCTAAAAGATGGAATGGTCAGTAGATTTGCATTGGATGATCTTAGGCTACGGGAGGAAAGTAGCGTTTGAAGCTAGTTTGAAGATATTGTGGGCCACGTGAATGAAAGGCCCTAAAGGTAATAATAAGGACCTTAAACAGAATTCGTTTGTGAACTGGTAACCAATGTAAGATGTCTAGTGCGGCAGAGGCAGATGATTTCCTAGGCCACTTCAATACCAGCCGGGCAGCTGCGTGCTGGACCATCTGAAGCTTGTGCAAGACTGATTTATTTGTTCCTGCATAAAGACTGTTACAATAGTCCAGTCTAGATGTAATAAGTGCCACAGCAACGGTTTGCCTGGCTGAGAAGGGGAGCAAGTCAAAGAATTTTTTTAGACTTTTTATAAGATGAAAACATGTGCCCGCAACTGCCAGAGATTGTTGTTTGAAAGATAGTGTGGTGTCAAATTTTATTCCTAAATTTCTGGCTGCATTTATTGTATTAGGAGGGGGGGTGGCATCTTCTGGCCACCAAAGTTTAGGCACAAAAAGATTTTGTTTGCCAAATGGCAAAATCTCTGTTTTTTCCGAGTTTGGGCTAGTCCAGTAGTCCTGGTACCCAAGCCTCATACCCAGGGTGGTAAGAAAGAAATGAGGTTTTGTGTAGACTACAGAGGCCTCAATGCAGTCACTAGGACTGATGCCTATCCCATACGAAGGGCAGATGAGCTGATTGATACTTTGGCCTCAGCCAAGTATCTAAGCACGTTTGACCTAACAGCTGGCTACTGGCAGATCAGATTAGCTGATGATGCAAAAGCCAAGACAGCATTTTCGACCCCTGGTGGGCACTACCACTTTGTGGTGATGCCCTTTGGATTGAAAAATGCACCTGCCACTTTCCAGAGGTTGGTGAATAAAGTTCTGACAGGGATGGAAACTTATTGCTCAGCTTATCTAGATGATATTGCTGTCTTTAGTTCCTCCTGGCAGGATCACCTGGTCCACCTCAGGAATGTTTTGGAGGCCCTGCAAAAGGCAGGCCTCACTATCAAGGCCACTAAGTGCCAGATAGGGCAGAGTCAGGTTGTGTACCTGGGCCAACTTGTAGGTGGAGGCCAGGTTCAGCCTTTACAGAGCAAGATCCAGACCATAATGGAATGGGTTGCTCCAACCACCCAGACACAGGTGAGAGCCTTCTTAGGCCTATCTGGGTACTATAGGAGGTTTGTCAAGGGATATGGATCTATAGTGACCCCCTTGAATGATCTGACCTCAAAGAAAATGCCAAAAAGGTTCAGTGGACAGCTAGCTGTCAAAAGGCATTTGAAGACCTAAAGCAGGCCATGTGCACTGCCCCCATCTTACAGAGTCCAGACTACACCAAAAAGTTCATTGTCCAAACAGATGCTTCTGAGCTGGGTGTGGGAGCTGTACTGTCTCAACTGAATGATGAAGGTCAAGACCAGCCAGTAGCTTTTATTAGCAGAAGGCTGACCCCTAGAGAGAAACGTTGGTCAGCTATAGAGAGGGAGGCCTTTGCTGTGGTATGGGCCCTGAAGAAGCTGAGGCCATACTTGTTTGGTACTCACTTCATAGTTCAGACCGACCACAAGCCCCTCCTATGGCTTAAACAAATGAAAGGAGAAAACCCAAAACATTTGAGGTGGTCCATTTCCCTACAGGCGATGGACTATACAGTGGAACATAGACCTGGGACCCAACATGCCAATGCAGATGGACTCTCAAGGTATTTCCACTTTGAACACGAAGACTCAACTGGTCAAGGTTAGTTTAGTGTCCCTGCGTTTGGGGGGTTGTGTAGGAGAGTAGGATCTGCCTCTTATGTTGCCCCCACTTTTTTCTGATGTTTACACTGGTTTCTGGCTATAGTCAGGCTGGGACCCTGCTAATCAGGGCCCCAGCCTCTCTGTTCTCTCTAAACGATTTGGAGTGCACTCTAGGTGCACTAGTGATTGGATACTGTGGTACCTTATGAGTCCCTAGTATATGGTACCCTAGGCACCAAGGGCATAGGTACTTCACAGGCCTACCAGGGGCTGCAGCATGTATTATGCCACCCCTGGGAAGCAGACTAAATCTGACACCACAGGCCTGCTACTGCAGCCTGAGTGAGGAAGTGCTAGCATCCCTCACTGAGATATAGGTTCCCTATATCTCTCCTGCACACACATATAACCCTATCAGTCACCCCTAAGGCAGGCCCTATCAATCCTGAGGGCAGGGTGCTTGGCTTCTATGTGAGGGGGTGCCTCTGCCTGAGCAGGGCCCCTCTGCAGCTCTCAGAGTCCATTCTCTGGTGCTGTTTGTGGATGCGGTTAAACCATATACTTTTAAGTGCATTATATCCTCGCGGTAAAATGCTAACTTTGGAATGGCTGCATCGAAACATGTTGTGTTTGGTGTCAAACACCTTGGAATACTACCCCCCCGCCAGTCCTGGCGGCGGGGGTAGCATTCCACCCTTCTAGAGGGATAGACATGTACCTACTGTGGAAACGCGGTAGAATCCGACAGAGCCCTGGCATCACAAAATGGATGCCACCAGTCACAGACACTGGGCTGCCCTCCTGCTGATGACCAACACTCGCAGTGGAGGGAGCCCAACAATAGATATCCTGTCCCAAGGGGTGTGACCACCTCCCAGACAGGGTTTAGTGTATTGGGGCTGGGTGGGTGCACTCTTAGAGTGCTTTGAAGTCCTGCACTGGGGGAGCAGAAGGCTCCTCTGTGCATATGCCAGTTCAAACCGGCTCAGGGGCTACCTGCCCCTGCTCTGGCGCGAAACTGGACAAAGGGAAGTGGGTGTAGCCACCTACTCCCCTGAACCTCCCATAGGTAGGGTCATAGAGCTAGTCCCTCCCCTCCTTTTAGTATAAGAGGGGAACCTGTGCATTGCACCCTAGATTTCCCTGGACGACGCTCTACAAGAAGAATCCCGGACCTTCGACGTTCCACTACCTTTGGAAGACTGAAGAATCTCCCTTGGAGTCAAGGAGTGACTCCCCTGCTTGGCAGGCACCAAAAACTACAAACGACGGTCGCAAACTATTCCGCTCCCGCCGGAGTCCGAAGTCCCTGCAGCCCAAGAAGTAGATTTCCTGACTTCTCAAAGGCCATCGTGAGTCCCCAGTGAAGCTTAGGCCAGTGGACCCCAAGAGTAACGAGGAAACGCGACCCCTGGGTACCGTGCACTATTGTCGAGTGCAACCCCTCACAACATTCCACAAACTTGTGCTTTGGACCACGTGTGGTCCCAGCCTCCAGCAGGAATCCCTCCTAAGATCAGCGGCCTACCACGTCCCGAGTGACCGTGGGCCCCTGTGAGAGAATCCTCCCGAGGCGTCTTCGCGACCCCTTGCCAGCCGGCTTGTGGGTCCCCAGAAGACTTTCCAAAGAAACCAAAGGGCTCCCCTGGTTGCTCCAGGCCTGCCCTGACTAACCGCCATCGCCTCTTCACACTTTCCCCGAGACTTGCTGTTACCAAGGCTTGTTGGCTCCGATCGAGTTGCCGACACCGCAGTAAGCCGCAGACATCGTGGGACACGCCGAATCCAGCTCCTGGTTGTCGTCGACGCCTCCTGGACCTCGTGGCTGAAGAGTCAAGGCAAGCGTGAACGACCTGAACCCTGCGACGACGGTGGGCATTCATCTTCCTTGCCCCGAGTCACTGCCAAGTGACTTTGAACACTGTCCCCTCTGCTTTCAGGTCATCCTTCCACCGAATCCAGGCTTGGATTTCACCGGACGCTTCCTCAAACCATCACAAGCTGCAAGTCTTCTTTGGTCGCCATTGAAAACGACGCCGCGACCCGACACCAAAGGACACCTGTGCACCCGGCTTCCCTGGGTGAGGTAACTCCAGCACTACGGTGCTCCTGTGGGTGTGGGCCCTCGAACTACTTACCCTGTAAGTGACTTGCTTGTAGGTTCACCAGAAGTATCCTAAAACTCTTACTTTCCCCGTGCGATTCTCGCACTGACTCGTACATGGTTCGCGTCTGTGTTAGACACACCGCGTCCGACTCCCTTGCAAATCCTATCTGTAGACCGTATCCTTCGACTCGTACTGAGTCCGATCGGTGTGTTCGCCTCGAACACGCAAGGGACCTTGAACATTGATATCTCAATCGCGTCTGAGCGCATAGACTCGTACAGGATTCGCATCGGTGCCAGGTCACCGCGTCCGTCCCCTGTGGGTCTCCTACAACTACCTGGGGTGGTTCTTGGGGGTCCCTCGATTCTAGATGCCCTAGACCTAGGTCTAGCAAACTAAGATTGTAATATTCAAATGTGCTAAACTTATACTGATAATAATTGACTTGTGCATATGTTCCTATCCTCTAATCTCATAAAGAGATTAGTAGAGAGTGTTTATTAATAAATACATATATATTTGATATATATACCTGTGTGGTGTCTTTTCATTTGGTGATTCAAGAGATTGTGTGGTAAAACAAGCTGCTTTACATTCCTTCAAGACTTAGCCTGAAGGCTGCTCTCCACAGCTACCACTAGGATAGCTTTCTTTAAAGGTTGTCTTAAACCTATCTACCATAAGAATCGAATTGTTCTGCTGCAAGGTGTCCACTTTAATTAGTGAACAGCATATACCAGGCCAACTTCTCACAATATAATACTCCTTACAAATGTTAGAGCATCTATCTATAGCTAACTGATCATACTCCTTTCTCCATAGACGCTCTGCAGCCCGACATTTCTGTTTAAGAGTTTTTAATTCCGTGGTATACCAAGGGGCTGACGGCTCTATCCTGTGGGAGAGAATTTGGTTTTTTGGGGACCAACTGGGTAAGAGCAGAGTCTACCGAGTTTGAGGAATTGTTTGAGGCTATATTTGTGTCGGGATCGGGGCAAGGACTGTTATTGTTCAGAGAAGCTTCTACTCCTCCATTAGCGGTCCTACGTCATGGACGGTAGGATCCACTGATCTGCTTAGCGTTTTGGTCTGCTCTCTGCCATGTACCATCTAATGTGAAGAATACAGCATTATGACCCCAACGGAGCTGCTCACACCCACCCTCAGCGCTTTGAGACCCTCACCGGTGAGTAGTGCGCTTTACACAACCCTGATTGATTGATTGATTGATTGATGGCCTCTCCACAGCAGAGGTAGGGATTTCTCGAATGTCAGTTGGGGGTTATTTGTAAAAATTCCATCTAAGATATGGCCTGCCTTATGGTTGGGCACGTCAACTAGTTGAGTCAGACCAAAACCCGCACAGCTGTCAAGCAGCTTGGATGTGTCTTAAGTCCGGGTTCAAGTCTGCTTCCAAGTGAAAGTTAAAATCACCTAGAACGGTGAGATTTCGGGATTCCATGCCTGATTCAAGCAAGTGTTGTTGAGTCATAGGAAAGGGCTGCCTGGGGCCAAGGGGGCGGTAAACTAGAATTATTTTAAAGTTGGTTTAATTATTGAATTTAAAGTTAAACATACTAGCTTTTCCCCCCAACAATGGGACTGGAGTGAAATTAGCTTTGACTGTTTTCTTATACAAAATGGCCGTCTCTGTCCAGTCTATGGATAGCGAAACCATCTGGTACGACTGTGTGAAGGTTGGGTGTTGAGGCCTGATCAAACCATGGATAGTGGATAATCGCCATACGATCTTCACTAGACAGGTTTTAAATAAACTTGAAGAGTGGATGTTCGACAATAAGATCCTGTCGCTTTCCAAGAGGTTTTGAGCAAAATTACTTACAATGACCGAATCTTTCGCTTTTCACTTATTCAATGGAAGTAAGTCAATAATCTTAAGAGTCATTTGTAAACTGCTTTTGTTGATCTACGTCAGCTTTTCATTTGGTTCCAGATCCTTACTATGGGCATCACTTAAACAAATGGGTGTTCCTGCCTCGTTATTGTCATTAGGCTTAGTGAGAACAATTAAAACCAGGTCCACTGGAGATAACAGGGGGACGTCACTGAGCCCGTACCTGTGAAAAGAGGGGGTTAGGGCCAGGTGTGTTCCTGCCTCGTTATTGTCATTAGACTTCATGAGAACAATTACGATCAGGTCCGCTGGAGATAACGGGGGCGGGGGGGCTCACTTAGGGCGTACCAATGTAAAGAGGGGGTTAGGGAGAGGTGTGTGTTCTTGCCTCTGATTTTTTTCTCTCCATTAATGATCTTTTCACAGTTTTGCTGGACTGCACCCATGACTCACACAAACAAACTGAATGATTTTTTTTAGACCTCATCCCTGTTTTGCAGATGACACCCTTCTTTCATATAGAACACCTGGGGGCTTGGGAAACCTTTGTCTAAGTTTACAAACCATTCTGATCATAAGGGCCTTGGAATTAATATTACAAAAACAAAATATATGGCCTTAAACTCCCACAGGTCCTTCAAGAGTAACATATATTCAGACACCACACAACCGGAAGATCTGGAGAGCTTTGACTATTTGGGTATAAGGGTAGGCAGGTTGATTGTTGGGAGAGTCACTAATAGAGAAGAGTCGATCTATTCTGCAGCACAGGGCAGGCGCCCTTTCAAAATTTGAACCACATCAATCGCTAGACCTGTGTCTCCAGCTCTGGAGATTTAGGGCCAGATATACGTACCTAGCATTTTCGATTCTCAAATAGCGATTTTTTTTTAACTAAATCTCTATTTGGGAATCGCAAAATGCTATGTATGTAGCAATTGCAAAATATTTGGCGATTCCAAAATATTATCGAAAAGCGATTCGCTAAATAGCGAATCGCTATTAGGTAATATAACTCCATTCATTCCCATGGGCCTACAGGCCCATTGGTGTGAATGGTTTTGTATTAGCTAATTTGCGATTACCAAATTGGTAATCACAAATTAGCGAACGTAAAGCCAAGTGTGCACAGTGGCCTAAGGCCCCCCTGAACCACCTCAAAAAAAGATAGTGTGCACATGTACACCACACACATGCCCTAAGAGCATGTGTGCGCCTCATGGCACTTTGAAAAATGGAGTTTTGTGCATTTTTCAATGTTTACACATGGTTACCATCAACTTGAAGTCGATGGCAATTAGCGTTTCCTAAATGCACAGTTTGCATTTAGGAAAGGCTTCTTGTATGTGCATTAGGGATTCACTAATTGCGATTCCCTATTTGCATTCGCAATTTAGGTAACCGCAAAAAATTGAGATTACCTAAATTGCGAATGCAAAGCCTTTCATACATTAGGAAAGGCCTTTTTCCATTCGCAAACGGTCGGATTCTGCTATTCGGCCCATTTGCAAACTCAAAAAGGCTTGATACATCTGGCCCTTAAAGAGCTAAAGGTCAGTCAGCAGCCCTGTATGGGGCTGAGATACCGGGTTATGCAAATACATAAAAACTGACAGATGCAGAAAAGTATTTTCCTAGAACTCTTTTTAATTTCCCACAAGGCACTCCCTTAATTCCATTGTTCTTTGATATAGGGCTGCAAAGAGTTGAGCATCTGGCTGTCCTGAGCCCCCTTCTATACTGGGCACGAATATGGACCACTGAGGAATTAGCTTCATATACGGCGTCTCTCTCTGAAATATTGAAATCTTGTGCATTCAGTACTATACCTCTGCTTTGTCATGTACAAAATTGTGGATAACCTTAGGGTTAGGAAGTTAGTGGAATGATCCAGTGTCTCTAACCTCCTTGGCTAAGGTTGTTCTAAAAAAATCATATTGTGCATATCGAATGACGAGCTGCAGATCAGAACAGAGCCGTAGAGCTCAGAGCTGCAGAGCAGAACAGAACAGTGCTCCCAGGCCCCCAACAACCCTCTGACTACCTTCGGGATGTGATGGATGGGATGTCAAAGAAGGCGAGACCTGGGCACAGTGGGCAAGTGTGGGAGAGGCGAGTGCGGGGGAGGCCACGATACCAACGGTGGTGCGGTGTGGGAGGCAGAGGCCCCACATTACCGAGACCGGGCCCGAGGCTCTGCTCAGTTTCCTGCTTCTTGCCACGTGCCTCTCGCCCCCACACACCCCGCTACATCTGGGGGCCCACCGAGTTCAGAAGGCCCCAAGTGAGGAGGGTAAGAAGACAACAAAACAAGAAAATGGCAGCTCACAGCAGCGCTTGGAGGTAACGGAAAGGGCACGAGCGCAGTGGGAGTAGCTACCACCTGCCAAGTGTGAACCCGGGCCCCCACGGAAGTGGCCCAGCTAGGTCTAGGTGCGGCTTGTGGGTTGCCCGACGAGTTCCTGCTCCCTCCCCCATCCTCCACCCTCCAGTATCCCCCCCGGTCGGCACATCCGATTGCTCCAACCCTCCACCGATAGTGCCCAGCAACAAACGAGCCCTCCCCCTCTACACCGGGCTCACCTGCAAACCAACACAGGCAAGCTCCCTGCCCCCCTGGGAGGGGCGCCTGGTGCCAGAGCGGCCCTGGGCACATAGGAGAGATAGGTGCCGGGTGCCAGGGCACCTGGGCACGTCGAGGTGACTTAACATCATTCGCATAATTGCCTCACAGCCCCATAGCTCATAAAATAAATAAAGCTTGAGTGCAAATTAGGGTAAACCAACTGCAACCGAGGGACATGCCCGCCGCCATCATGAGATCGGGTAGGGGCCGAGAGACACTTAAAGCAGCAAAGAAACGTGCCCCAAAGACCAAATCTAAACCGCCAGTGCAAGCAGCCAATGGGAACTGTTCTTTAATAGCTGAAACAGCCAAATCACCCAAAGCATTCAAACCACCCCCACTGGCTCAACCTACAGCCAAAAACACACCTAGGATTCTAAAAATCACAGACTTTCTAAATTCTCCCAGGAGCCAAGGCATGGTTACATCCAGATCCTGCCAAACAAACTCGTCCCCAACACAGATAGGTAACCCTACAAAAACACCCAATAAGCAGATAATAGTTAACACGCAAGTTCATTCCACAGAAACCGACCAACAAACCAGGGACCGACCACACATTCTACCTTCAATAACTATTTCGGGGAGTAGTCCGCTCGCCGATCACTCCCCTTTCCTCAATTTCTTCAACTCCACACACAGAGCCCATGACATCGCATTGCTAGAAAGATCATTGGAGACTTCATCAGAGTGACCTGTTACTCAGCCCTTTCGAGGAGAAAGACGACGAAGACAAGGATCATTCAAATACAACAGTGAACTCTGGACCAAAGCACTATTATAAGGCTTTGCTTCCTCCATTTAAATGATCCAGAACGAAAACGGCCCCGGTACAAACATCAATATTTCAGAGGATATGCCAAAAAACAAGGAAAATCTAAGCAGCATGGCAGATCACTCCAGCTTTCACCATTGCCCTCAGCACCCTTATGGACTCCTTTCATAAACACAATGGAGGTGAGCTCCTCTGTGCTTACATTCCACCCAGAAAAACTCGAGATTCAAGTTGCTTTACTGAACGTTCTGGCCACTCACGTTGCATTGAACGTAACCTGCAGGAACTAAATAGCTTAATCAACAATAGCAAAAAGACCCCACCGCAGCTTACTTTTCTTGCCAATGTTCCTCTACCTTGGACCACTTAACAACAATGCCACATATCCTGTCGGAAATCTTAACGGAAGTTAAATCCTCAAAGCAGCCAATAGGAATATGTCCTAGAGCGAGCCTGGACAGCCCAGTCTTATCTCCCTTTTAGAAAACCCCAGTCCTTAAGAGCGGTCCCTCGGCCACTCAGGGTAATGAGGATAACCCCAACCAGTCAATGTGAAATGCACAACTGGAAAGAACAGCTATTGACAACAAACTATAACAACTAACTATAAGAGAACGCAAACGCCTTAGAAAAGCAAGGAATAAAAGACCGAAAAGAGAGCCAACACAAATACATCTTCAAACGGCCCAAGATCTAACTGCTAACACAGCGGACAGACCCAAACTGCCGGGGCCAGTCGTCTACCCAATATTCCAAAAAGAACATGTTCCAAAAGACCAACGAATCAGGCCGAAACATCATTAAAGATCCTGGCGGACCCGAATCGCTAATCCAAATGGCATTTCCTCTGCATCAATCAATCACACTGGCAGAGCACCCACATACAACAGTCTTCCCAAGCACTCAACTACCTTGCGAACCTCGACTTCAGAGTATGGCCACAAATGATCACTTCTCAATGAACAGCGAAATTAAAGAGGTGACCACATTTGCCCCCACACAACCAACACCGTCAGCACTGGTAATAAGCGAGAGCGATCAAAAACCTCGAAAGCAAATGAGAGGCACAAAACCGGGCTGAGGCCCGGCCCAGCCAATGGTCCACAAATGATTATTACAAAACCCATCCAGACCCAAGACTAGCCAACATGTCCCCCCGATGCTACCAACAGCAACAGCAGCAGTGATAAGCCTGAGTGTCAGTCAGTCATAATCACTTTATTCTGTTAATAAAGACCATAAAAGTACACTACAATAAATCTTGTAAGAACAACATGAAAACATATGCAAAGTTCATTTGGGATAATCTTATACACCATAGAAATTCAACATGAAAAATCCCCATCCTTTTGATGTTATAAATGAAGCATATGCAAAATTCTTTAAAAAGTTCTCTTATGCACAATTGACATCCAATTTAAAAAACATTTCATTGCAGTTATAGAAGAACTAAAATATTTCATAACATGGAGACCCTTCTTCTCCTTACCCTAACCGCCGCAACAAAAAAACTAGCAATATTAAAACTTTCCCATGTATTGTTCAACATGTGTAAATATACTAACGTAGGCCTTACCTGCATAAACCCTTTATCCTTTAGAATAGGCACTAAAACATGTTTGCAGATATGATGATAATGGTCTCAAAACATGGTAAAGTGCAAAGTGTCTTGGGTAGAGAAATTATCACAAGAGCAAGGGCCCAAATCTTTCACCTTTCTCCATCTCTGAGGTTCAGCCAACAAAAAGTGCAGGAGGTTGAATCTAAATCTGGTTAAAAGAAAGCGGTGATAAGGCTTTGTTATAACATTTAAATAGGGTTCTATTGTTGGAGCTGTTTTCAATAAAAGATGGGCTCTGCACCGTGGGTTTCATTAACTCTCTGGCCTCTCTTTCAGATTGCATCATGTTTAGAAAATGTTTTTTAACCCACAGTAAGTCCTCTTTCCTAAGTTTGTTTGGAGAATCAAAAAATTCGGGTCGCCCTAATTTCTTTGTTAAGTTCTTAACATAACCTATCCAGGAGATGCTACTTGCTCTATCCAAGGATAAGCAATCCTGGGCGATCTCACGATTCACCACCAATTCTGGGTTTGTCCAGATCGTTATCCAGCTCAGGAGCGGGGCCATTTCCGATCAAGTCTGAAACAAAGCCTATGCCTAATTCTTGATGGATAATGTAAGAGGGTATAGATTGCGGGACTGGGAGCAGATTTCTGAGAAACTTGTTTTCCACCAATTGTAGTTCCTCCGCCTCCTTATAACCCCAGATTTCAGACCCATATTTAGAGATGGCAATTCATTCTGCTCTGTGTATGTTGAGCACGGCTTGGCCCCTAGCCTACGCGCATAATCAAGACCCGCTACTGTTGAGCTTACCATAGCGTTTCTTTTTGCTTTCTTTTGCTGTACCCATGAGCCCCTATCATCAAACAGCACCGCTAAGTACGAGAATGTTGTCACCCTTTATATTTCAGTTCCTTCGCAGAGATACGTTTTTAACTTTTTAGGTCTAAGGCCCATGGTCATAGTGTGGGATTTGGAGAAATTAACACTTAGATCCAAAGATCTCATATAATCCGCAAAGGAATTTAGGAAACTCTGGAGCCCAACCGCTGTACGCGCTAATAAGACTGCATCGTCTGCATATAAAAGCGCAGGGATTGACCGATCCCCCGCTCGAGGCATATCTTTACAGGCTGTGCACAAAGAGGAGTCAAGATTATTTATATATAAAGTAAACATTAGGGGAGCTAGAATGCAGCCCTGTCTGACTCCTCGTGTGATACAGATGTGCTGGGTATGGTTGCTGGGTATGGTTACCCCTTTGGTCGTATCTCACCATGGCAAAGAGATCCCTGTGCAGATCTGATAGAAAATTTACTATGCACCGGTCCATTCCCATTTCAATGAATAAAGCCCATAATTTGGAACTGTTTACTCGGTCAAAGGCCGAGGACAGGTCCATAAAGGCCAGGTGTAGTTTCCCCTTCTTGGCAGCAGTGTATTTCCCAACTAGCAGCTGTAGATTTAAACACTGATCCGTGGTACTCCTACCCTTCCTAAAACCATACTGCAGATTTGATAGTATACTGCACTCTTCTAGCTAATCTGTTAGTTTACTAAGGATCCCTCTCCCCAATACTTTGACTGCTGAATCAATTAGCGATATGGGCCTGTAACATCTCGGGTCTCCTCTCTGCCCCTTCTTAAAAACAGGTATAATAGTAGATTGGGACCAAGACCTCTGCAAACCGTGAAAACAGGCCACATTAAACATGTGAGTTAATATTTTAGACCAAAGTGCCACGTTCAGCTTGTAAAGGTCGGCCGGGACGCCGTCCGGACCGGGAGCTTTATTTCTAGTCATTTGCATTATTGCCTCCCCTACTTCCTCTTCAATGAAAACCGGGCTGTATGTACCCACGTCCAATGTAGGGGGACGTAGGGTTCCCTCATCGTCCTGATCACCATATATATGTTTAAAATGAGTGAGCCATTGATCCTCGGGTATATTACATTCAAGCGGGCAGTTACTAACCCCAGAGAAAAGAGGTTTATTAACAATCTCCCAGAACCTAGCACTGTTTTTGAGGACGTCCGCAGAGAGTAAATCATTCCAGACTTCTTCTTTTTTTTCAGCTTTACCATTTTCTACAGCAAGCTTATATGTTTTTCTAAAAACAGCTATTTGGACTGTATCTTGGGGTGCTTGCTTTAAAGCATTAAAAAGCCTTTGGTGGGCTTCAGTGCATTTATGATCAAACCACCTCACACCTCCTTCCTTAAATTCCCTCCTTGACTGTGTGACAGCTCTAGCCACCTGTTGACAGATTCTTTCGAAGGCTGTAAGGGTTTCTACTCCCTTCTTCGTACTGTCTAGGCAAAGACCAATATCATCCCTTGAAGTTTCGCATAGATCATTGAGAAAATGATCCGGGACTACCCTGCACCATTTCAGCCTTCGTCCCTGATCTTTTAGCTTTACAGTTTTACCAGTGATGGCCTCCCCAGATTTTGTGACTACTCCAGTACCCCCACCCAATATAAGGTGTATAGGATTGTGATCATTGTTTAGCATAGTATACAACCTGGGGTAACAGGCCTGAGGTAATAAAGATATAGTCAATTGTGGAGTTCAAGCCTCTTCCCTTAAGTGGGGATCCTGATCTCTCCTGGGTTAACCCTTGGATGTGATCGATCAAACTCAGCCAAAGTGTCCTCAAGAAACCCTCCTTGCTGCGTATGCTCAAATTGCAAATTAGAGCAGTTTTCAGGCCCAGCGTATCAGTGACATGACAATTTATTGTGCACAAGTGTATATTAAAATCACCGAAGATTATTACCAAATAAAAAGTGGATTGCTTCTCCCTATAAGATTCTAGAAAACAGTTTAAACTACATAAATGTTCATTCATGGAATTCCTCTCAAAAGAGTTATAAAAATTAACAATAAGTAATTTCGGCGCGTTTAAAGGCGTTATTTGGACCACTAAGCAGATACAGGAGCCAGAATCCAGTATGCAATGAGTGCTCGAGAGGTTAAGGGAAATTAAGGTTATTAAACCCCCCTTTGCTCTACTCGCTGGGGAAGGTCGTGCGGTTTCCCAGTAGGTTGTATAACCATCCACCCAAAGGATATTTTCAGTTTCCCATGTCTCTTGTAGGCCAACCACATCATACTCCCTTAAAATGTCAGACCACCTAGAATAATTTTGTTTTTGTTTCTCAGACCCGCTATATTCCAGCCCGAGTGATCATAACTATTCTGAGCAAAGGCCAGAGGCACAAATACGGGTTGAGGGCAGGAATAGGCAATGGGCGCACCCTGCGCCAGAAATCACCATTACCGGCCAAACCTAGCTCCAGTACCACTCTGAGGCACACATCCGGGCAAGGGCCAAGCGTAGCCCAAGGACAACTCACCTCCTCAAAGCTAACGAGGGAGATGCTCCATTGAAATCAGAAATGATCCCTTGCTATAGGTCCAGAGGAAGACATGACATACTGAATAGAAGTGCTATTCTGAAATTAGCCAACACAATAGAAACCCTGAACCATGTAAGTACGCATGATATAGAAGGTGTCAAGTTTAAACCCAACCCGGAACTGGCAGGGCAGAAGTAACTGTGGTCACCTGGTCCATCTTAAAAACAGCCATGGAGCTAAACTGGGGCATTGAACTAAAAAGAATGGATCTAGAGAGATACCCCAGCCCACTACAGCAAAGCCAAGCCATCCAACAAAAACTGGCACAGCCCTAGCGGGGACACTTGGGGTCGCAACTGGACCAGCCAGAAAACATCCTATCAATCAGAAAACCTCAGCATCACTCACACAGCAGCACTCGGAGCACTGAGCTATACGAGACAAGTCTCCGTGCAAAACCCGCAGGCCTCGCCCCATTCATGGCAGTCGCATGATTAAAACCAAACTCAGTAGTATCATTCCCCAACCCCCCTTTAAAACTGTGCTCCTGGAACGTGAACAGCCTTAGAAGCGAGGCGGGGAGACAGATTTCACCACTTTCCTCCTAAATTTCGACATCTCCCTACTGCAAGAAACCTGGACTGAGCATCCAACAACAATCACAGATTTCAAGGAGTATCAACTGGAAGCAGTAAAAAAATCGAAAGAAGGTCGAGCTGCAGGAGGTCTCTCAACTTATATAGTAACCCAGCTTCAGTGGCAACGAGAACATGTAAATCTCAGTCTAGCATGGGCTCAATGTATTAAACTCTCATTGCACAGTGACTTAAGATCAAATCACAAAACCTGTGATTCAAATTTATTAATCTGCAATATCTACATTCATCCTGGCCAGAAGAACAAACCCGGCTATATTTCTTCATTGATAATACTCTTAAACCATTACCCCAACACAAAATCATTCTGTAAGGAGACGTCAATGTACATCACCTACAAACAAACAGCCACCCACCCAAAAACAGAATGTGACAGCTATGAACCTATCACCACCAGTAATTGCACACCTTCAAAAAACAGACCTCTATGGCTAATGTGCAAAACCACCCTTGAAGAAATTGGCCTGTGCTCACTTAACGGCCACCTTCCACAAGACCAACCAGCCGCCTTCACCAGGACTTCAAACAAAACTTATTCAAAACTGGATTATACATTTGTCGACTCAGAGATATTTGATAAGAACATGATTTATTGAATAATACCCAGACTCGAGAGCGACCACCTCTTCCAACATGTAGAGCTCCATGTTTACACTGCAAGAGCTCCCCACACCAACGATCTGACGGTTCAACCTTGTGCCTACAACCTATAATGCCTAGCCTGGAATATCCACATTTAATAATAATATCCACATTTGTAAAGCGCGAACAATCACCCGTAAGGGTCTCAAGGCGCTGGGGGCCGTCGGGAAGATTAAGCAAGCTATTGCCCAGAGTCACATGGTGCTGGGCTAGTCTGCCGCCGGCGATCGAACCGTGAGCCCCCGGGTTCCAGAGTCAGTCACCCTGGCCGCTGCGCCACACCTCTTCCTCTGGAATGGAAGGACGACTGCTGAGATAATGAATTATATAATCACGTTCACTTCCCATACATTGGACTTCGAACGGGTGCAGTGGACTCTTTGGGAATCTCTTACTGCGGCACTAGCTAACACCTGGCCATCCAATTGCTCGCAACCCCTTAACTCACCCACCAAAGGGCACCCTGGTTCTCCACAGTCCTTTGCAGAAAAAAGTGTGATAAGTAAGGAAATTAGACAGATGTGAAAAACTGACCCACCATGAATCAAATGGCAGCCCTGAGGCGCACTTACAAAAAAGCAATCTGCTTAGCAAAAAACACAACAACAAAAAATGTGGTTAAAATTACTGCATACAAGCAAAACAAAAAACAGCCAACAATTCTGGGCAGAAATCAATACACTCACAGATGGCAAGTTTTGCCATCACAACGCCGGAATTACAGAATTAGATTGGACAATTTACATCAAAGATGCCTGCCCAGGACAGGTAGCGAACAACACAACCATGAAAGGCACAAACACGAAAGTATAAATGTCCTCAGAGAGCCCGTCAGAGGGAAAATGGCTGAAAGAAAGACAAGTGGAACACTCCTTGAAGAAACTGAGATCAGATGGGACACCGGGACCAAATGGTCTCCCAAATGCCCTTTACAAGTACAATCAACCTTTCTGGGCCTCGTACCTTACCCCCTATCTAACCCAGCACCCTCCACCAATACAATTCGTGCATCGTGGAGAGGAAGCATCCTCCATCCCATCCTCAAGTCTGGCTTGCAGACAAATCCAACGAACTACAGACTAATTGCCCTGATGGATGTCAAAGCCAAACTTTATGCCACCAAACTATTAAGAGATCTGGAAGCTTGGACATCAGCCGAAAACATCACCCCGGCCACACAAACAGGTTTGAGGGTGGGCATGAGCACAACCACCAATCTTCTTGCCCTGAGTCTCCTCATCAAAAAGGCCAATCACAAATCCTCCAACCTATACACTTCCTTTGTTGACCTAAAAGCGGCATTTGACTCGGTCCCACTGGAACTGCTCTGGGCAAAAATGGCCAGATGGGGTGCACCACTGAAACTCCTTGAAGCAATAATCAACTTATTCATAGATACCTGGGTACGAGTCAGAATAGGTAGGGGTGATAGAACGACAAAATAGATACCCACTTCCATCGACCTAAAACAAGGATGTGTTCTCGCCCCCTGCATTTTCAGGCACACTTGAACAGCTGTCTATCGAAAGCTTTGAATGACCCTCTACAGAGACCAGTGCGTAGCCTACAATACGCAGATGAAATCGTCTTATGCAGCCAGACTCCAATCGGCCTTCAGTGCCAAATTACAACTCTCCTCGAATTCGCTGAATCATCAGGTCTGAAATTAAATTATAGCAAAACAAAAATCATCTGTTTCTCATTGAAAAGCACTGAGCAAAACATAAAATTCAAATGGAAAGCAGCAGGGAACTGCCTCGACCTGGTAAACACTTACAAAATACTTAGGGGCGGAAATGGACACAAGATTAAATTCCAGACAGCACTTACTACAAAGAAGGGCTCTAGCTAACAAGCTAGACTTCATTTTCAACCAAATTAAAAAAGATGGGGAGCTTGTCGCAGTCATATCTGTTACAAATTATCGGGGGTGGGGGAAAGTTTCTACCCTCATTGACCTATGGCTCGGAGTTGCTAAAGAGCAAGGACGTAACCACTTTAAACCAATTACAGTCCGTTTTATTCAAATGCATCTTACATTTACCACAACAAATTTCTCAAGCACAAGTGCACCTCGAATTCGGGCTTTTTCACCAACTCCTGGTAAGGATGGCCACCATAACCAAATTGTGTTGGAAGATGAGAGCTGCACCCTCCGAAACACTGGCTGCCTCGTGTTGGACTGAAATGGAGAGCCAGCATTCCCAAAAAACGACTGGCCAACAGTGCTCCGACAAGCTCTAATAACCCTTGATCTCTCCAAAGTCTGGGAGTTAAACATCAGCTTTATAGCGTATAAAAGGATCGCCATCAAAGCGGTCAAGTAAAAATCCTGGTCGATCGACAAGACAGAAAAGACTGGGAAAAAGCACGGCTGGTCAGTTTTCCAATCCTACACCTTCTGGGGCCCCCAACCATACCTCACATGCCACATTTCTCAATCCACCCAACACTTTCTCCTACTAATCCGCACAGGAGTTTTCCCTTCAAAAGATCAGGTCCCACCCTGGAAACAATGTTGGCCAGATTGCCTTTGCCGTTTATGTGGTCAATTTGAGGAAATCCAGCTACACTTTCTATGCATTTTTCCTGCTTTCAACCAACTTCGACAGAAATTACGGGGCATATTATCAAGGGATAATTTCATCTCCCTATTTACAATGCGGCGCTAACATGCATTAACGCATGTTAGCAGCCGTTTTTGTACCGCATCTCATTCCAGCGATGAACATCGCTAATGAGATGCAAAGTAGGCGTGCCGTCAAAGTTACAACATGTAAGAGAGCGCTAACACAACAGCGCTGTATTAACAAGATTTGCGAGGCGATTTTGAAACTCCCGCTAACCGCGGGTATCGCCGGATCCTTACGTCTCCTCAAAACCTGACTTAACCATGTAGTGTATGGGAGGTGGATTGGCAGGTCAAATCCACACTCCCATATTTACAAGCTTATTATTAGCGCTCACAAGTTATCGCTGTTTTTCACGCGATATTGGCGCTGTTCGCCGCTATCGCTGGATTTCTTATCGCCTTATGGAAACGCGTTGGTAATACCGCGCTAACTCGGCGGAGAAATGCAGCGATAGGAAAAACAGCGATACGCGCGCTTTGCGATCATTATCGCAATTTGTTGCTGATATGCCCCTACTTTGCCCCGCTTTTCGGGCACTCAAGATAAGATCCTGCCGCCAAGCCATGATGGCATTACTGAACAGACATTCAATTCAGCTTTCATGCAGGGCCGCTACAACAAGTACTTTACTACAAGTGAACAAACTACCACCAGCACAACAGAAGCCAGGCTAGATGAGAAACTGCCACCCTAGGTGTGGGCACCATCAACAGTCTAACCGGAAGCCATCACTCTGATAGGCGGCTGAGTCTCATTACTAGCAAAATTGGAGCCCTCACTCGATCAGGGCCGGCGGGCCTTAAAACTTTTCCTGGACAAAGCCACCCCTGCCCGAAACTCATTCCTCTAATTCAATTTAACTCATCGCAGATAGGTTTATTAATACATTTTTAAAAGTTTGAGAAAGGTCTGTACACTTGTCCAGGTCTCAATTGCCAAATCATTTTAATGCATTCAGGGGCAGGAAGTGTGTAAAAGATCAAAGTTGAAAGACTGTTGTCATCTTGCTGTGATGGATTCGTTTTTAACGCTTGCCCATTTTGCACAAATTCAGGGTTGGTTTCAAATCGCCCATCTGTATCTGCTAAAATAATTGCATACTAGCAAGTAACCAGCTGAACGACCTTTCAAATAGTTAAGTACATAGTCATGATGTTTATATAGTGTAATGAAATATAGCTTTTAACCTGCAAAATTGTTATGGTTTTATCTAACTGAAACAATAAAGTTAAAGTTCCATATTGTGCCCACATTGTGGGCGGGATACAAGTGAATGCCGCAGAGGGGAGTCTTACAGCAAAGTATCTGGAACATAAACCATCACCTGACTTCGAGATATCTCTCGTGAAATGTGTCCACCTTTAGCAAAGACCTCGCACATGAGACTTCGGCATGGAACACTTCACGTGAAGAGTTTTACATCCAGATGGTACCTTCCACATTCCTCTGATATACATTTTCCATTTCGTCATCGCCTGGCATTTGAGAATATAGAACATTTCCTTTTTTTCTGCATATTTAACATCTGGGTTCCTGCCAGTATTTGCCCCCTTTAGGGATTTTATAGAACAATAACTCCCGTCCAATTGTGTTTGCTGTGAGCAGATACCTGTACTGTGCGTGGTTAACCAGAAGGCGTAAGGCCAGCTGCTATAAGGACCTTAAAATTTTTCATAGATTACATTTCAGTATCCGTAGGACCCACTGAGGCCGACATTCATTCATTTCAGTGTCCGTAGGACCCACTGAGGCCGACATTCATTCATTTCAGTATCCGTAGGACCCACTGAGGCTGACATTCATTCATTTCAGTATCCGTAGGACCCACTGAGGCCGACATTCATTCATTTCAGTGTCCGTAGGACCCACTGAGGCCGACATTCATTCATTTCAGTGTCCGTAGGACCCACTGAGGCAGACATTCATTCATTTCAGTATCCGAAGGACCCACTGAGGCCGACATTCATTCATTTCAGTATCCGTAGGACCCACTGAGGCCGACATTCATTCATTTCAGTATCCGTAGGACCCACTGAGGCCGACATTCATTCATTTCTGCATCTGTAGGACCCACTGAGGCCGACATTCATTCATTTCAGTATCCGTAGGACCCACTGAGGCCGACATTCATTCATTTCAGTATCCGCACGACCCACTGAGGCCGACATTCATTCATTTCAGTATCCGTAGGACCCACTGAGGCCGACATTCATTCATTTCAGTATCCGCATGACCCACTGAGGCCGACATTCATTCATTTCAGCATCTGTAGGACCCACTGAGGCCGACATTCATTCATTTCAGTATCCGTAGGACCCATTGAGGCCAACATTCATTCATTTCAGTATCCGTAGGACCCACTGAGGCCGACATTCATTCATTTCAGTATCCGTAGGACCCACTGAGGCCGACATTCATTCATTTCAGTATCCGTGAGGCCGACATTCATTCATTTCAGTATCCGTAGGACCCACTGAGGCCGACATTCATTCATTTCAGTATGTTTTCTAAGTAAAACAGGTTCTAATGATGCACAGAATTTCCATGGTATGGATAGTTTTAGAGATTCCTAACTTGTTTATCTAGTTGTATTCTGCATTTTGTAGCTTTTTTCCATTTTGCATGTTCTTAGGCGGCTTTGATCGATTACTTGGGCAACAAGGGATAATGGCAGAATATCGAAGACAGCAGATTTACAATTACTTGATATGGAATGTATTCATTTATCTTAATGCACAATATGTTGGGTTATGAGTTGGATCCAAACATCCCTGCGAACGGAGCGGACCTTACTTAGGATTTTGTTCTCAGGTACAAGTTGTGTAACCTCCTGAGATAGCAACTATCCTTGTTGTTCGTGTATTAGCTGCTTACAATACCTTTTGTACTGTAAGCTTTGTTTTGTACACTGCACTTTACATGGCTTTTATAGATATGTTATGAATGTTAACAATGTTTAAATGCACTTTTATGATCACAAATTATCAAAATCAGCAATAGCTAAAGAATGTGGAGACTTTTGTGGGTACATTCAGAGAGATACATATTTATAAAAAAGTAAAAAATTAAATGTATAATGCTATGGATATCAGATGTTTCTTACACTCTGGCTCTCCCTCCATGTAATTGTAACTTGTTTCTCTTTCAGACTTGAGTGAAGAATCAGAGGAGCTGCAAACTTACAGATATCAACTCAACGTTTAAATACATTTATTTTGCTTTACTGGTGGTTTGGGCGATTTCACTTAATCAGTTTATTAGATGGTAATTGTGATGCTGCTGTTGATGTAAGGGGCATATTTAACAAAAAGTCATGCGACACAATGCAACAAGGCAGTTTGCTGCGCTGCATGACAGGGACAGTGCAGAAGTGCACTGTACCTACCAAGATATGACGCACTCCTGCTCTCTCCCTGTGCTGGCGCACTAAACGCTGCCTAGTACCAACACAGGTACCCCTGTGCCACGGTGCAGGGGTGCCTGCGTTGTAGGTAGGATTACTTTTGTGCAGGAAGGGACATCTTCCTGCACAAAAACAATCCTGAGAGGCGTTGTCCTCTGTCTACGTGTGCTGCAGAATGAATTACAACTAGAAAGTGGAAATAACGAGGAGAAATAAAGATCTTTCTCCTTGTTGCACCTCTGTCAGGTAGGCAGACCAGTTTGACGCATTCCCAGGTGTACAAGCCTTTGTAAATCTGGGAACGCACCAAAATCCATGGGTGAATGCACAGGAATGTCCATGCTCCACCCATGGAACGCCTTTCAAATGGAGAGTAACACACTACAGTGATTTGTGATACCTTGCATTACTCTGGATTTATTAAGCCATGCAGAGCCACGCACTCTGGCTTTCCGTGGCTTAGTAAATCTCACTTAAGCCCGTGCGTTGCCTTGCATCATCTTGCCTGACTCCAGGGCATCTCAAGGGTATAGTAAACCTGTCCCTTATTAGTTAGTAAATGGCTATTTGTGTAGCATTCATTTTTGAATTTTTTGTAGGCCAATCGCTATCTTATGTGTTATTGATTTCTTGGGAGTTTTTCTAAAGTGCACACAAAGGCCGAAAGTATCAAGGCATTTCACAGAGAAATCTGTACAAAGCAGTGTAAGTTTGATTGTAACATAATCACTGACTTTACTCGCTTAGTTACATTCCCGCATGGAAACCGACACAGACGTGTGGCCCTGGGAAAGCGATTAGAATATGCAGCAAAACACTTGTTGACAATAGAATTCACCAATTAAAGATGTACATTTAAGATGTAGACATTCAAATATGGCACCTGTTTGATCATTTAAATACCAGCAGATCAAAAAGGAATGGAACCAGGGTGATGACTCTCCTCACCTGGGAATCATTTATTGTTTTTGAAAGGACTCTCACTCACTAGAGTACTTCAGTGGCATGCATCATCATCGAGCCCTTACTCAGAACACAGAGGGCCTGATTCACAAAGGTGTAAGTTTACCCTTTTTTGCTATTCACACAGGGATTTACGAGTAGTATTTTTGTGAGTGCAGAGCCTTTTTAGTGTGTGCGGTCGTTGCAGGGGTGTGGCATTGATATATCATAACGTCTAGGACATATTATTTGGGGTCAAGGATAACAAGTTTTCATGTTCAGTTTGTCTCCAGGACAATTAGGCACAGCCCAATATATGTGTGTATATAGTATTTCTATAGTGCAAACGTAGCCTAAAGACATCGCACCGCTGTAAAGAGTCAAACACAAGCCCAAAGTCAATGAGTGATAAGGGAGGGAGCTGGATTGTGGATGGTTAATGCCTTGTGGTGTAATGTTCTTTGAAGGGGTGCATCTTCAGCTCTTTCCTAAATTGGAGCAGCGTTGAGACTGTCCTGATGGATACAGGTCCAGACCCTGGGTGCTTGGATGGAAAAGGCCTGATGTCTTGTTTTTTCCTTTTAGACACTTCTTAGTCTGCAGGCTGGTGGTGTCCTGGCTGCGGGTATGCCGGGAACCACCAGAGACGGTGAGCTTGTCTCTTAGATAATCCTGGTTGTATCTCTGGAACTTCTCTTAGCCTATGTAACACCCACAGCACTCTCCAAGACTTTTCACGGATCCGCTCCCCCAAGAAATTCCAAAAACCAGCACTGTTTGTTAATCCCAATATCGGCACCCCTATTTCCATGCAACCAGCTTTCATTCCAAATGAGCCAGCTCGTATAAGCACATTCGTTTCAGATGCACTGGCACCTCCATGCCTTTCAGTCTAAGCTCTAACTCCTGGCTAATGTGTGTGCTGATAAATTCCAGGTCCGACAACACTCATCCAAAAATCTTCAGCCTCAGTTAAAATTGCAATTTGGGCATTCTCCGCATAACCAAATACTGGCTTAATGCACAATCCTTATCTTTGTGACCTGTTGTTTCTGCACAGATACAGATTCACCCGCACTGAGAGACAACATGAGGGCTGCACCCGCACTGAGAGACAACATGCGGGCCCCACCCACACTGAGAGACAACATGAGAGCCGCACCCGCACTGAGAGACAACATGAGGGCCGCACCCGCACTGAGAGACACCATGAGGGCCGCAACCGCACTGAGAGACAAAATGAGGGCCGCACCCGCACTGAGAGACAACATGAGGGCCGCACCCGCACTGAGAGACAACATGGGGGCTGCACCCGCACTGAGAGACAACATGAGGGCGCACCCACACTGAGAGACAACATGGGGGCCGCACCCACACTCAGAGCCAGATTCAACTTCCAGTTATTGAATATCGAATATTTACAACAGCCTCCCGCCCATCCTAGACGCACCAAGGCAGAATTCTCAATCTCATCATTGCCAATTTGGGCCTCATCATATGCTTGTCCCACATTGCAATTATGCGTTGATTCACTTCCCATTCTTATCTCCACGTCAGCCTTGACCCACAATATCTGTGTCAAGAAAAATTGGAGTTGCCTAGTAAAGTATACTCCAAGACCTCCTCGCTCCAGTGTGCATGTGTGCAGGTACTTGTCGATCGTGAACCTCAATATACATCATTGGAGCTTTGAGGAAACGAGGGTGCCCAAAGTTATTGTTAAATTTT
This sequence comes from Calotriton arnoldi, assembly GCA_963921515.1. Classification (NCBI taxonomy): domain Eukaryota; kingdom Metazoa; phylum Chordata; class Amphibia; order Caudata; family Salamandridae; genus Calotriton; species Calotriton arnoldi. Next base: position 1,013,284 of record CAWUFW010003146.1, read on the forward strand.
ATGGTATATACCAATCCAACCCAATAAAAAACCCCAACCTAAAAATGTTCCCCTATGGTTTCAACCAGAACATTGACTTTCCTGGTCCAATCATCAAAAGAATGAGTTAAGACAGCTCTTGTTGGCTTCAAACATCCTCAAATGCTCATTCTGCTGGGGACCTGCCATGGTCAGAGCAGACGCTTTGAGCTGGGAGCAGTGCTGGGCGTGAATTGCTCTCACTCACCTGCCTGACTCCAAAATGGCCCCCACACAAGTTCACTGTGATGAGAACTCACTCAGTCAGGGGCATGTGCAAGGATTTCCACTTGTTTTAGTTGTCTCTCTTCTATTTTAATTGGTGACAAGGTCTCCCCTCAGTGCTGCTGTACAAGCCCCTTAGGGTCTGCCGGATAAGGCTTGGAAAGGAGGCCGACTACTGTAGCGCAGGGGAGATAGCTTTCTCCATGGCAGACACATCCTCTTGCTGTCACCATACTTTGTATTAAGGCCTGCTCTTCTCGAAAAGGTAACTCTCTTTTAGGTCATGAATAAACAGTTTCAGAAGAAGACCTATTGAGTATAAATTGAGTGATGTTTGGATATGGCCAGTGGTAATGATTGCATTCATTTCTTGTCTATTTACCATCCCTTCTTCTGATTAGATGGCTTTCCTCCCTTTTCTTTTATTTGTTCTGCCCATTGAGCATTTTGGTCTTGTAGTGTTTTGATTGGTCCACAACCCGGCCCTGAAATAGGCTTTCCAGACCCCCTGGCACTGAGGGCTTTGCCACTGTGCCAACACGAGACAGAAACCCAGATGGATTGCAACCGCTCTGCAACCCACTGAGCAGCACCGGAGTCAGATGTGTTTCAAGTAACAATCAATTCAATAAAAAAATCACAAAGAGAATCAGAGGAATCCAAACCCTTGTTCATGTTGAAAAGACGCTCAAGAACACTAGGAAACAATGGGTATATTATGGCAATTTATTTTAAAGTCAAAACCCTATCCTAGTGCACACAATAAGTGAAGTAACTTTTATAAACAGCATAGTAGCTGCAACAGTTATGAGTGATGTGAATTTCAGAAAATGCTGCAACACATCGACTGTGTAGCTTTAGAACAAACCAACTCTCATCTATTTGGCTTGCTAAGATATACTCAGCCGTATTTGAGTTTCAGAGATGGTCACATTCACACACCTGCTTTGAATGCTGCAGTTTCTGTTCCATACTCTAGCATTGTCTGCTATTTTCATCCGCGCTTGAAGGCGGGTGATGAGCCCAGCAGGTGAAGACTAACTGTGCCCCGTTGGCCTTCGGTAGATGTAGGTGAAGCAATTCTGCATGGCCCGTCTCAGTCTTCTGACACAAAGTTGTTCTCTAGCCTTTTACATTCTCTTCCTAACTAACAATACATAATCGGTCATCTTTTAATCTTTCACAATAAACAATTAGCAGAACGAAGGGCAGATGCTCTTGCTTATTTTCTTTCTGTGTTTCTCTGCCCTTTACACGATGATAGCAAATGAGAAATTAAATTATCAACTTCTATGAAATTGTTTTCACAACTCAGAGACGAGTATTTAGAGCAGAGAATTCAATTATTTTTAAATACTGTGAAAGTATTCTGAGCAGGCTCGATTAGCACATTCAAAGAATAATTTAATTTAATTTGTTAATGTGCATTCAATATTTGCCACCTCTAGCTAAATGATTAACGTGAAGATGGGATACCTAGAAGGGAAAGAATATGATAATTATAACATGTTGCTGCTCAGAGGGATTATACATCCAGGGAGTAAACTCAGTAACCTTCAGAATCTGGGCTTGAATTATATATGTTCGAGGCATAGGAGCTGTAGATTGTGTACTTGTGCATATATCGCCATCTGGTGTTGGGCTCGGATGTTTGCACTTTGTTTTTGTCTTGAAAGAAGTCTTTGTAGTCACGAGGTAGGTGACTCCTCCTTAGGACGATAGTGTGCATCGGCATCGACTCCATCTCCAGATTGTTTTTTTTTTTCTGCCATTGGGTTCGGATGTGATTTGCTGTGCTCCGGGTCAGTGTCGGTTTCGAACCCCCCTTCGACGCGCAATCCCTCTCCACTTGACGGTATTGTCTTGATCGCGTTTCCCTTTCGACGTGCATCTTTAAAACAAACTCCTCGACCTCGATCTTCGACGCGGCCATTGGGCCTATCCGCGCCGACCACGCCTGCAGTCAATGGAAAGGACTCCTTTCAAAAAATGCCCCGGGTGTGCTGCTAAGTTCTCACACGTGGACTTACACGAGGTTTGTAATCTCTGCCTCTCCCCGGAGCACGAAGACAAGAACTGCAAGGCCTGTGCATCGTTCAGGTAGAAGAAAACCATCCATGATCATCGGGCTTGACGTCACGAAATATCTTGTGGAAGCAGCTCGATTCCGGACATCTTCGGAGCAGATCCCAATGTCCAGCCGGAGCAACAAGGTGATGAAGAAGACATCTCCGTCTCCGAGGCCGATGACTCCAACGTCGAAGAGGAGACAGTCACCCCAGCTCAGCGGTTCATGAGTACCGAAACCCCTCTCCCAAAAACCAAACCTAAGGCTCCAGTAACACCCTCATCCTCGGGCTTAGGTCGACACCGGCAACATGTCTCAGACGCCCCACCCTCGGGCCCGGCTCTGAAACCTAAAGACAAGCCTTCCGGCTCGGGCTCGAGCCAGCCCCATTCTGGTGCCGAAAAGTCACCTTCGGCACCGAAGCACCAGACCAAAGATGTGCCACGCCCTTGTTCGTTGACACCGAAGACAGCCTCGAAGCCGAAGCCCTCGGCGTCGAAACATACCAAGGACATACATTTGGAACCGAAAAAAATCTTCAGAGCCGAAAACATCGTTGGAGCCGAAAAAAGACTCGGAGCCACAAACTCCTAGAACAAAACCTAAGGAGTCCAAGACCCCACAGAAAGCCTCAGAGAGTCGGTCCAAAGAACATTCTGACCCAAAATCTTCTGCACCGAAAAAATACATTTTACCCACGCAGTCTGTACCTGATTTTTCAGATCCAAAACAAAAATCTCTTTTTAATGACCCAGAGACTGGCAAAGTTGTCGCCAAGCCTCCAAAAAAGAGAAAACTGGACACTTCAGAGGAATCTGAAATACCCTTGAAACGAAAGGAGATTGGTACTAACACCTCTCCACCTCCTTCTCCTCCTCCAGCTGATCCAAATCTTGTAATTTCTCCACCACACTCCTTACAACATGCTCTTTCACCTCAAACACTAGATGATGAGGATGATCATACCAATGGGGGTGGGAATATAGATCCAGATGGGGATGATGATGCACAAACCATCCCACACGACGTAGACCCTTGGGATGACTACAACATCACAGATCCCGACCCACATAATGACCCGGACCTCTATCCATCTAGGCCATCACCACCAGATGACAATATTGGGTTTGCACAACTAATCAATAGGGTTGCCCAATTCCACGGGGTACAGTTACATTCTGATCCCTTAGAGGAAGATTTTTATTTGAAATCTTTGCACCCTCGCAAAAATCCACACACACCCTGCCAATGTTAAAAGGCATGCTAAAACATGCCCCAGAAGTTTTTAAGGACCCTGTCAGAGTCAGGATTCTCAACATAAAAGGTACAAGGCAGCTCCCAATGACCCAATTTACATTAAAGGTCAGGTCCCTTTGGATTCTCTTGTGGTGTCTAATGCACGCAAGAGGGCAAACTCACAGAGTACAGGTGACAATACCCCTCCAGATAAGGAGTCCAAATTAATAGATGCATCAGGTAAACGTATTGCGTCACAGGCTGCAAATCATTGGGGGATTGCCAATGCCCAAGCTTTATTGGCCAGGTACGACAGGGCTCACTATGATGAGCTTGAAAAGCTCATGCAACACCTTCCTGACCAGTACAAACAAAAAGCCAACAACCTTATACAAGAGGGGAAATTGATCACAAACACCTCAATTAAATGTGCGCTCGACGTGGCTGATACCGCATCTCGTGCCATTAACACTAGCGTTTTGTTATGCAGGCACGCTTGGCTCCGAGTCTCCGGATTCAAGCAGGAGGTGCAATCTGCTATTCTTAATCAACCCTTTGATCAAGAGCATCTTTTCGGGCACTCAGTTGACACATCTTTAGAAAAGATGAAAAAGATACGGACACTGCTAAGTCCATGGGAGCCTTACAATTCCCTTCCCCTAGAGGTTCTTTTCGCTGCTCCTTCTACAGGGCTGGCTTCAAAACCATTGGTTCAGAACATCCCTCTTCTTCCTATAAGAGCCCTACTCAAACATTCTCCAAAGGATACTTTCGCGGAGGCTACAGAGGCAACAATGGTAAGGGAAGAGGTCGCGGCAACAATAACCGCATCCCCTACCACCAAACAGTGACTTCCCTGCGCTTCCCCCAATCATCCCACTCCTATCGGGGAACGTCTCTCACAGTTCCTACCTGTCTGGAATTCAATCACAACAGACAAGTGGGTAGGACAAATTATCCAGTATGGTTATTGCCTGGAACTCACCTCTACTCCCCCAAATATTCCTCCCCAACAACGTCCAATGTCCTCGGAACATCTGACACTTCTCAAACAAGAGGTTCTCTCTCTATTACAAAAACATGCCATAGAACCAGTCCCATTGCCTCATCAAGGCACAGGGGTTTACTCCCTTTATTTCCTAATTCCAAAAAAGGACGCCTCTCTCAGGCCCATATTGGACGTCAGATCGCTAAACCTCTACATTCAGTCGGATCACTTCCACATGGTCACTCTCCAACAGGTGCTCCCACTGCTTCAATAGGGCGACTTTCTCTCCACTCTGGATTTAAAGGACGCCTACTTTCATATTCCCATTCACCCCGCTCAGGAAATATCTCAGGTTCGTGGTAGATGGTCAACACTACCAATTCAAAGTCCTCCCATTCGGGGTGACCACAGCACCCAGAGTCTTCACCAAGTGTCTCGCAGTAGTTGCGGCCCATTTACAAAGACAGCACATTCATGTCTTCCCTTATCTGGATGACTGGTTCATAAAAGCCAAGTCACACAGCAGCTGTGTGCAACACACACAAAACAATCCAACTGCTTCACGACTTGGGATTTACAGTAAAACTCACCAAATCCCACCACCAACCATCCAGCATACAACAATATCTAGGGGCTAAAATAGACACTTCAAAAGCTCTAGCATACCGCAACCCAGTAAGGATAAGCACCATACAAGCTCTAATAGCAAATTTTCAGCCTCAACACTCACTACCAACTTGAGTGTTCATGCAGCTAATCGGGCTGAAGGACTCTTGCATTATCATCGTCCCTTATGCAAGACTACAAATGCATCCCTTACAGGAGTGTTTGGCACGTCAGTGGAACCAGGCTCAAGGTCAGCTAACAGATCTGGTGTTGTTAGACGACCGCACCCATCGCTCTCTGCAGTGGTGGAACACACAAAACCTTTCCAAAGGATAGCCGTTCCTCGACCCGATTCCACAGATAGTGCTAACAACAGATGCATCGCTCACCGGCTGGGGAGCTCATCTTCAAACCCATACTATTCAGGGCATATGGATCCCTCAGCAAACACAATCCCACATAAATTACCTGGAATTGTTGGCGATCTTCCTAGCGGTAAAATCTTTGCAACTCCACCTCGTAAGCAAAGCTGTCCTGGTCCGTATAGACAACATAACAGCAATGTATTATATAAAAGAACAGGGGGGGACACACTCTCTGCAGCTTTCACACCTAGCTCAAAGCATATGGAGATGGGCCATTCCTCAAAACATATATCTCCTTGCAGAACACCTCCCAGGAGTACACAATCAGATTGCAGATCTGCTTAGTCGTCAAAGACAGCAGATCCACGAATGGGAACTTCATCCTCAAGTTCTGTTTCCATTCATTCAAATGTGGGGCCACCCAGAAATAGACCTGTTGGCCACACACCAAAACGCAAAATGCCCAAGCTTCGCATCCAGGTATCCACACCCATTGTCCAAAGGCAATGCGCTATGGATGAACTGGTCAGGCAAATTTGCTTACGCTTTTCCGCCTCTCCTGCTCATTCCGCTGTTGGTTCGGAAGCTAAAACAGCATTCCCTCACAATAATCCTGATTGCTCCAACATAGGCCTGATAGCCATGGTTCAAAACCCTCTTGGGACTATCAGTAGTTCCTCATCAAAAGCTACGCCTATCACCCAAGCTTCTCACTCAGAACCATGGAGAGATAAGGCATCCAGATCGCATCAACTCAACCTAGCGATCTGGCACCTGAAATCTTAGAGTTTGGCTACCTTAATCTCCCGCCAGACTGTATGAACATTATCAAAGAGGCTAGACGTCCTACCACTAGAGCTTGCTATGCCGCAAAGTGGAAAAGATTTATAATTTACTGTACAAACAACCAAATCAACCCACTAGATGCTTCTATTCAAAACATCATCTGTTACCTTTTGCATCTACAACAATGTAACCTAGGGTATACATCCATTAGACTACATCTAGCTGCCATAGCAGCCTATCTCCAAGACAGACAACACTTGTCTTTGTTTAGGGTACCAGCTATCAAAGCATTTATGGAAGGACTTAAAAGAATAATTCCACCTAGAGTTCCACCCGCTCCAGTATGGAACTACCAGGCTCATGGGTCCCCCATTTGAACCTATGCATAAATGCGAATTACAATTTCTCACCTGGAAAGTAGCTTTCCTGGTTGCGATCACCTCTCAGAAGAGTCAGTGAACTCCAGGCATTAACCATACAAGAACCATTTCTACAAATTCACCATAACAAAGTGGTTCTTAGTACTAACCCAAAGTTTCTACCTAAAGTCATGTCTGCTTTCCACCTTAACCAGTCTGTAGAACTCCCAGTGTTTTTCCCTCTATCAGACTCAGTAGCAGAACGAGCTCTTCACGTGCTAGACGTAAAAAGAGCGATGCTTTACTACATTGAAAGAACAAAATCCTTTAGAAAGACTAAACAACTTTTTGTGGCTTTCTCCCCACCTCATAGAGGGAATCCTATCTCAAAAACAGGGATTGCAAGGTGGATTCTTAAATGCATCCAAATATGATATGCTAAAGCCAAAAGGACGTTAACAATTCCCCCTAGAGCTCACTCCACACGTAAACTAGGGGCATCTATGGCATTCTTAGGGAACATTCTCCTAGATGACAGCTGCAAAGCAGCAACTTGGTCTACACCACACGTTCACAAAACACTATTGTGTAGACGTGCAAGCAAAACAACAAGCTAGTGTGGGCCAGGCTGTATTAAGAACACTTTTTCAAACCACTGCAACAGATACAGGTAGCCACCGCTAACAGGATAACTGCTGTATAGTCTATGCACAAGTATACGATCTACAGCTCATATGCCTCGAACGGAAAATGCTACTTACCAGTATGCATCTCTTCATGGCATGTGGAGCTGTAGATTCCCCGGATACCTCTATCTGTTCCAGTACTATCTTACTTAGATATATTACACATGGACATCCTTTTCTATTTCTTACTAACTACATCATAACCCTCCATGGCAAAACAATCTGGAGATGGAGTCGATGCCCGTGTGCACTATCGTCCTAAGGAGGAGTCACCTACCTCGTGACTACAAAGACTTCTTCCAAGACAAAAACAAAGTGCAAACATCCGAGCCCAACACCAGATGGTGATCTATGCAAGTATATCAATCTACAGCTCTACATGCCAAGAACAGATGCATACTGGTAAGTAGCATTTTTCGTATATTGTACGATGATTCTGTTGGGGAATAATGCGATACAGTGATTTGTTACTGGAGAAGAGTCTAAACTTAGACCTCATAGTGCCCAGAAAGAAAAGAAAGGGAAGAAAGATACATAATTTTAAATGAGAAATAATCTATTTTCATAAACGGAACATATATATCACACAAGGGTGTTCCTAAGGATGAGCTATGCGGCACAGTGATCATGAGGGTGATGTGATATGATACAGACAAATATTAAATGAGCAGGAAAACCACAAAAGCTTATTGATAAATGATGCACCCTAAATATCCATAGGCCAACAGTTAACTCAATGTTATGCCCATTTGTAACTGCAATAAATCAAAGATCTGATCATGTAGACATCGACGTTTCAACCCAGATGGATATGACTCGTGGTCGGGCCTTCATCAGGGCAAACAAAGGGGACACATCCTCACAAGTCTGGAGGTATGTATTGGTGGCCTGAGCATGTTATGACATGAGGTAAAGAGGATCACGTAAACAGGATAAGGAATTACTCTCTATTTGGTCAGGACCCTGCAGAATGAGGTCTCAACGCAATGTAAGTATCCAAGTACAAGGACCCTAACAATACTCTTGTGCCCCGAAATCACAAACGAAGAGCTGCGGCTTCTTTCCTTTCTTGTATTTTTTCTCTTTAATAGGGCACTAAGAGTACCACTTTTATGCTGCACAGAGGTATGGCATGTGCAGAGGGTGTGAGAATAGATGCAAACAAACATGCTTTTAACTACCATCTTTTGGTGAGGACACTATCCGTTGCAGCAGCTGCCACTGATCTACATTAGATGCTCTGTTAAAGCACCGGAGCAATGTTATGTGGAATCTTCCCGGGAGCAACGTAGAATGATCCTTCTGAAAACACTATTAATCCACCAAGGAAGTATGTATGACATCCCCCAGGAAGGGCACAGGACCAAACAACTGTAGGTATTACTAAACTGACAAGGAAGTGATGTATGACATTATACCCATTACAACAAAGGATCTATCCACTGCAGATAGTATTTACCTAGGAAAGGAGAATGCAGAGTCTCCAAATTTGTGTGAAATGGGAATATGGATTTTATTAGAGACACAGAGACCAGCATTATGCATCAATCTTTTATTGCTACTCCATTCAGTCATTTAAAGCAACTTAACACTAGCAAAACATCCAGCTTTGTCTTTACATCTGCTTTGAGACTTTCACTGAAAACAAAGGAGCATATTTACAAGCCTGTATCCACACCACAACAGCACTTTTAGTGATGCTGTGATGGTGATAGGGACTTCGCCTTATTTACAAGGCAGTGTTAAGCCACTTCACGTGGCTTAATGCTGCCTTGTACATAAGGCCCCCTTTCACGCTGTACTTAGCGTGAGAGGGAAGGGCAATGGGAGTTGTGGTGGGCGTTCCACCGCAACACCCATTGATTATGACGCTACCCCCTATTTACAAGAGTGGTGTAAGTTGGAGGCAGCGCCACAATTAAGACCAGGGAAAACCTAGTCTTAAACAGGCGAAACGAGAAGAAATGCTTTATTTCGACTCATTTTTGCTGTTTCCATGTGTGCTGCCTTGGGCAGGGGCGCAGGCAGTGGCATCAGCTGCACCTCTGTCATATTTATTCATGCCACAAATCTTCGTTTATCTCTGCTTGATTATCTTGTGGTCTGCAAGATAAAGGTGAGGAGAGGATTGAGGTGCGGACATGCCTCAGAACTTTTCCTGACGGGATATTTATTCAAGACAGCTTGGCTGTTAAGTAAACATTTCCGAACGGCAAAAAGGACGGAAATAAGGGCTCTTCAGTGTTGCAAGTGCTTACCCTGGCATTGTTTTGCTCCTCACTTGTCTACTTTTTCAAAGTGCACCCACCTCTTATCTACAAGGCTCCGCTCACGTCGAAGCTGTTCCACTGCTTCTCGCTGGTAGTTCTTCATCCTGACAGGAGCCAGAGGGTTTATTGGCATCCTTGCTGAGCTGGTTGGAGGATCCCCGCACGGCTGCACACTGCAGGAAGACGTTGGGCCTGCCACCCTGACAGGCACAGCTTCGTTTAGAACTGCTCAGGGTCTGCTGCATTTATCTTCACTGAAGTGCTACTTAAGGATTGTAGCACTGTCGCACTGACTGGCACAGCTTGGGTGGGCCTGTCTCGCATGACCATTGTCCACAGAGCACTCTGGCCTGTGCGTCATGAACTGAGCATTGTTAAGAACCAGGTTATGAGAGGAGAAAGACTAGTACTCCCCCAAAGACTTATGGGAGAGAATAGCGGAGCTGGCTCATGAAGGCCACCTGGCAAGGAGTCTCACTAACGCTAAGATTAGAGCCTTGTACTGGTTCCCCAGAATGGACACGATTGTGGAAGCAAAAGTTAGAGATTTATTAATATGTGCCATAAGTGATAAAACCAAATTTACCAGAGATGCACCACTATCGCCAGTGTTGGTACCGAACAAACCCATGCATAAACTTGGTCTTGACATCATTGGTCCTTTGAAAATCTCCATGTGGGCAGGAAAATTAGTTAGTACTGGTCGATTCCCATTCTCATTGGATTACAACCAGGGTTGTGGGAAATATCAATACACTAGCCCTGATAAATTTCCTGACTGATGTATGTATGACCAAGGGGTTGCTTGTACCATTATAACAGATAATGGGGTACAGTTTACTTCAGATGAAATGTGTGAGTTCTTGAGGAAGATGTCTATACAACATCTTAAGGCTGCTTTATACTGTCCAAGGGCAAATGCATTTAGTAGAACATGTCAATCGAATGATTAAGGATTGTTTACGATTGGCACATGTTTCATGCCAACCAGCAGACAAAGTTCACACCACACCTAATTTGATAACCCAAGAGTCACCCTTTTTGGCATTCAAAGGGTAGGCTGCCAAGAACCAAATTGGCAACTAACTGGCTTTGGGGAGGTGAACCATAATGGATAAACAGAGAGGAAATGAATAAACATGTGAAGCAGCATTAAGAAGTTTACAGGAAAAGATATGACCTCAAATATGGTGCCAAAAGGGTTAAATGGAAGGTGGGAGATGTGGTTTTGGTCAAACTGCCTGTGCCACGGCAGAAAGGAGGCTCCAAGTTCTCCAAACCAATGAAAATTGTTCAGGCTAAGAAAAACGTGGTTTTAGAAGATGGTATACTATGGATCATGGAGAGATTAACATGAGGTCACACATCCTTGAACAGTGCGACTCCATGTGATTTGCCTGATGAGGAACGGTATCAAAGCTGTACTCCCAGGAAGTTTAGGATCTGTGCTGTCACTGTCTATCGTCCTCCTGAAGAAATAACTTTCCTTGCCATGGAACCCCTCTCAGAATGTGCTGCAAATCAACTCAAATCAACACCCGCTTCAAGCCTACACAGTCTAACCGATAAGGCATCAGTTGCAGAACTTACAGGTCTAGAAGGCCTCTAACAAGACAAAAGCAACAGATTCACTCCATCTCTCCGAAAAGCTTCCATTCTAGTTCCATATTCCTTCAGACATATTAACACACATAACTTAGGATACTCATCAAACAGAGGATAACAATAGAAGGGAACTCCTTTTCCTTCCTTTTCCTTCTCAAAACAGACTCCATAGCTTTCGTAACAGAAGTCTTCACCTCTTTTACAACTATTCTTCTTATTTCTTCCTCTTGAGTCTGTGACCCAGATGCACCTTCATCTTCAGCAACCTCTTTTCCTTTTTTTTACTGAACTGATTAGAGATCCCTTTGCAGGAGGATGCAGGAGTAAAGTTAAACTTTGGTCTACTACTAGTAAAGTTAGACTTTAGGTCTAAACTTAGACTTCAGGTCTAAACTTAGACTTTTGGTCTAAGCTTACCTTTGTGAATCGGGCCCTACCTTTACCAGTAGTAAAGTTAGACTTTGGGACAAAGTTTAGACCAAAAGTCTAACTTTACTAGAAGTAATCCTACTGGGAATGCGCCGGTGGGAGATAGCCAGGCTAGTCATCTGCCATCAGCACCTCTCTCTTTAGAATGTTCTTTTATTTTTGATCATGAGCTGTATATGAATAGGTATTTCTTATTAGGTTGTTTTGCTGAAATCCCTGACCTCCAAATAATTCAGAGTAGTGATCTTGTCCTGGTTGAAATTCAAAAACATGGTAATTATGGGGGGTCAGAGTGACGTTTGGTTCTAAGGTGATCCTCAATTTAATATTCTTAAATAGTGATAAACCCCGACGCTGGGGCATTGATGTTCTTGTTCCCCAAGAGGAGAAAGCTTTTAAAAAAGCTACTTATAACAGACAGTTCATTGCCCAATCAGATCTCTCTCGAGTAGATATCCCCCACTTAGAGATAGAAAGTACAATGCGGTTTTCCGTTGGAAAAGCTGGAAGGAAAATTTCCCTGCTTGCTGAGATAAAGAATAATCAAACATTGACCGTAGAGTAGGAAAATAGGAAATGGAGTTGGGTGGCAGGGGCTCTTAACACAAATAGCTCTTTAGGTCTAAGGTACGGGAACTCTTCCTAGCAAGGGTCTCAAACTGATCTCTTGGAACGCAGCCGGCTTATGCACTATTAAAAACAAATTCTTATTCTTGAAAGAACAGAAAGCTGATATAATATGCATACAAGAGTCTTGGATTGTAAAGAACTGGTCCATTGAAGAATATATTGTGCTAAGCCGTCCTGTGCCCCCAGTGAATAGAGGACTCGCGAAAGGAGGTATCACCATTCTGCTCAGAACAAGTTCTAGATGGATATATATCGATATCCCCCACGTCTCTAATCTAATTCAGGCGGTCAAGCTAGATTTTAAGGAAGAACATGAAAGTTTAGGTACTCTGCTTATTGTAATTGTTTATATTCCCCCCGACTCATCTAATAGTTATTTACTAAAAGACCTGTTTGTTTTTATTTCTATTGCTATGGAAAGAGAAGATTATAGGCATTTATTGCTGGTTGGCGATTTGAACGCCAAACTTTCTACCCACAGTATAAGGTTATTTGCTAATGCCTTAAAAGACGAAGCTTCTAGAAATCCCTCCGAATAATAGTCGGGTTGATAAAAGAGGTGTGATATTACTCGAAGGCTTGAGAAATTTAGACCAATTAATTGGCAATGGGAGATTAGGAAACGGTATCCCAGCAAACATTACACTGGGGGAACTATTATCGACAAATTAATTGTTTCCGCAGATTTGGAATGGTGCGACTAAAGTGGGACATCCAAGGTATCAAACAATTCATTACATTAAGCCCAACTTCATTCTCAAGTCGAAATGCAAGTAGCAAGTTGTGCTGTGCACTTTGTAGCTTTTAATCTACTGTGCCCTTACTAGTTGCCCATGGGGTCCTGCCTCTGATACAGATTTCTGCCCTTCTGCAGAGATGTGCTTATGACTCATTGGAAAGGATGCAATAGGGGCCTGCACTGGAAGGAGGTGTTTTCTCCTTTCTGCAGGAAGCCAAATAGATGCTGGCCCAAAAAAACGAGCTTCAAAGAAGAAACCGCCTTTGTAGGTCAAATGAATAACACTTGGGAGAGCCGTTCCTCCGTTATTTAGGCAGACACGATGGCACTGTTCACAGGATAAGGGGAACAAACCAGTTTTCAAATCGGTTTTCCAGGTGCGTGTATCCCCCTTGATAGCCACCCCTCTGTGTTGCCCCCGAGTCTACTGGAGCACGGAGAGTCGTCGGAGTGCAATTTGGTCACCCAGAAAGCAAGCTACAGCCTGGAGAAGGATTTGGCTGTGACTTCGACACCGGATGACTAGTGGTCCAGTGGAGACAGGGGAGGACCTCCTGGTACATCAAACCCTGCGACCAGGACCCCTCATCAAACTCGTGGACCAAGCAGTACCTGCAGGAAGACCTCTGTCGACCATGTCAGAGTGGGAACCCATTTATTTATGGTGCTTATCAGCTCAATGGCACCGCATTGGGAGCAGTGTAGTCCCTGCCGGACTTTGGGGCTTTCCGCTGGACCTGTCTCCCTTAGCAATCTAGAGTGATTAGATATGAAAGGCAAATACAAAACAGTTTGCCAAAATAACGTCAGACAAGGATTGTCATTTTAAGTTTTGCTCAAATTAGTTTCTATACAGAAATTTATCAGCTGAGCCATCAACCTCAGAAGAGCAAGCATTAAACTCAATCATAAAGTACAGCAAGGCTCAGTAGGGCTAAAATCCAGCATAGATTCAACTCCAAAGAGGGGAAAAAGGGTCTTCTCCTTTGACATTTCTGAAGAACGTGAAGAATACACTTGAGAAGAGCAGACAATAAGTGCCTCATAGATGCGCTTACCTGCTGGCAGCCGAGCCAGGACTGGTCCAACACTGGCACCTTAATTCAGCGCTGCAGGGTGGCGACCCGGTTCAACTCTGTGGGATTCCAAGGTGGATCCACAGGAAACAAGAGCTGAAGCACCATAGGAACAAAGAGGAGAAAAAACACACCCAAGAACTTTTCTGTACAATAAGCACAGAGTTTGCATTCTTTAATTGACATATTCAGTCTTGTATGGCTTTACATAAAGTCTGTTCAGGCCTCATACTCCTTAAGACATTTGACTACATACAGGTGAGAATTGTCAGGGAAGCTAGGATAAGAGATGGCCATACTAGTTGTATATCTTCTAACGATACACTTCCCGGATAAAACTTAGGGGCATATCAGCAAGGGCCTGCGATAATTATTGCTCAGCGCTTTTAGCGCGAGGATAATTATCGCAGGCTAACGCTGGATTCTATCGTGGAGATAGCGTGCTATCAGCAACGCTTATCTCCCAAGCGATAGGAATCCATGCGTTAGTTGGAAAACAATGTGATTATCGCTGGAAATCCAGCGATAATCGCACTGCGACCAGCGATACCTTGCTGATAGGGCAGGGTGGTTTTAGCCATGTAATCCACCTCCCATTGGATTACATGGCTAAGTCAGATTACAAGCAGGCGTAAGGAAAGTAGCGATAACTGTGGTTATCGCTACTTTTCTTATCGCTCTGCTTGTTTGCGTGCAGCTTGATAATTGGAGAAATATCGGTTAGCGACATTTCTCCAGTTATTTTGGTACGGAACGCCCACTTTGCATCTCATTAGAGATGCAAAGCTGGGCGTTGTTGTAGGGGCGCTAAATCAGCAAAACACGCGATAGCGTGTCTTTGCTGATACAGCGATGAAATTATCGCCGCTTTTCGCCCGAAAACGGACGCAAAAGCGGCGATAATTTCATAGCGCCGCCTTGCTGATATGCCCCTTAGTCGCCAGGGCTCCTCTCACTGAATGTGTTTCAAATCTCTCCACATTAATGTCAGACTGAGACACAACCTATTTACCCACCTTGCTAGAGAGGCAGATGAAACTTAAAATGGTTTGATAGAATTCAGATGTTGTTTTAGTCCTCTAGGCCTAAAGTCCTTTATTCTGGCCTCATATTCCTTCAGACATCTAACCACACACACAGCAGGATTGTCAGGGAAGATAAGATACAAACTCGATGCAGTAAATGTTTAGGTTCTCCTCGCCAATGCAAATGTCAGTCCATCAGGTGGGAACAACCTAGGGCTTTTGTATCTGAAACCTTCTGACAAGACAAGAGGCAGAGAAGTTTCATCAGTTTAGCTGAAACTTGCTTGTCTGATAGATCTCTAAACATTTGAGGACAACATTAACATCCAGAAGAGAAGAGTTCTTGACTTCCAGGGGAACAGGAAGTCTGATTCCTTCTAGAGGTTCTTCACTAATGGGTGTTTTCCAATGTTGTGCTCATCAACCGGGAATGTCCAGTGGAAATGGCTGACCTGAAAGAGTTTACAGTTCTGTACACTAAGCCCACTTGCGCTAATTCTGCTGGAAATGTAACCACATTTATAACACTTGTCCACACTGGATGCAGTTGTTGTGACAAACACCAACAAACCCAACTCGGCCAAACTAATAAATTATGCTGTTGAGTTTCTGGAGCCTGAATCCTGCAAACTGATAGGAACGAAAAAACAGCTCTTACAGCTATAGGCTACATCAGACAAAAACATTGTCTTTGTTACATATAAAACAGATAAGATTTAAGATGAACTCGTGCAGCCTTCTATCAAAGTTTTGATTTGTTTTGGCCCAGCCCATACAGCCCCCTAGCTTCCCCAAACCATGAGAGGCCTAGGTAAGGAGAAATAATAATGCAGCAACAATGGTTCAGGAACCAATTCAATCGCAACAACATAAACAATTAAGAGAAAAAACATACTTAAATAAAAGAAAACCTGAGAAAAAGTAAGAAAAAATAGTAGAAAATAAGGTACCCACAACAAAATACTTCAAGGTGAAAAAATATTTTTTTTCTATTAAAAAGGTATTCATAGAGACATACACCGTATACACATATACAAACAATTTGTGTCACATTGTCACACATACAAAACATACATAATACATCCAGTGTAAAAAAAAACATGGCAAAGAAGGGAAAAAATACAACACATATTGTCTGCATTATGGCAAGAACATGATGCAATCAATGCTTGATCCCAGTTAGCCAGGGAATCATTGATGGTGTTTCGACCTTTGAAGCTTAACAGGTCATCATCAGGACATATACATTTTTGAGCAGCCAAAGATACAATTTGCAGCAAAGACGTTTTCACATTATAAATATATCAAGTCATCACCATAATAAATCAATGTCTCCAGGGGGAAACAATCTCCGTGTTGCCCCATATGGCCAAATCACTGTAAATAACAAGTTACCAAAAGGATTTTCTTACGGAAAAGGGTCCACAGATTCCCAGGTATTTGTAGTGGCTTCTCAGTAGTCACCATTAAACACTGGCCCGCATTTATTTAGGCGACATTTCCAAGATACGAGTCAAGCTAAGGAAACCGTTAAACTCAATCAGGGACCTCAAGCCCTTTATTTGACTTTGGATTTCATAAGGACCACAAGTATACTGCGTGTGCACCGGATGATGTTCTATGTCCTCAGATATGGATTAAAAGCTGAACTCTAACATATCACAGAGACTGTATCAAAGAACTGCTTTTTTTTATTAACTACATTTTAATTATGATTTTCCTTTTTAAAGCTGCATACTTTTTATTGGTATAATCAGTATCGTGCCTGATCTGTTTAATCTCCAACATGAATCCCTCTTAGCCAACATAAATGCTTTCATGATAATGCATATGCTATAATGTTTTTGATATTCTATACCTTGAAACCAGCAAGGTTTAAAGAAACACATCCATTCACAGCTTACTGCATTTACTCTTACTGTTTTACATAATCATGCTTTTATGAGGTCATGTTATATATGTTATATTTTATGCTTCATTTGTATTTTACACATCGTATGAGATTAGTTTGATTATACAGTTTAATACCTCAATATCTTGAGATAATCGATTTCCCTATAAATGATATAAATCCCCATATTTCTCCCAACTCGTATGACGTCACCTTTCATAAGTACAAACTGGGGATGACGTAAAGACATAAGGCCCGATTCTAATTTAAGTAGGTCATGACGCCATTTTCTGTGTTTTTGCAGAAAACTCAACATGTCTTCCTTTGACTCAGATGTAGTCTGTCCTTATCTTTCCAAGAACCATGAAAGTGTCAACTTATTTATATATAGACATAAACAAAACACCTGATGCAGCATCAGCCTGGAACAAGTGCCTTGTTATCTCAGCTTCAAAGTCAAACAAAGAACAATAGCCAAAATATACTTGTCTGAATTGCTGTATTTTAACCATATATTTTCAAAGGGGCGTATCTTAGACTAGCATCTTAATGCTTGGTTATATCAAATGTTCCTACGGTGATGTAGGAAATTCCTTCTTATATAAGATACAATATAAAAGGACTGCCACTTGACCACCTGTCAGGAGAAGTCCTTTGCCCCAGAGCTAGATACTGCCAGAACAGAGACGATCCTGCCTGCTAGAGATGCTGATGACGTATCACACGTTCTATTGAGCCTGATGCCTGAAGGAGCTGATGGTGATGCTGAACACCCGTCTCCTTGACTCCTGAAAATCTTGGTGCTTTGCTGTAACAGGTATGCAGTGCATTCGTCCTCCCTAAGACAATCTAGATGCAAGTTATTCTACTTTCCGTGGTCTCCTAGCATATCACATAGAAAGAGATTTTGGGGTGTTAGGTTTTTAGATAATGTTTTAACCATGTTAGATATGTTTATTTTTACTTGTTGTTCACAATGTGCATCTGTGCTGCTTTAATCGTATTCTGTGTGGCAATTTTGGATGTGTTGAGCAACAGGGTTCACCTGTTGAAATATACATGCTTTTTAGTTCTTATCACATCTTGTGTTTGTAGGTGTGTTTGAAAAGAACAAAAAAGGTTTGTTTCTGATTAGGCCTGGGCGGTGAACTCCACTCCATTTGTGGAGTTTGCAAAAATTTCGCACTCCACGAAGCATGCAGAGTTCCGAAAAACTCCACTCCGCGGAGTGGAGTTTTTTCCTCGCTCACCAACATTAAGTCGGCGAGCCCGAGTGAGGAAAATTCTACTCCAAACCACCTTCTGGTCAGATTTGTCAACGCAATTTGTCGCAGATGGCCTCGACCGCTTGCTCTGAGAAACCTTCTGTACGCATTGAGGAAGCTGCCGCTCGAGTAAAACAGCTGCTCAAGCAGCAGAAAGAAGCAGCGCCCTCTTGTGCTGTACATGGTGGCACTCACGTTGAGGAAGCTGCCGCTCGAGTAGAACAGCTGTTTGAGCAGCAGAAAGAAGCAGCGCCCTATTGTGCTGTACATGGTGCCACTCACATTGAGAAAGCTGCCGCTCGAGTAGAACAGCTGCTCGAGCAGCAGAAAGAAGCAGCGCCTGCTTGTGCTGTACACAGTGCCACTTACGTTCAGGAAGCTGCCGCTCAAGTAGAACAGCTGCTCGAGCGGCAGAAATAAGCAGCTCCCTCTTGTGCTGTACATGGTGCCACTCACGTTGATGAAGCTGCTGCTCGAGTAGAACAGCTGCTCGAGCGGCAGAAAGAACCAGCGCCCTCTTGTGCTATACATGGTGCCACTCACGTTGATGAAGCTGCAGCTCGAGAAGAACAGATACTTGAGTGGCAGAAAGACCCAGCGCCCTCTTGTCCTGCGCGTGGTGCCACTCACGTTGAGGAAGCTGCCGCTCGAGTAGAACATCTTCTCGAGCGTCAGAAAGATGCAGCGCCCTCTTGTGCTGCACATGGTGCCACTCACGTTGAGGAAGCTGCCGCTCGAGTAGAACAGCTGCTGGAGCAGCAGAAAGAAGCAGCGCCCTCTTGTCCTGCGCGTGGTGCCACTCACGTTGAGGAAGCTGCAGCTTGAGTAGAACAGCTGCTCGAGCAGCAGAAAGAAGCAGCGCCCTCTTGTGCTCCATGTGGTGCCACTCACGTTGAGGAAGCTGCCGCTCGAGTAGACCAGCTGCTCGAGCAGCAGAAAGAAGCAGCGCCCTCTTGTGCTGCACGTGGTGCCACTCACGTTGAGGACGCTTCCGCTCGAGTAGAACAGCTGCTCAAGCAGCAGAAAGAAGCGGCTCCCTTTTGTGCTGCACATGGTGACACTCACATTGAGGAAGCTGCTGCTCGAGTAGAACAGCTGCTCGAGCAGCAGAAAGAAGCAGCGCCATTTTGTGCTGTACATGGTGCCACTCACGTTGAGGAAACTGCCGCTCGAGTAGAACAGCTGTTTGATAAGCAGAAAGAAGCAGCGCCCTATTGTGCTGTACATGGTGCCACTCACGTTGAGAAAGCTGCCGGTCGAGTATAACAGCTGCTCGAGCAGCAGAAAGAAGCAGCACCCGCTTGTGCTGTACATGGTGCCACTCACGTTGAGGAAGCTGCCGCTCGAGTAGAACAGCTGCTCGAGCAGCAGAAAGAAGCAGCGCCCTCTTGTGCTGTACATGGTGCCACTCACGTTGAAGAAGCTGCCGCTAGCGTACAACAGCTGCTCGAGCAGCAGAAAGAAGCAGCGCCCTCTTGTGTTGTACATGGTGTACACATTGAGGAAGCTGCCGCTTGAGTACAACAGCTGCTCGAGCAGCAGAAAGATGCAGCGCCCTCTTGCACTGCGCTTGGTGCCGCTCACGGTGAGGAAGCTGCTGCTCGAGTAGAACATCTACTCGAGCGGCAGAAAGAAGCAGCACCCTCTTGTGCTGTACATGGTGCAACTCACGTTGAGGAAGCTGCTGCTCGAGTAGAACAGCTGCTCGAGCAGTAGAAAGAAGCAGCGCCCTCTTGTGCTGTACATGGTGCCACTCACTTTGAGGAAGCTGTCACTCAAATAGAACAGCTGCTCGATAAGCAGAAATAAGCAGCGCCCTCTTGTGCTGTACATGGTGCAACTCACGTTGCGGAAGCTGCCGCTCGAGTAGAATAGCTGCTCGAGCAGCAGAAAGAAGCAGCGCCCTCTTGTGCTATTCATGGTGCCACTCACGTTGAGGAGGCTGCCTCTCGAGTAGAACAGCTGCTCAAGCGCCAGAAAGAAGCAGCGCCCTCTTGTGCTGTATAAGGTGCCACTCACGTTTAGGAAGCTGCCGCTCAATTAGATCAGCTGCTCGGGCGGCAGAAAGAAGCAGCGCCCTCTTGTACTGCACATGGTGCCACTCACGTTGAGGAAGCTGCCGCACAAGTAAAACAGCTGCTCGAGCGGCAGAAAGAAGCAGCTCCCTCTTGTGCTGTACATGGTGCCACTCACGTTGATGAAGCTGCCGCTCGAGTACAACAGCTGCTCGAGCGGCAGAAAGAACCAGCACCCTCTTGTGCTATACATGGTGCCACTCACGTGGATGAAGCTGCAGCTCGAGAAGAACAGATACTCGAGTGGCAGAAAGACCCAGCGCCCTCTTGTCCTGCGCGTGGTGCCACTCACGTTGAGGAAGCTGCCGCTCGAGTAGAACATCTTCTCGAGCGTCAGAAAGATGCAGCACCCTCTTGTGCTGCACATAGTGCCACTCACATTGAGGAAGCTGCCGCTCGAGTCGAACAGCTGCTGGAGCAGCAGAAAGAAGCAGCGCCCTCTTGTCCTGCGCCTGGTGCCACTCACGTTGAGGAAGCTGCAGCTCGAGTAGAACAGCTGCTCGAGCAGCAGAAAGAAGCAGCGCCCTCTTGTGCCCCGTGTGGTGCCACTCACGTTGAGGAAGCTGCTGCTCGAGTAGACCAGCTGCTCGAGCGGCAGAAAGAATCAGCACCCTCTTGCACTGCGCATGATGCCGTTAGCGCTGAGGAAGCTGCCACTCGAGTAGAACAGCTGCTCGAGCAGCAGAAAGAACCAGCGCCCTCTTGTGTTGTACATGGTGTACACATTGAGGAAGCTGCCGCTTGAGTACAACAGCTGCTCGAGCAGCAGAAAGATGCAGCGCCCTCTTGCACTGCGCTTGGTGCCGCTCACGGTGAGGAAGCTGCTGCTCGAGTAGAACATCTACTCGAGCGGCAGGAAGAAGCAGCACCCTCTTGTGCTGTACATGGTGCAACTCACGTTGAGGAAGCTGCTGCTCGAGTAGAACAGCTGCTCGAGCAGTAGAAAGAAGCAGCGCCCTCTTGTGCTGTACATGGTGCCACTCACGTTGATGAAGCTGCCGCTCGAGTAGAACAGCTGCTCGAGCGGCAGAAAGAACCAGCAACCTCTTGTGCTATACATGGTGCCACTCACGTGGATGAAGCTGCAGCTCGAGAGGAACAGATACTCGAGTGGCAGAAAGACCCTCCGCCCTCTTGTCCTGCGCGTGGTGCCACTCACGTTGAGGAAGCTGCCGCTCGAGTAGAACATCTTCTCGAGCGTCAGAAAGACGCAGCGCCCTCTTGTGCTGCACATAGTGCCACTCACGTTGAGGAAGCTGCCGCTCGGATCGAACAGCTGCTGGAGCAGCAGAAAGAAGCAGCGCCCTCTTGTCCGGCGCCTGGTGCCACTCACGTTGAGGAAGCTGCAGCTCGAGTAGAACAGCTGCTCGAGCAGCAGAAAGAAGCAGCGCCCTCTTGTGCCCCGTGTGGTGCCACTCACGTTGAGGAAGCTGCTGCTCGAGTAGACCAGCTGCTCGAGCAGCAGAAAGAAGTAGAGCCCTCTTGTGCTGCACGTGGTGCCACTCAAGTTGAGGACGCTGCCGCTTGAGTAGAACAGTTGCTCGAGCAGCAGAAAGAAGCGGCTCCCTTTGTGCTGCACATGGTGACACTCACATTGAGGAAGCTGCTGCTCGAGTAGAACAGCTGCTCGAGCAGCAGAAAGAAGCGGCTCCCTTTGTGCTGCACATGGTGACACTCACATTGAGGAAGCTGCCGCTCGAGTAGAACAGCTGCTCGAGCAGCAGAAAGAAGCAGCGCCCTTTGTGCTGTACATGGTGCCACTCACATCAAGGAAGCTGCCGTTCAAGTAGAACAGCTGCTCGAGCAGGAGAAAGAAGCATAGCCCTCTTGTACTGCACATGGTGCCGCTCACTTTGAGGAAGCTGCCGCTCAAGTAGATTATTTACTCAAGCGGTAGAAAGAAGCAGCACCCTCTTGTGCTTTATATAGTGCCAATCATGTTGAGGAAGCTGCCTCATGAGTAGAACAGCTGCTCGAGCGGCAGAAAGAAGCAGCGCCCTCTTGTGCTGTACATGGTGCCACTCACATCAAGGAAGCTGCCGCTTGAGTACAACAGCTGCTCGAGCAGCAGAAAGCTGCAGCGCCCTCTTGCACTGAGCTTGGTGCCGCTCACGGTGACGAAGCTGCTGCTCGAGTAGAACATCTACTCGAGCGGCAGAAAGAAGCAGCACCCTCTTGTGCTGTACATGGTGCAACTCACGTTGAGGAAGCTGCTGCTCGAGTAGAACAGCTGCTCGAGCAGTAGAAAGAAGCAGCGCCCTCTTGTGCTGTACATGGTGCCACTCACTTTGAGGAAGCTGTCACTCAAATAGAACAGCTGCTCGATAAGCAGAAATAAGCAGCGCCCTCTTGTGCTGTACATGGTGCAACTCACGTTGCGGAAGCTGCCGCTCGAGTAGAATAGCTGCTCGAGCAGCAGAAAGAAGCAGCGCCCTCTTGTGCTATTCATGGTGCCACTCACGTTGAGGAGGCTGCCTCTCGAGTAGAACAGCTGCTCAAGCGCCAGAAAGAAGCAGCGCCCTCTTGTGCTGTACAAGGTGCCACTCACGTTTAGGAAGCTGCCGCTCAATTAGAACAGCTGCTCGGGCGGCAGAAAGAAGCAGCGCCCTCTTGTACTGTACATGGTGCCACTCACGTTGAGGAAGCTGCCGCACAAGTAAAACAGCTGCTCGAGCGGCAGCAAGAAGCAGCTCCCTCTTGTGCTGTACATGGTGCCACTCACGTTGATGAAGCTGCCGCTCGAGTAGAACAGCTGCTCGAGCGGCAGAAAGAACCAGCACCCTCTTGTGCTATACATGGTGCCACTCACGTGGATGAAGCTGCAGCTCGAGAAGAACAGATACTCGAGTGGCAGAAAGACCCAGCGCCCTCTTGTCCTGCGCGTGGTGCCACTCACGTTGAGGAAGCTGCCGCTCGAGTAGAACATCTTCTCGAGCGTCAGAAAGACGCAGCGCCCTCTTGTGCTGCACATAGTGCCACTCACGTTGAGGAAGCTGCCGCTCGAGTCGAACAGCTGCTGGAGCAGCAGAAAGAAGCAGCGCCCTCTTGTCCTGCGCCTGGTGCCACTCACGTTGAGGAGGCTGCAGCTCGAGTAGAACAGCTGCTCGAGCAGCAGAAAGAAGCAGCGCCCATTTGTGCCCCGTGTGGTGCCACTCACGTTGAGGAAGCTGCTGCTCGAGTAGACCAGCTGCTCGAGCGGCAGAAAGAAGCAGCACCCTCTTGCACTGCGCATGATGTCGTTAGCGCTGAGGAAGCTGCCACTCGAGTAGAACAGCTGCTCGAGCAGCAGAAAGAAGCAGCGCCCTCTTGTGTTGTACATGGTGTATACATTGAAGAAGCTGCCGCTTGAGTACAACAGCTGCTCGAGCAGCAGAAAGATCTAGCACCCTCTTGCACTGCGCTTGGTGCCGCTCACGGTGAGGAAGCTGCTGCTCGAGTAGAACATCTACTCGAGCGGCAGAAAGAAGCAGCACCCTCTTGTGCTGTACATGGTGCAACTCACGTTGAGGAAGCTGCTGCTCGAGTAGAACAGCTGCTCGAGCAGTAGAAAGAAGCAGCGCCCTCTTGTGCTGTACATGGTGCCACTCACTTTGAGGAAGCTGTCACTCGAATAGAACAGCTGCTCGATAAGCAGAAATAAGCAGCGCCCTCTTGTGCTGTACATGGTGCAACTCACGTTGCGGAAGCTGCCGCTCGAGTAGAATAGCTGCTCGAGCAGCAGAAAGAAGCAGCGCCCTCTTGTGCTATTCATGGTGCCACTCACGTTGAGGAGGCTGCCTCTCGAGTAGAACAGCTGCTCAAGCGCCAGAAAGAAGCAGCGCCCTCTTGTGCTGTACAAGGTGCCACTCACATTTAGGAAGCTGCCGCTCAATTAGAACAGCTGCTCGGGCGGCAGAAAGAAGCAGTCCCCTCTTGTACTGTACATGGTGTCACTCACGTTGAGGAAGCTGCCGCACAAGTAAAACAGCTGCTCGAGCGGCAGAAAGAAGCAGCTCCCTCTTGTGCTGTACATGGTGCCACTCACGTTGATGAAGCTGCCGCTTGAGTAGAACAGCTGCTCAAGCGGCAGAAAGAACCAGCACCCTCTTGTGCTATACATGGTGCCACTCACGTGGATGAAGCTGCAGCTCGAGAGGAACAGATACTCGAGTGGCAGAAAGACCCAGCGCCCTCTTGTCCTGCGCGTGGTGCCACTCAGGTTGAGGAAGCTGCCGCTCGAGTAGAACATCTTCTCGAGCATCAGAAAGACGCAGCGCCCTCTTGTGCTGCACATAGTGCCACTCACGTTGAGGAAGCTGCCGCTCGAGTCGAACAGCTGCTGGAGCAGCAGAAAGAAGCAGCGCCCTCTTGTCCTGCGCCTGGTGCCACTCACGTTGAGGAAGCTGCAGCTCGAGTAGAACAGCTGCTCGAGCAGCAGAAAGAAGCAGCGCCCTCTTGTGCCCCGTGTGGTGCCACTCACGTTGAGGAAGCTGCTGCTCGAGTAGACCAGCTGCTCGAGCAGCAGAAAGAAGTAGAGCCCTCTTGTGCTGCACGTGGTGCCATTCAAGTTGAGGACGCTGCCGCTTGAGTAGAACAGTTGCTCAAGCAGCAGAAAGAAGCGGCTCCCTTTTGTGCTGCACATGGTGACACTCACATTGAGGAATCTGCTGCTCGAGTAGAACAGCTGCTCGAGCAGCAGAATGAAGCTTCTCCCTTTTGTGCTGCACATGGTGACACTCACATTGAGGAAGCTGCCGCTCGAGTAGAATAGCTGCTCGAGCAGCAGAAAGAAGCAGCGCCCTTTTGTGCTGTACATGGTGCCATTCACATCAAGGAAGCTGCCGTTCAAGTAGAACAGCTGCTCGAGCAGGAGAAAGAAGCATAGCCCTCTTGTACTGCACATGGTGCCGCTCACTTTGAGGAAGCTGCCGCTCAAGTAGATTATTTACTCAAGCGGTAGAAAGAAGCAGCACCCTCTTGTGCTGTATATAGTGCCACTCATGTTGAGGAAGCTGCCTCATGAGTAGAACAGCTGCTCGAGCGGCAGAAAGAAGCAGCGCCCTCTTGTGCTGTACATGGTGCCACTCACTTTGAGGAAGCTGTCACTCAAATAGAACAGCTGCTCGATAAGCAGAAATAAGCAGCGCCCTCTTGTGCTGTACATGGTGCAACTCACGTTGCGGAAGCTGCCGCTCGAGTAGAATAGCTGCTCGAGCAGCAGAAAGAAGCAGCGCCCTCTTGTGCTATTCATGGTGCCACTCACGTTGAGGAGGCTGCCTCTCGAGTAGAACAGCTGCTCAAGCGCCAGAAAGAAGCAGCGCCTCTTGTGCTGTACAAGGTGCCACTCACGTTTAGGAAGCTGCCGCTCAATTAGAACAGCTGCTCGGGCGGCAGAAAGAAGCAGCGCCCTCTTGTACTGTACATGGTGCCACTCACGTTGAGGAAGCTGCCGCACAAGTAAAACAGCTGCTCGAGCGGCAGAAAGAAGCAGCTCCCTCTTGTGCTGTACATGGTGCCACTCACGTTGATGAAGCTGCCGCTCGAGTAGAACAGCTGCTGGAGCAGCAGAAAGAAGCAGCGCCCTCTTGTCCTGCGCCTGGTGCCACTCACGATGAGGAAGCTGCAGCTCGAGTAGAACAGCTGCTCGAGCAGCAGAAAGAAGCAGCGCCCTCTTGTGCCCCGTGTGGTGCCACTCACGTTGAGGAAGCTGCTGCTCGAGTAGACCAGCTGCTCGAGCGGCAGAAAGAAGCAGCACCCTCTTGCACTGCGCATGATGCCGTTAGCGCTGAGGAAGCTGCCACTCGAGTAGAACAGCTGCTCGCGCAGCAGAAAGAAGCAGCGCCCTCTTGTGTTGTACATGGTGTACACATTGAGGAAGCTGCCGCTTGAGTACAACAGCTGCTCGAGCAGCAGAAAGATGCAGCGCCCTCTTGCACTGCGCTTGGTGCCGCTCACGGTGAGGAAGCTGCTGCTCGAGTAGAACATCTACTCTAGCGGCAGAAAGAAGCAGCACCCTCTTGTGCTGTACATGGTGCAACTCACGTTGAGGAAGCTGCTGCTCGAGTAGAACAGCTGCTCGAGCAGTAGAAAGAAGCAGCGCCCTCTTGTGCTGTACATGGTGCCACTCACTTTGAGGAAGCTGTCACTCGAATAGAACAGCTGCTCGATAAGCAGAAATAAGCAGCGCCTCTTGTGCTGTACATGGTGCAACTCACGTTGCGGAAGCTGCCGCTCGAGTAGAATAGCTGCTCGAGCAGCAGAAAGAAGCAGCGCCCTCTTGTGCTATTCATGGTGCCACTCACGTTGAGGAGGCTGCCTCTCGAGTAGAACAGCTGCTCAAGCGCCAGAAAGAAGCAGCGCCTCTTGTGCTGTACAAGGTGCCACTCACGTTTAGGAAGCTGCCGCTCAATTAGAACAGCTGCTCGGGCGGCAGAAAGAAGCAGTGCCCTCTTGTACTGTACATGGTGCCACTCACGTTGAGGAAGCTGCCGCACAAGTAAAACAGCTGCTCGAGCGGCAGAAAGAAGCAGCTCCCTCTTGTGCTGTACATGGTGCCACTCACGTTGATGAAGCTGCCGCTCGAGTAGAACAGCTGCTCGAGCGGCAGAAAGAACCAGCACCCTCTTGTGCTATACATGGTGCCACTCACGTGGATGAAGCTGCAGCTCGAGAAGAACAGATACTCGAGTGGCAGAAAGACCCAGCACCCTCTTGTCCTGCGCGTGGTGCCACTCACGTTGAGGAAGCTGCCGCTCGAGTAGAACATCTTCTCGAGCGTCAGAAAGACGCAGCGCCCTCTTGTGCTGCACATAGTGCCACTCACGTTGAGGAAGCTGCCGCTCGAGTCGAACAGCTGCTGGAGCAGCAGAAAGAAGCAGCGCCCTCTTGTCCTGCGCCTGGTGCCACTCACGTTGAGGAAGCTGCAGCTTGAGTAGAACAGCTGCTCGAGCAGCAGAAAGAAGCAGCGCCCTCTTGTGCCCCGTGTGGTGCCACTCACGTTGAGGAAGATGCTGCTCGAGTAGACCAGCTGCTCGAGCAGCAGAAAGAAGTAGAGCCCTCTTGTGCTGCACGTGGTGCCACTCAAGTTGAGGACGCTGCCGCTTGAGTAGAACAGTTGCTCGAGCAGCAGAAAGAAGCGGCTCCCTTTTGTGCTGCACATGGTGACTCTCACATTGAGGAAGCTGCTGCTCGAGTAGAACAGCTGCTCGAGCAGCAGAAAGAAGCGGCTCCCTTTTGTGCGGCACATGGTGACACTCACATTGAAGAAGCTGCCGCTCGAGTAGAACAGCTGCTCGAGCAGCAGAAAGAAGCAGCGCCCTTTTGTGCTGTACATGGTGCCACTCACATCAAGGAAGCTGCCGTTCAAGTAGAACAGCTGCTCGAGCAGGAGAAAGAAGCATAGCCCTCTTGTACTGCACATGGTGCCGCTCACTTTGAGGAAGCTGCCGCTCAAGTAGATTATTTACTCAAGCGGTAGAAAGAAGCAGCACCCTCTTGTGCTGTATATAGTGCCACTCATGTTGAGGAAGCTGCCTCATGAGTAGAACAGCTGCTCGAGCGGCAGAAAGAAGCAGCGCCCTCTTGTGCTGTACATGGTGCCACTCACGTTGAGGAAGCTGCTGCTCGAGTAGAACAGCTGCTCGAGCAGCAGAAAGAAGCAGCACTCTCTTGTGTTGTACATGGCGTGCACATTGAGGAAGCTGCTGCTCGAGTAGAACAGCTGCTCAAGCAGCAGAAAGAAGCAGCACCCTCTTGTGCTGTACATGGTGCCACTCACGTTGAGGAAGCTGCCACTCGAGTAGAACATCTTCTAGAGTGTCAGAAAGACGCAGCGCCCTCTTGTGCTGCACATGGTGCCACTCACGTTGAGGAAGCTGCCGCTCGAGTAGAACAGCTGCTGGAGCAGCAGAAAGAAGCAGCGCACTCTTGTCCTGCGCATGGTGCCACTCACGTTGAGGAGGCTGCAGCTCGAGTAGAACAGCTGCTCGAGCAGCAGAAAGAAGCAGCGCCCTCTTGTGCTCCGTGTGGTGCCACTCACATTGAGGAAGCTGCCGCTCGAGTAGACCAGCTGCTCGAGCAGCAGAAAGAAGCAGCACCCTCTTGTGCTGCACGTGGTGCCACTCAAGTTGAGGCCGCTGCCGCTGGAGTAGAACAGCTGCTCGAGCAGCAGAAAGAAGCGGCTCCCTTTTGTGCTGCACATGGTGACACTCACATTGAGGAAGCTGCTGCTCGAGTAGAACAGCTGCTCGAGCAGCAGAAAGAAGCGGCTCCCTTTTGTGCTGCACCTGGTGACACTCACATTGAGGAAGCTGCCGCTCGAGTAGAACAGCTGCTCGAGCAGCAGAAAGAAGCAGTGCCCTTTTGTGCTGTACATGGTGCCACTCACATCAATGAAGCTGCCGTTCAAGTAGAACAGCTGCTCGAGCAGGAGAGAGAAGCATCGCCCTCTTGTGCTGTACATGGTGCCACTCACTTTGAGGAAGCTGCTGCTCGAGTAGAACAGCTGCTCGAGCAGCAGAAAGAAGCAGCGCCCTCTTGTACTGCACATGGTGTTGCTCACTTTGAGGAAGCTGCCGCTCAAGTAGATTATTTACTCAAGCGGTAGAAAGAAGCAGCACCCTCTTGTGCTGTATATGGTGCCACTCATGTTGAGGAAGCTGCCTCATGAGTAGAACAGCTGCTCGAGCGGCAGAAAGAAGCAGCGCCCTCTTGTGCTGTACATGGTGCCACTCACGTTGAGGAAGCTGCTGCTCGAGTAGAACAGCTGCTCGAGCAGCAGAAAGAAGCACCACTCTCTTGTGTTGTACATGGCGTACACATTGAGGAAGCTGCCGCTCGAGTAGAACAGCTGCTCGAGCAGCAGAAAGATGCAGCGCCCTCTTGCACTGCCCTTGGTGTCGCTCACGGTGAGGAAGCTGCTGCTCGAGTAGAACATCTACTCGAGCGGCAGAAAGAAGCAGCGCCCTCTTGTGCTATTCATGGTGCCACTCACGTTGAGGAGGCTGCCTCTCGAGTAGAACAGCTGCTCAAGCGCCAGAAAGAAGCAGCACCCTCTTGTGCTGTACAAGGTGCCACTCACGCTTAGGAAGCTGCCGCTCAATTAGAACAGCTGCTCGGGCGGCAGAAAGAAGCAGTGCCCTCTTGTACTGTACATGGTGCCACTCACGTTGAGGAAGCTGCCGCACAAGTAAAACAGCTGCTCGAGCGGCAGAAAGAAGCAGCCCCTCTTGTGCTGTACATGGTGCCACTCACGTTGATGAAGCTGCCGCCGAGTAGAACAGCTGCTCGAGCGGCAGAAAGAACCAGCACCCTCTTGTGCTATACATGGTGCCACTCACGTGGATGAAGCTGCAGCTCGAGAAGAACAGATACTCGAGTGGCAGAAAGAGCACCACTCTCTTGTGTTGTACATGGCGTACACATTGAGGAAGCTGCCACTCGAGTAGAACAGCTGCTCGAGCAGCAGAAAGATGCAGCGCCCTCTTGCACTGCGCTTGGTGTCGCTCACGGTGAGGAAGCTACTGCTCGAGTAGAACATCTACTCGAGCGGCAGAAAGAAGCAGCGCCCTCTTGTGCTATTCATGGTGCCACTCACGTTGAGGAGGCTGCCTCTCGAGTAGAACAGCTGCTCAAGCGCCAGAAAGAAGCAGCACCCTCTTGTGCTGTACAAGGTGCCACTCACGTTTAGGAAGCTGCCGCTCAATTAGAACAGCTGCTCGGGCGGCAGAAAGAAGCAGTGCCCTCTTGTACTGTACATGGTGCCACTCACGTTGAGGAAGCTGCCGCACAAGTAAAACAGCTGCTCGAGCGGCAGAAAGAAGCAGCTCCCTCTTGTGCTGTACATGGTGCCACTCACGTTGATGAAGCTGCCGCCGAGTAGAACAGCTGCTCGAGCGGCAGAAAGAACCAGCACCCTCTTGTGCTATACATGGTGCCACTCACGTGGATGAAGCTGCAGCTCGAGAAGAACAGATACTCGAGTGGCAGAAAGACCCAGCGCCCTCTTGTCCTGCGCGTGGTGCCACCACGTTGAGGAAGCTGCCGCCGAGTAGAACATCTTCTCGAGCGTCAGAAAGACGCAGCGCCCTCTTGTTCTGCACATAGTGCCACTCACGTTGAGGAAGCTGCCGCCGAGTCGAACAGCTGCTGGAGCAGCAGAAAGAAGCAGCGCCCTCTGTCCTGCGCCTGGTGCCACTCACGTTGGAGGAAGCTGCAGCTCGAGTAGAACAGCTGCTCGAGCAGCAGAAAGAAGCAGCGCCCTCTTGTGCCCCGTGTGGTGCCACTCACGTTGGAGGAAGCTGCTGCTCGAGTAGACCAGCTGCCCGAGCAGCAGAAAGAAGTAGAGCACTCTTGTGCTGCACGTGGTGCCACTCAGTTGAGGACGCTGCCGCTTGAGTAGAACAGTTGCTCGAGCAGCAGAAAGAAGCGGCTCCCTTTGTGCTGCACATGGTGACACTCACATTGAGGAAGCTGCCGCCGAGTAGAACAGCTGCTCGAGCAGCAGAAAGAAGCAGCGCCCTTTGTGCTGTACATGGTGCCACTCACATCAAGGAAGCTGCCGTTCAAGTAGAACAGCTGCTCGAGCAGGAGAAAGAAGCATAGCCCTCTTGTACTGCACATGGTGCTGCTCACTTTGAGGAAGCTGCCGCTCAAGTAGATTATTTACTCAAGCAGCAGAAAGAAGCAGCGCCCTCTTGTGCTGTACATGGTGCCACTCACGTTGAGGAAGCTGCTGCTCGAGTAGAACAGCTGCTCGAGCAGCAGAAAGAAGCAGCACTCTCTTGTGTTGTACATGGCGTACACATTGAGGAAGCTGCTGCTCGAGTAGAACAGTTGCTCAAGCAGCAGAAAGAAGCAGCACCCTCTTGTGCTGTACATGGTGCCACTCACGTTGAGGAAGCTGCCGCTCGAGTAGAACATCTTCTAGAGCGTCAGAAAGACGCAGTGCCCTCTTGTGCTGCACATGGTGCCACTCACGTTGAGGAAGCTGCCGCTCGAGTAGAACAGCTGCTGGAGCAGCAGAAAGAAGCAGCGCACTCTTGTCCTGCGCATGGTGCCACTCACGTTGAGGAGGCTGCAGCTCGAGTAGAACAGCTGCTCGAGCAGCAGAAAGAAGCAGCGCCCTCTTGTGCTCCGTGTGGTGCCACTCACGTTGAGGAAGCTGCCGCTCGAGTAGACCAGCTGCTCGAGCAGCAGAAAGAAGCAGCGCCCTCTTGTGCTGCACGTGGTGCCACTCAAGTTGAGGACGCTGCCGCTGGAGTAGAACAGCTGCTCGAGCAGCAGAAAGAAGCGGCTCCCTTTTGTGCTGCACATGGTGACACTCACATTGAGGAAGCTGCTGCTCGAGTAGAACAGCTGCTCGAGCAGCAGAAAGAAGCGGCTCTCTTTTGTGCTGCACCTGGTGACACTCACATTGAGGAAGCTGCCGCTCGAGTAGAACAGCTGCTCGAGCAGCAGAAAGAAGCAGCGCCCTTTTGTGCTGTACATGGTGCCACTCACATCAATGAAGCTGCCGTTCAAGTAGAACAGCTGCTCGAGCAGGAGAGAGAAGCATCGCCCTCTTGTGCTGTACATGGTGCCACTCACTTTGAGAAAGCTGCTGCTCGAGTAGAACAGCTGCTCGAGCAGCAGAAAGAAGCAGCGCCCTCTTGTACTGCACATGGTGTTGCTCACTTTGAGGAAGCTGCCGCTCAAGTAGATTATTTACTCAAGCGGTAGAAAGAAGCAGCACCCTCTTGTGCTGTATATGGTGCCACTCATGTTGAGGAAGCTGCCTCATGAGTAGAACAGCTGCTCGAGCGGCAGAAAGAAGCAGCGCCCTCTTGTGCTGTACATGGTGCCACTCACGTTGAGGAAGCTGCTGCTCGAGTAGAACAGCTGCTCGAGCAGCAGAAAGAAGCAGCACTCTCTTGTGTTGTACATGGCGTACACATTGAGGAAGCTGCCGCTCGAGTAGAACAGCTGCTCGAGCAGCAGAAAGATGCAGCGCCCTCTTGCACTGCGCTTGGTGCCGCTCACGGTGAGGAAGCTGCTGCTCGAGTAGAACATCTACTCGAGCGGCAGAAAGAAGCAGCACCCTCTTGTGCTGTACATGGTGCAACTCACGTTGAGGAAGCTGCTGCTCGAGTAGAACAGCTGCTCGAGCAGTAGAAAGAAGCAGCGCCCTCTTGTGCTGTACATGGTGCCACTCACTTTGAGGAAGCTGTCACTCAAATAGAACAGCTGCTCGATAAGCAGAAATAAGCAGCGCCCTCTTGTGCTGTACATGGTGCAACTCACGTTGCGGAAGCTGCCGCTCGAGTAGAATAGCTGCTCGAGCAGCAGAAAGAAGCAGCGCCCTCTTGTGCTATTCATGGTGCCACTCACGTTGAGGAGGCTGCCTCTCGAGTAGAACAGCTGCTCAAGCGCCAGAAAGAAGCAGCGCCCTCTTGTGCTGTACAAGGTGCCACTCACGTTTAGGAAGCTGCCGCTCAATTAGAACAGCTGCTCGGGCGGCAGAAAGAAGCAGCGCCCTCTTGTGCTATACATGGTGCCACTCACGTGGATGAAGCTGCAGCTCGAGAAGAACAGATACTCGAGTGGCAGAATGACCCAGCGCCCTCTTGTCCTGCGCGTGGTGCCACTCACGTTGAGGAAGCTGCCGCTCGAGTAGAACATCTTCTCGAGCGTCAGAAAGACGCAGCGCCCTCTTGTGCTGCACATAGTGCCACTCACGTTGAGGAAGCTACCGCTCGAGTCGAACAGCTGCTGGAGCAGCAGAAAGAAGCAGCGCCCTCTTGTCCTGCACCTGGTGCCACTCACGTTGAGGAAGCTGCAGCTCGAGTAGAACAGCTGCTCAAGCAGCAGAAAGAAGCAGCGCCCTCTTGTGCCCCGTGTGGTGCCACTCACGTTGAGGAAGCTGCTGCTCGAGTAGACCAGCTGCTCGAGCGGCAGAAAGAAGCAGCACCCTCTTGCACTGCGCATGATGCCGTTAGCGCTGAGGAAGCTGCCACTCGAGTAGAACAGCTGCTCGAGCAGCAGAAAGAAGCAGCGCCCTCTTGTGTTGTACATGGTGTACACATTGAGGAAGCTGCCGCTTGAGTACAACAGCTGCTCGAGCAGCAGAAAGATGCAGCGCCCTCTTGCACTGCGCTTGGTGCCGCTCACGGTGAGGAAGCTGCTGCTCGAGTAGAACATCTACTCGAGCGGCAGAAAGAAGCAGCACCCTCTTGTGCTGTACATGGTGCAACTCACGTTGAGGAAGCTGCTGCTCGAGTAGAACAGCTGCTCGAGCAGAAGAAAGAAGCAGCGCCCTCTTGTGCTGTACATGGTGCCACTCACTTTGAGGAAGCTGTCACTCGAATAGAACAGCTGCTCGATAATCAGAAATAAGCAGCGCCCTCTGGTGCTGTACATGGTGCAACTCACGTTGCGGAAGCTGCCGCTCGAGTAGAATAGCTGCTCGAGTAGCAGAAAGAAGCAGCGCCCTCTTGTGCTATTCATGGTGCCACTCACGTTGAGGAGGCTGCCTCTCGAGTAGAACAGCTGCTCAAGCGCCAGAAAGAAGCAGCGCCCTCTTGTGCTGTACAAGGTGCCACTCACGTTTAGGAAGCTGCCGCTCAATTAGAACAGCTGCTCGGGCGGCAGAAAGAAGCAGTGCCCTCTTGTACTGTACATGGTGCCACTCACGTTAAAGGAAGCTGCAGCACAAGTAAAACAGCTGCTCGAGCGGCAGAAAGAAGCAGCTCCCTCTTGTGCTGTACATGGTGCCACTCACGTTGATGAAGCTGCCGCTCGAGTAGAACAGCTGCTCGAGCGGCAGAAAGAACCAGCACCCTCTTGTGCTATACATGGTGCCACTCACGTGGATGAAGCTGCAGCTCGAGAAGAACAGATACTCGAGTGGCAGAAAAACCCAGCGCCCTCTTGTCCTGCGCGTGGTGCCACTCACGTTGAGGAAGCTGCCGCTCAAGTAGAACATCTTCTCGAGCGTCAGAAAGACGCAGTGCCCTCTTGTGCTGCACATAGTGCCACTCACGTTGAGGAAGCTGCCGCTCGAGTCGAACAGCTGCTGGAGCTGCAGAAAGAAGCAGCGCCCTCTTGTCCTGCGCCTGGTGCCACTCACGTTGAGGAAGCTGCAGCTCGAGTAGAACAGCTGCTCGAGCAGCAGAAAGAAGCAGCGCCCTCTTGTGCCCCGTGTGGTGCCACTCACATTGAGGAAGCTGCTGCTCGAGTAGACCAGCTGCTCGAGCAGCAGAAAGAAGTAGAGCCCTCTTGTGCTGCACGTGGTGCCACTCAAGTTGAGGACGCTGCCGCTTGAGTAGAACAGCTGCTCGAGCAGCAGAAAGAAGCGGCTCCCTTTTGTGCTGCACATGGTGACACTCACATTGAGGAAGCTGCCGCTCGAGTAGAACAGCTGCTCGAGCAGCAGAAAGAAGCAGCGCCCTTTTGTGCTGTACATGGTGCCACTCACATCAAGGAAGCTGCCGTTCAAGTAGAACAGCTGCTCGAGCAGGAGAAAGAAGCATAGCCCTCTTGTACTGCACATGGTGCCGCTCACTTTGAGGAAGCTGCTGCTCGAGTAGAACAGCTGCTCGAGCAGCAGAAAGAAGCAGCACTCTCTTGTGTTGTACATGGCGTACACATTGAGGAAGCTGCTGCTCGAGTAGAACAGCTGCTCAAGCAGCAGAAAGAAGCAGCACCCTCTTGTGCTGTACATGGTGCCACTCACGTTGAGGAAGCTGCCGCTCGAGTAGAACATCTTCTAGAGCGTCAGAAAGACGCAGCGCCCTCTTGTGCTGCACATGGTGCCAATCACGTTGAGGAAGCTGCCGCTCGAGTAGAACAGCTGCTGGAGCAGCAGAAAGAAGCAGCGCACTCTTGTCCTGCGCATGGTGCCACTCACGTTGAGGAGGCTGCAGCTCGAGTAGAACAGCTGCTCGAGCAGCAGAAAGAAGCAGCGCCCTTTTGTGCTGTACATGGTGCCACTCACATCAATGAAGCTGCCGTTCAAGTAGAACAGCTGCTCGAGCAGGAGAGAGAAGCATCGCCCTCTTGTGCTGTACATGGTGCCACTCACTTTGAGGAAGCTGCTGCTCGAGTAGAACAGCTGCTCGAGCAGTAGAAAGAAGCAGCGCCCTCTTGTACTGCACATAGTGTTGCTCACTTTGAGGAAGCTGCCGCTCAAGTAGATTATTTACTCAAGCGGTAGAAAGAAGCAGCACCCTCTTGTGCTGTATATGGTGCCACTCATGTTGAGGAAGCTGCCTCATGAGTAGAACAGCTGCTCGAGCGGCAGAAAGAAGCAGCGCCCTCTTGTGAGGTACATGGTGCCACTCACGTTGAGGAAGCTGCTTCTCGAGTAGAACAGCTGCTCGAGCAGCAGAAAGAAGCAGCACTCTCTTGTGTTGTACATGGCGTACACATTGAGGAAGCTGCCGCTCGAGTAGAACAGCTGCTCGAGCAGCAGAAAGAAGAGCACCCTCTTGTGCTGTACATGGTGCCACTCACGTTGAGGAAGCTGCCGCTCAAGTAGAACAGCTGCTCGAGCGACAGAAAGAAGCAATGCCCTCTTGTGCTGTACATGGTGCCACTCAAGTTGAGGAAGCTGCTGCTCAAGTAGAACAGCTGCTCGAGCAGCAGAAAGAACCAGCGCCCTCTTGCACTGGGCTTGGTGCCGCTCACGGTGAGGAAGCTGCTGCTCGAGTAGAACATCTACTCGAGCGGCAGAAAGAAGCAGCACCCTCTTGCACTGCACATGATGCCGTTAGCGCTGAGGAAGCTGCCGCTCGAGTAGGACATCTGCTCAAGCAGTAGAAAGAAGCAGTGCCCTCTTGTGCTGTACATGGTGCAACTCACATTGAGGAAACTGCCGCTCGAGTAGAACAGCTGCTCGAGCGGCAGAAAGAAGCAGCGCCCTCTTGTGCTGTACATGGTGCCACTCAAGTTGAGGAAGCTGCCGCTCGAGTAGAACAGCTGCTCGAGCAGCAGAAAGAATCAGCGCCCTCTTGCACTGGGCTTGGTGCCGCTCACGGTGAGGAAGCTGCTGCTCGAGTAGAACATC
The DNA here is from genome assembly GCA_963921515.1 of Calotriton arnoldi. Taxonomy (NCBI): domain Eukaryota; kingdom Metazoa; phylum Chordata; class Amphibia; order Caudata; family Salamandridae; genus Calotriton; species Calotriton arnoldi. The sequence continues at coordinate 1,049,647 of CAWUFW010003146.1, forward strand.
TACTCGAGTGGCAGAAAGAAGCAGCACCCTCTTGCACTGCGCATGATGCCATTAGTGCTGAGGATGCTGCCGCTCAAGTAGAACAGCTGGTCGAGCGGCAGAAAGAACCAGCGATCTCTTGTGCTATACATGGTGCCACTCACATTGATGAAGCTGCCGCTCGAGAAGAACAGATACTCGAGTGGCAGAAAGAACCAGCGCCATCTTGTCCTGCGCGTGGTGCCACTCACGTTGAGGAAGCTGCCTCTCGAGTAGAACATCTTCTCGAGCGTCAGAAAGGCGCAGCGCCCTCTTGTGCTGCACATGGTGCAACTCACGTTGAGGAAGCTGACGCTCGAGTAGAACAGCTGCTGGAGCAGCAGAAAAAAGCAGCGCCCACTTGTCCTGCGCGTGGTGCCACTCACGTTGAGGAAGCTGCAGCTCGAGTAGAACAGCTGCTCGAGCAGCAAAAAGAAGCAGCGCCCTCTTGCTGCAGCTCGAGTAGAACATCTACTCGAGCAGCAGAAAGAAGCAGCAACCTTTGCACTAAGCATGATGCCATTAGCACTGAGGAAGCTGCTGCTAGAGTGGAACTGCTGCTCAAGTGGCAGAAAGAAGCAGTGCCCTCTTGTGCTGTACATGGTGCCACTCACATTGAGGAAGCTGTCGCTCGAGTAGAACAGCTGCACGAGCGGCAGAAAGAAGTAGCGCCCTCTTGTGCTGTACATGGTGCCACTCACGTTGAGGAAGCTGCCGCTCGAGTAGAACAGCTGCTAGAGCGGCAGAAAGAAGCAGCGCCCTCTTGTGCTGTACATGGTGCCACTCACGTTGAAGTAGCTGCCACTCGAGTAGAACAGCTGCTCGAGCAGCAGAAAGAAGCAGTGCCCCATTGTGCTTTACATGGTGCCACTCATGTTGCGGAAGCTGCCTCTCGAGTAGGACAGCTGCTCGAGCGGCAGACAGAAGCAGCGCCCTCGTGTGCTGTACATGGTGCCACTCACGTTGAGGAAGCTGCCGCTCGAGTAGAACAGCTGCTCGAGCGGCACAAAGAAGCAGCGCCCTCTTGTGCTGTACATGGTGCCACTCACACTGAGGAAGCTGCCGCTCGAGTAGAACAGCAGCCCGAGCAGCAGAAAGAAGCAGCACCCTCTTGTGCTGTACATGGTGCCACTCACATTGAGGAAGCTGCCGCTTGAGTAGAACAGCTGCTTGAACGGCAAAAAGAAGCTGCGCCCTCTTGTGCTGTACATGGTGCCACTCACGTTGAGGAAGCTGCCGCTCGAGTAGAACAGCTGCTCGAGCAGCAGAAAGAAGCAGCGCCCTCCTGCGCTACGCTTGGTGCCGCTCACGGTGAGGAAGCTGCCGCTCGAGTAGAACATCTACTCGAGCGGCAGAAAGAAGCAGCACCTCTTGCACTAAGCAGGATGCCATTAGTGCTGAGGAAGCTGCAGCTCGAGTAGAACAGCTGCTCGAGCAGCAGAAAGAGGCAGTGCCCTCTTGTGCTGTACATGGTGCCACTCACATTGAGGAAGCTGCCGCTCGAGTAGAACAGCTGCTCGAGCGGCAGAAAGAAGCAGCGCCCTCTTGTGCTGTACATGGTGCCACTCACGTTGAAGAAGCTGCCGCTCAACTAGAACAGCTGCTCGAACGGCAGAAAGAAGCAGCGCCCTCTTGTGCTGTACATGGTGCCACTCACGTTGCTCAAGCTGCCGCCCGAGTAGAAAAGCTGCTCGAGCGGCAGAAAGAATCAGCGCCCTCTTGTGCTGTACATGGTGCCACTCACGTTGAGGAAGCTGCCGCTCGAGTAGAATAGCTGCTCGAGCAGCGGAAAGAAGCAGTGCCCTCTTGTGCTGTACATGGTGCCACTCACGTTGAAGAAGCTGCCGCTCGAGTAGAACAGCTGCTCGAGCGGCAGAAAGAAGCAGCGCCCTCTTGTGTTGTACATGGTGCCACTCACGTTGTGGAAGCTGCCGCTCGAGTAGAACAGCTGCTCGAGCGGCAGAAAGAAGCAGCGCCCTCTAGTGCTGTACATGGTGCCACTCACGTTGAGGAAGCTGCCTCTCCAGTAGAACAGCTGCTCGAGCGGCAGAAAGAAACAGCACCCACTTGTGCTTTACATGGTGCCACTCACATTGATGAAGCTGCCGCTCGAGTAGAACAAATGCCCGAGCAGCAGAAAGAGCCTGCGCCCTCTTGTCCTCTACATGGTGCCACTCACGGTGAGGAAGCTGCCGCTCGAGTAGAACATCTGCTCGAACAGCAGAAAGAAGCAGTGCCCTCTTGTATTGTACATGGTGCAACTCACGTTGAGGAAGCTGCCGCTCAAGTAGAACGTTTGCATTGTCAGCATTCCGTCCATCATTTGTTTGCTGTAACACTTTTCGCCCTAAGTGGGATGGGTATGCCCAGACGTGGGTCCCTTGCTCACTGTGCCACTGGATTCAAGCTAGCCTGGCTGAAGAAGGGTGACATACCCTGAAACCGGTCCCAGGATGCTTGTTTCCGGTCCAGGGAGGACCTGGCCTGGCAGTTCGGTCTGGACTGTTCCCATGGGGCACAGGGTCAAGACTGATTTGCATATGGCTGGGTCCAAACTGGGGTGGCGTAGTGGGCAAAAGAACGATGGATTTAACCCAGATCTTTTGACTGGGGGAGAATGTTTGCATTGTCAGCATTCCGTCCATCATTTGTTTGCTGTAACACTTTTCGCCCTAAGTGGGATGGGTATGCCCAGACGTGGGTCCCTTGCTCACTGTGCCTCTGGATTCAAGCTAGCCTGGCTGAAGAAGGGTGACATACCCTGAAACCGGTCCCAGGATGCTTGTTTCCGGTCCAGGGAGGACCTGGCCTGGCAGTTCGGTCTGGACTGTTCCCATGGGGCACAGGGTCAAGACTGATTTGCATATGGCTGGGTCCAAACTGAGGTGGCGTAGTGGGCAAAAGAACGATGGATTTAACCCAGATCTTTTGACTGGGGGAGAATGTTTGCATTGTCAGCATTCCGTCCATCATTTGTTTGCTGTAACGCTCAAGTAGAACAGCTGCTCGAACGGCAGAAAGAAGCATCACCCTCTTGTGCTGTACATGGTGCCACTCACATTGAGAAAGCTGCCGCTCCAGTAGAACAGCTGCTCGAGCGGCAGAAAGAAGCAGCGCCCTCTTGTGCTGTACATGGTGCCACTCACGTTGAGAAAGCTGCTGCTCCAGTAGAACAGCTGCTCGAGCGGCAGAAAGAAGCAGCGCCTCTTGTGCTGTACATGGTGCCACTCACGTTGATATAGCTGCCGCTCGATTAGAACAGCTGCTCGAGCTGCAGAAAGAACCAGCGCCCTCTTGTGCTATACATGGTGCCACTCACATTGATGAAGCTGCCGCTCGAGAAGAACAGATACTCGAGTGGCAGAAACAACCAGCGCACTCTTGTCCTGCGCGTGGTGCCACTCACGTTGAGGAAGCTACCGCTCGAGTAGAACATCTTCTCGAGCATCAGAAGGACGCAGCCCCCTCTTGTGCTGCACATGGTGCCACTCATGTTGAGGAAGCTGCCGCTCGAGTAGAACAGCTGCTGGAGCAGCAGAAAGAAGCAGCACCCTCTTGTCCTGCACGTGGTGCCACTCACGTTGAGGCAGCTGCAGCTCGAGTAGAACAGCTGCTCGAGCAGCAGAAAGAAGCAGCGCCCTCTTGCTGCAGGTCGAGTAGAACATCTGCTCGAGCGGCAGAAAGAAGCAGCACCCTCTTGCACTAAGCATGATGCCATTAGCGCTGAGGAAGCTGCCACTCGAGCAGCAGAAAGAAGCAGTGCCCTCTTGTGCTATACATGGTGCCACTCACGTTGATGAAGCTGCAGCTCGAGAAGAACAGATACTCGAGTGGCAGAAAGACCCAGCGCCCTCTTGTCCTGCGCGTGGTGCCACTCACGTTGAGGAAGCTGCCGCTCGAGTAGAAATCTTCTCGAGCATCAGAAAGACGCAGCGCCCTCTTGTCCTGCGCATGGTGCCACTCACGTTGAGGAAGCTGCAGCTCGAGTAGAACAGCTGCTCGAGCAGCAGAAAGAAGCAGTGCCCTCTTGTGCCCCGTGTGGTGCCACTCACGTTGAGGAAGCTGCCGCTCGAGTAGACCAGCTGCTCGAGCAGCAGAAAGAAGTAGAGCCCTCTTGTGCTGCACGTGGTGCCACTCAAGTTGAGGACGCTGCCACTCGAGTAGAACAGCTGCTCGAGCAGCAGAAAGAAGCGGCTACCCTTTTGTGCTGCACATGGTGTCACTCACATTGAGGAAGCTGCTGCTCGAGTAGAACAGCTGCTCGAGCAGCAGAAAGAAGCGGCTCCCTTTTGTGCTGCACATGGTGACACTCACATTGAGGAAGCTGCCGCTCGAGTAGAACAGCTGCTCGAGCAGCAGAAAGAAGCAGCGCCCTTTTGTGCTGTACATGGTGCCACTCACATCAAGGAAGCTGCCGTTCAAGTAGAACAGCTGCTCGAGCAGGAGAAAGAAGCATCGCCCTCTTGTGCTGTACATGGTGCCACTCACGTTGAGGAAGCTGCTGCTCGAGTAGAACAGCTGCTCGAGCATCAGAAAGAAGCAGCGCCCTCTTGTACTGCACATGGTGCCGCTCACTTTGAGGAAGCTGCCGCTCAAGTAGATTATTTACTCAAGCGGTAGAAAGAAGCAGCACCCTCTTGTGATGTATATGGTGCCACTCATGTTGAGGAAGCTGCCTCATGAGTAGAACAGCTGCTCGAGCAGCAGAAAGAAGCAGCGCCCTCTTGTGCTGTACATGGTGCCACTCACGTTGAAGAAGCTGCCGCTCAACTAGAACAGCTGCTCGAACGGCAGAAAGAAGCAGCGCCCTCTTGTGCTATACATGGTGCCACTCAGATTGATGAAGCTGCTGCTCGAGAAGAACAGATACTCGAGTGGCAGAAACAACCAGCGCACTCTTGTCCTGCTCGTGGTGCCACTCACGTTGAGGAAGCTACCGCTCGAGTAGAACATCTTCTCGAGCATCAGAAGGACGCAGCCCCCTCTTGTGCTGCACATGGTGCCACTCATGTTGAGGAAGCTGCCACTCGAGTAGAACAGCTGCTGGAGCAGCAGAAAGAAGCAGCACCCTCTTGTCCTGCACGTGGTGCCACTCACGTTGAGGAAGCTGCAGCTTGAGTAGAACAGCTGCTCGAGCAGCAGAAAGAAGCAGCGCCCTCTTGCTGCAGGTCGAGTAGAACATCTGCTCGAGCGGCAGAAAGAAGCAGCACCCTCTTGCACTAAGCATGATGCCATTAGCGCTGAGGAAGCTGCCACTCGAGCAGCAGAAAGAAGCAGTGCCCTCTTGTGCTATACATGGTGCCACTCACGTTGATGAAGCTGCAGCTCGAGAAGAACAGATACTCGAGTGGCAGAAAGACCCAGCGCCCTCTTGTCCTGCGCGTGGTGCCACTCACGTTGAGGAAGCTGCCGCTCGAGTAGAAATCTTCTCGAGCATCAGAAAGACGCAGCGCCCTCTTGTCCTGCGCATGGTGCCACTCACGTTGAGGAAGCTGCAGCTCGAGTAGAACAGCTGCTCGAGCAGCAGAAAGAAGCAGTGCCCTCTTGTGCCCCGTGTGGTGCCACTCACGTTGAGGAAGCTGCCGCTCGAGTAGACCAGCTGCTCGAGCAGCAGAAAGAAGCAGTGCCCTCTTGTGCTGTACATGGTACAACTCACGTTGAGGAAACTGCCGCTTGAGTAGAACAGCTGCTCGAGCGGCAGAAAGAAGCAGCGCCCTCTTGTGCTGTACATGGTGCCACTCACGCTGATATAGCTGCCGCTCGATTAGAACAGCTGCTCGAGCGGCAGAAAGAACCAGCGCCCTCTTGTGCTATACATGGTGCCACTCACATTCATGAAGCTGCCGCTCGAGAAGTACAGATACTCGAGTGGCATAAAGAACCAGCGCACTCTTGTCCTGCGCGTGGTGCCACTCACGTTGAGGAAGCTACCGCTCAAGTAGAACATCTTCTCGAGCGTCAGAAGGACGCAGCCCCCTCTTGTGCTGCACATGGTGCCACTCACGTTGAGGAAGCTGCTGCTCGAGTAGAACAGCTGCTGGAGCAGCAGAAAGAAGCAGCGCCCTCTTGTCCTGCGCATGGTGCCACTCACATTGAGGAAGCTGCAGCTCGAGTAGAACAGCTGCTCGAGCAGCAGAAAGAAGCAGTGCCCTCTTGTGCCCCGTGTGGTGCCACTCACGTTGAGGAAGCTGCCGCTCGAGTAGACCAGCTGCTCGAGCAGCAGAAAGAAGTAGAGCCCTCTTGTGCTGCACGTGGTGCCACTCAAGTTGAGGACGCTGCCACTCGAGTAGAACAGCTGCTCGAGCAGCAGAAAGAAGCGGCTACCCTTTTGTGCTGCACATGGTGTCACTCACATTGAGGAAGCTGCTGCTCGAGTAGAACAGCTGCTCGAGCAGCAGAAAGAAGCGGCTCCCTTTTGTGCTGCACATGGTGACACTCACATTGAGGAAGCTGCCGCTCGAGTAGAACAGCTGCTCGAGCAGCAGAAAGAAGCAGCGCCCTTTTGTGCTGTACATGGTGCCACTCACATCAAGGAAGCTGCCGTTCAAGTAGAACAGCTGCTCGAGCAGGAGAAAGAAGCATCGCCCTCTTGTGCTGTACATGGTGCCACTCACGTTGAGGAAGCTGCTGCTCGAGTAGAACAGCTGCTCGAGCATCAGAAAGAAGCAGCGCCCTCTTGTACTGCACATGGTGCCGCTCACTTTGAGGAAGCTGCCGCTCAAGTAGATTATTTACTCAAGCGGTAGAAAGAAGCAGCACCCTCTTGTGATGTATATGGTGCCACTCATGTTGAGGAAGCTGCCTCATGAGTAGAACAGCTGCTCGAGCAGCAGAAAGAAGCAGTGCCCTCTTGTGCTGTACATGGTGCCACTCACGTTGAAGAAGCTGCCGCTCAACTAGAACAGCTGCTCGAACGGCAGAAAGAAGCAGCGCCCTCTTGTGCTATACATGGTGCCACTCAGATTGATGAAGCTGCTGCTCGAGAAGAACAGATACTCGAGTGGCAGAAACAACCAGCGCACTCTTGTCCTGCTCGTGGTGCCACTCACGTTGAGGAAGCTACCGCTCGAGTAGAACATCTTCTCGAGCATCAGAAGGACGCAGCCCTCTTGTGCTGCACATGGTGCCACTCATGTTGAGGAAGCTGCCACTCGAGTAGAACAGCTGCTGGAGCAGCAGAAAGAAGCAGCACCCTCTTGTCCTGCACGTGGTGCCACTCACGTTGAGGAAGCTGCAGCTTGAGTAGAACAGCTGCTCGAGCAGCAGAAAGAAGCAGCGCCCTCTTGCTGCAGGTCGAGTAGAACATCTGCTCGAGCGGCAGAAAGAAGCAGCACCCTCTTGCACTAAGCATGATGCCATTAGCGCTGAGGAAGCTGCCACTCGAGCAGCAGAAAGAAGCAGTGCCCTCTTGTGCTATACATGGTGCCACTCACGTTGATGAAGCTGCAGCTCGAGAAGAACAGATACTCGAGTGGCAGAAAGACCCAGCGCCCTCTTGTCCTGCGCGTGGTGCCACTCACGTTGAGGAAGCTGCCGCTCGAGTAGAAATCTTCTCGAGCATCAGAAAGACGCAGCGCCCTCTTGTCCTGCGCATGGTGCCACTCACGTTGAGGAAGCTGCAGCTCGAGTAGAACAGCTGCTCGAGCAGCAGAAAGAAGCAGTGCCCTCTTGTGCCCCGTGTGGTGCCACTCACGTTGAGGAAGCTGCCGCTCGAGTAGACCAGCTGCTCGAGCAGCAGAAAGAAGCAGTGCCCTCTTGTGCTGTACATGGTACAACTCACGTTGAGGAAACTGCCGCTGAGTAGAACAGCTGCTCGAGCGGCAGAAAGAAGCAGCGCCCTCTTGTGCTGTACATGGTGCCACTCACGCTGATATAGCTGCCGCTCGATTAGAACAGCTGCTCGAGCGGCAGAAAGAACCAGCGCCCTCTTGTGCTATACATGGTGCCACTCACATTCATGAAGCTGCCGCTCGAGAAGTACAGATACTCGAGTGGCATAAAGAACCAGCGCACTCTTGTCCTGCGCGTGGTGCCACTCACGTTGAGGAAGCTACCGCTCAAGTAGAACATCTTCTCGAGCGTCAGAAGGACGCAGCCCCTCTTGTGCTGCACATGGTGCCACTCACGTTGAGGAAGCTGCTGCTCGAGTAGAACAGCTGCTGGAGCAGCAGAAAGAAGCAGCGCCCTCTTGTCCTGCGCATGGTGCCACTCACATTGAGGAAGCTGCAGCTCGAGTAGAACAGCTGCTCGAGCAGCAGAAAGAAGCAGAGCCCTCTTGCTGCAGGTCGAGTAGAACATCTGCTCGAGCGGCAGAAAGAAGCAGCACCCTCTTGCACTAAGCATGATGCCATTAGCGCTGAGGAAGCTGCCGCTCGAGCAGCAGAAAGAAGCAGTGCCCTCTTGTGCTATACATGGTGCCACTCACGTTGATGAAGCTGCAGCTCGAGAAGAACAGATACTCGAGTGGCACAAAGACCCAGCGCCCTCTTGTCCTGCGCGTGGTGCCACTCACGTTGAGGAAGCTGCCGCTCGAGTAGAACATCTTCTCGAGCGTCAGAAAGACGCAGCGCCCTCTTGTCATGCGCATGGTGCCACTCACGTTGAGGAAGCTGCAGCTCGAGTAGAACAGCTGCTCGAGCAGCAGAAAGAAGCAGCGCCCTCTTGTGCCCCGTGTGGTGCCACTCACGTTGAGGAAGCTGCCGCTCGAGTAGATCAGCTGCTCGAGCAGCATAAAGAAGTAGAGCCCTCTTGTGCTGCACGTGGTGCCACTCAAGTTGAGGACGCTGCCGCTCGAGTAGAACAGCTGCTCGAGCAGCAGAAAGAAGCGGCTACCTTTTGTGCTGCACATGGTGACACTCACATTGAGGAAGCTGCTGCTCAAGTAGAACAGCTGCTCGAGCAGCAGAAAGAAGCGGCTCCCTTTTGTACTTCACATGGTGACACTCACATTGAGGAAGCTGCCGCTCGAGTAGAACAGCAGCTCGAGCAGCAGAAAGAAGCAGCGCCCTTTTGTGCTGTACATGGTGCCACAAACATCAAGGAAGCAGCCATTCAAGTAGAACAGCTGCTCGAGCAGGAGAAAGAAGCATCGCCCTCTTGTGCTGTACATGGTGCCACTCACGTTGAGGAAGCTGCTGCTCGAGTAGAACAGCTGCTCGAGCAGCAGAAAGAAGCAGCGCCCTCTTGTACTGCACATGGTGCCGCTCACTTTGAGGAAGCTGCCGCTCAAGTAGATTATTTACTCAAGCGGTAGAAAGAAGCAGCACCCTCTTGTGCTGTATATGGTGCCACTCATGTTGAGGAAGCTGCCTCATGAGTAGAACAGCTGCTTGAGTGGCAGAAAGGAGCAGCGCCCTCTTGTGCTGTACATGGTGCCACTCACATTGAGGAAGCTGCTGCTCGAGTAGAACAGCTGCTCGAGCAGCAGAAAGAAGCAGCACTCTCTTGTGTTGTACATGGCGTACACATTGAGGAAGCTGCCGCTCGAGTAGAACAGCTGCTCGAGCAGCAGAAAGAAGCAGCACCCTCTTGTGCTGTACATGGTGCCACTCACGTTGAGGAAGCTGCCGCTCGAGTAGAACATCTTCTAGAGCGTCAGAAAGACGCAGCGCCCTCTTGTGCTGCACATGGTGCCACTCACGTTGAGGAAACTGCCGCTCGAGTAGAACAGCTGCTGGAGCAGCAGAAAGAAGCAGCGCACTCTTGTCCTGCACATGGTGCCACTCACGTTGAGGAAGCTGCAGCTCGCGTAGAACAGCTGCTCGAGCAGCAGAAAGAAGCAGCGCCCTCTTGTGCTCCATCTGGTGCCACTCACGTTGAGGAAGCTGCCGCTCGAGTAGACCAGCTGCTCGAGCAGCAGAAAGAAGCAGCGCCCTCTTGTGCTGCACGTGGTGCCACTCAAGTTGAGGACGCTGCCGCTCGAGTAGAACAGCTGCTCGAGCAGCAGAAAGAAGCGGCTCCCTTTTGTGCTGCACATGGTGACACTCACATTGAGGAAGCTGCTGCTCGAGTAGAACAGCTGCTCGAGCAGCAGAAAGAAGCGGCTCCCTTTTGTGCTGCACATGGTGACACTCACATTGAGGAAGCTGCTGCTCGAGTAGAACAGCTGCTCGAGCAGCAGAAAGAAGCAGCGCCCTTTTGATCTGTACATGGTGCCACTCACATCAATGAAGCTGCCGTTCAAGTAGAACAGCTGCTCGAGCAGGAGAAAGAAGCATCGCCCTCTTGTGCTGTACATGGTGCCACTCACGTTGAGGAAGCTGCTGCTCGAGTAGAATAGCTGCTCGAGCAGCAGAAAGAAGCAGCGCCCTCTTGTACTGCACATGGTGCCGCTCACTTTGAGGAAGCTGCCGCTCAAGTAGATTATTTACTCAAGCGGTAGAAAGAAGCAGCACCCTCTTGTGCTGTATATGGTGCCACTCATGTTGAGGAAGCTGCCTCATGAGTAGAACAGCTGCTCGAGTGGCAGAAAGAAGCAGTGCCCTCTTGTGCTGTACATGGTGCCACTCACATTGAGGAAGCTGCTGCTCGAGTAGAACAGCTGCTCGAGCAGCAGAAAGAAGAAGCACTCTCTTCTGTTGTACATGGCGTACACATTGAGGAACCTGCCGCTCGAGTAGAACAGCTGCTCGAGCAGCAGAAAGAAGCAGCACCCTCTTGTGCTGTACATGGTGCCACTCACGTTGAGGAAGCTGCCGCTCGAGTAGAACAGCTGCTCGAGTGACAGAAAGAAGCAGTGCCCTCTTGTGCTGTACATGGTGCCACTCAAGTTGAGGAAGCTGCTGCTCAAGTAGAACAGCTGCTCGAGCAGCAGAAAGAACCAGCGCCCTCTTGCACTGGGCTTGGTGCCGCTCACGGTGAGGAAGCTGCTGCTCGAGTAGAACATCTACTCGAGCGGCAGAAAGAAGCAGCACCCTCTTGCACTGCACATGATGCCGTTAGCGCTGAGGAAGCTGCCGCTCGAGTAGGACATCTGCTCAAGCAGTAGAAAGAAGCAGTGCCCTCTTGTGCTGTACATGGTACAACTCACGTTGAGGAAACTGCCGCTCGAGTAGAACAGCTGCTCGAGCGGCAGAAAGAAGCAGCGCCCTCTTGTGCTGTACATGGTGCCACTCAAGTTGAGGAAGCTGCCGCTCGAGTAGAACAGCTGCTCGAGCAGCAGAAAGAACCAGCGCCCTCTTGTACTGGGCTTGGTGCCGCTCACAGTGAGGAAGCTGCTACTCGCGTAGAACATCTACTCGAGCAGCAGAAAGATGCAGCACCCTTTTGCACTGCGCATGATGCCGTTAGCGCTGAGGAAGCTGCCGCTCGAGTAGAACAGCTGGTCGAGCGGCAAAAAAGAACCAGCGATCCCTGTGCTATACATGGTGCCACTCACGTTGATGAAGCTGCCGCTCGAGAAGAACAGATACTCGAGTGGCAGAAAGAACCAGCACCATCTTGTCCTGCGCGTGGTGACACTCACGTTGAGGAAGCTGCTGCTTGAGTAGAACAGCTGCTGGAGCAGCAGAAAGAAGCAGCGCCCACTTGTCCTGCGCGTGGTGCCACTCACGTTGAGGAAGCTGCAGCTCGAGTAGAACAGCTGCTCGAACAGCAGAAAGAAGCAGCGCCTTCTTGCTGCAGCTCGAGTAGAACATCTACTCGAGTGGCAGAAAGAAGCAGCACCCTCTTGCACTGAGCATGATGCCATTAGCACTGAGGAAGCTGCCGCTTGAGTAGAACTGCTGCTCGAGTGGCAGAAAGAAGCAGTGACCTCTTGTGCTGTACATGGTGCCACTCACATTGAGGAAGCTGCCGCTCGAGTAGAACAACTGCTCGAGCGGCAGAAAGAAGTAGCGCCCTCTTGTGCTGTACATGGTGCCACTCACATTGAGGAAGCTGCCGCTCGAGTAGAACAGCTTCTAGAGCGGCGGAAAGAAGCAGCGCCCTCTTCTGCTGTACATGGTGCCACTCACGTTGAAGAAGCTGCCACTCGGGTAGAACAGCTGCTCGAGCAGCAGAAAGAAGCAGTGCCCTATTGTGCTTTACATGGTGCCACTCACGTTGAGGAAGCTGCCGCTCGAGTAGAACAGCTGCTCGAGCGGCAGAAAGAAGCAGCGCCCTCTTGTGCTGTACATGGTGCCAATCACATTGAGGAAGCTGCCGCTCGAGTAGAACAGCAGCCCGAGCGGCAGAAAGAAGCAGCGCCCTCTTGTGCTGTACATGGTGCCACTCACATTGAGGAAGCTGCCGCTTGAGTAGAACAGCTGCTCGAACGGCAAAAAGAAGCAGCGCCCTCTTGTGCTGTACATGGTGCCACTCACGTTGAGGAAGCTGCCGCTCGAATAGAACAGCTGCTCGAGCAGCAGAAAGAAGCTGCGCCCTCCTGCACTACGCTTGGTCCCGCTCACGGTGAGGAAGCTGCCGCTCGAGTAGAACATCTACTCGAGCGGCAGAAAGAAGCAGCACCCTCTTGCACTAAGCAGGATGCCATTAGCGCTGAGGAAGCTGCCGCTCGAGTAGAACAGCTGCTCGAGCAGCAGAAAGAGGCAGTGCCCTCTTGTGCTGTACATGGTGCCACTCACATTGAGGAAGCTGCCGCTCGAGTGGAACAGCTGCTCGAGCGGCAGAAAGAAGCAGCGCCCTCTTGTGCTGTACATTGTGCCACTCACATTGAGGAAGCTGCCACTCGAGTAGAACAGCTGCTCGAGCAGCAGAAAGAAGCAGTGCCCTATTGTGCTTTACATGGTGCCACACACGTTGCGGAAGCTGCCTCTCGAGTAGGACAGCTGCTCGAGTGGCAGAAAGAAGCAGCGCCCTCTTGTGCTGTACATGGTGCCACTCATGTTGCTGAAGCTGCCGCCCGAGTAGAACAGCTGCTAGAGCGGCAGAAAGAATCAGCACCCTCTTGTGCTGTACATGGTGCCACTCACGTTGAGGAAGCTGCGGCTCGAGTAGAATAGCTGCTCGAGCGGCGGAGAGAAGCAGCGCCCTCTTGTGCTGTACATGGTGCCACTCACGTTGAAGAAACTGCCACTCGAGTAGAACAGCTGCTCGAGTGGCAGAAAGAAGCAGCGCCCTCTTGTGCTGTACATGGTGCCACTCACGTTGCGGAAGCTGCCGCTCGAGTAGAACAGTTGCTCGAGCGGCAGAAAGAAGCAGCGCCCTCTTGTGCTGTACATGGTGCCACTCACGTTGAGGAAGCTGCCTCTCGAGTAGAACAGCTGCTCGAGCAGCAGAAAGAAGCAGCGCCCTCTTGTGCTGTACATGGTGTCACAAACATTGAGGAAACTGCCGCTCGAGTAGAACAGCTGCTCAAGCGGCAGAAAGAATCAGCACCCTCTTGTGCTTTACATGGTGCCACTCACATTGATGAAGCTGCCGCTCGAGTAGAACAAATGCTCGAGCAGCAGAAAGAGCCAGCGCCCTCTTGTCCTGTACATGGTGCCACTCACGTTGAGGAAGCTGCCGCTCGAGTAGAACAGCTGCTCGAGCAGTAGCAAGAAGCAGCAGCCTCTTGTGCTGTACATGGTGCCACTCACGTTGCGGAAGCTGCCGCTCGAGTAGAACAGCTGCTCGAGCGGCAGAAAGAAGCCGCGCCCTCTTGTGCTGTACATGATGCCACTCACGTTGAGGAAGCTGCCTCTCGAGTAGAACAGTTGCTCGAGCGGCAGAAAGAAGCAGCGACCTCTTGTGCTGTGCATGGTGCCACTCACGTTGCTGAAATCTGCCGCTCGAGCAGAACAGCTGCTCGAGCAGCAGAAAGAAGCAGTGCCCTCCTGCACTACGCTTGGTGCCGCTCACGGTGAGGAAGCTGCCGCTCGAGTAGAACATCTGCTCGAGCAGCAGAAAGAAGCAGCGCCCACTTGTACTGTACATGGTGCAACTCACGTTGAGGAAGCTGCCTCTCAAGTAGGACAGCTGCTCGAGCGGCAGAAAGAAGCAGTGCCCTCTTGTGCTGTACATGTTGCCACTCACGGTGAGAAAGCTGCCGCTCGAGTAGAACAGCTGCTCGAGCGGCAGAAAGAAGCAGCACCCTCTTGCACTAAGCATGATGCCATTAGCGCTGAGGAAGCTGCCGCTTGAGTAGAACAGCTGCTCGAGCGGCAGAAAAAGCAGTGCCCTCTTGTGCTGTACATGGTGCCACTCACATTGAGGAAGCTGCCGCTCAAGTAGAACAGCTGCTCGAACGTCAGAAAGAAGCAGCGCCCTCTTGGGCTGTACATGGTGCAACTCACATTGAGGAAGCTGCTGCTCGAGTAGAACAGCTGCTCGAGTGGCAGAATGAAGCAGTGCCCTCTTGTGCTGGACATGGTGCCACTCACTTTGAGGAAGCTGCCGCTTGAGTAGAACAGCTGTTCGAGCGGCAGAAAGAAGCAGCGCCCTCTTGTGCTATACATGGTGCAACTCACGTTGAGAAAGCGGCCGCTTGAGTAGAACATCTGCTCGAGCGGCAGAAAGAAACAGCACCTTCTTGTGCTGTACATGGTGCCACTCACGTTGAGGAAGCTGCCGCCGAGTAGAACAGCTGCGCTAGCGTCGGAAAGAAGCAACGCCCTTTTGTGCTGTACATGGTGCCACTCACGTTGAAGAAGCTGCCGCTCGAGTAAAACAGCTGCTCGAGCAGCAGAAAGAAGCAGCGCCCTCTTGTGCTGTACATGGTGCCACTCATGTTGATGAAGCTGTTGCTCGAGAAGAACAGATACTCGAGTGGTAGAAAGAACCAGCGCCCTCCTGTCCTGCGCGTGGTGCCACTCACGTTGAGGAATCTGCCGCTCGAGTAGAACATCTTCTCGAGCGTCAGAAAGACGCAGCGCCTTCTTGTGCTGCACATGGTGACACTCACGTTGAGGAAGCTGCCGCTCGAGTAGAACAGCTGCTGGAGCAGCAGAAAGAAGCAGCGCCCTCTTGTCCTGCGCGTGGTGCCACTCACGTTGAGGAAGCTGCAGCTTGAGTAGAATAGCTGCTCGAGCAGCAGAAAGAAACAGTGCCCTCTTGCTGCAGCTCGAGTAGAACATCTACTAGAGCGGCAGAAAGAAGCAGCACCCTCTTGCACTAAGCATGATGCCATTAGCGCTGAGGAAGCTGCCGCTCGAGTAGAACAGCTGCTCGAGCAGCAGAAAGAAGGAGTGCCCTCCTGCACTACGGTTGGTGCCGCTCACGGTGAGGAAGCTGCCGCTCGAGTAGAACAGCTGTTCGAGCAGCAGAAAGAAGCAGCGCCCTCTTGTGCTGTACATGGTGCCACTCACGTTGATGAAGCTGCCGCTCGAGAAGAACAGATACTCGAGTGGCAGAAAGAACCAGCGCCCTCCTGTCCTGCGCGTGGTGCCACTCACGATGAGGAATCTGCCGCTCGAGTAGAACATCTTCTCGAGCGTCAGAAAGACGCAGCGCCTTCTTGTGCTGCACATGGTGACACTCACGTTGAGGAAGCTGCCGCTAGAGTAGAACAGCTGCTGGAGCAGCAGAAAGAAGCAGCGCCCTCTTGTCCTGCACGTGGTGCCACTCACGTTGAGGAAGCTGCAGCTCGAGTAGAACAGCTGCTCGAGCAGCAGAAAGAAACAGCGCCCTCTTGCTGCACCTCGAGTAGAACATCTACTCGAGCGGCAGAAAGAAGCAGCGCCCTCTTGTGCTGTACATGGTGCAACTCACATTGAGGAAGCTGCTGCTCGAGTAGAACAGCTGCTCGAGCAGCAGAAAGAAGGAGCGCCCTCCTGCACTACGCTTGGTGCCGCTCACGGTGAGGAAGCTGCCGCTCGAGTAGAACATCTACTCGAGCGGCAGAAAGAAGCAGCACCCTCTTGCACTGCGCAAGATGCCATTAGCGCTGAGGAAGCTGCCGCTCGAGTAGAACAACTGCTCGAACAGCAGAAAGAAGCAGTGCCCTCTTGTGCTGTCCATGGTGCCACTTACGTTGAGGAAGCTCCCGTTCGAGTAGAACAGCTACTCGAGCGGCAAAATGAAGCAGCGCCCTCTTGTGCTGTACATGGTGCCACTCACGTTGAAGAAGCTGCTGCTCGAGTAGAACAGCTGCTCGAGCAGCAGACAGAAGCAGCGCCCTCTTGCGCTGTACATGGTGCCACTCACGTTGAGGAAGCCGCCGCTCGAGTAGAACAGCTGCTCGAGCAGCAGAAAGAAGAAGTGCCCTATTGTGCTGTACATGGTGCCACTCACGATGCGGAAGCTGCCTCTCGAGTAGGACAGCTGCTCGAGCGGCAGAAAGAAGCAGTGCCCTCTTGTGCTGTACATGGTGCCAATCACGGTGAGGAAGCTGCCGCTCGAGTAGAACAGCTGCTCGAGCAGCAGACAGAAGCAGCATCCTCTTGTGCTGTACATGGTGCCACTCACATTGAGGAAGCTGCCGCTCGAGTAGAACAGCAGCCCGAGCGGCAGAAAGAAGCAGCGCCCTCTTGTGCTGTACATGGTGCCACTCACATTGAGGAAGCTGCCGCCGAGTAGAACAGCTGCTCGAACGGCAGAAAGAAGCAGCGCCTCTTGTGCTGTACATGGTGCCACTCACGTTGAGGTAGCTGCCGCTCGAGTAGAACAGCTGCTCGAGCAGCAGAAAGAAGCAGCGCCCTCCTGCACTACGCTTGGTGCCGCTCATGGTGAGGAAGCTGCCGCTCGAGTAGAACATCTACTCGAGCGGCAGAAAGAAGCAGCACCCTCTTGCACTAAGCATGATGCCATTAGCACTGAGGAAGCTGCTGCTCGAGTAGAACAGCTGCTTGAGCAGCAGAAAGAAGCAGTGCCCTCTTGTGCTGCACATGGTGACACTCACGTTGAGGAAGCTGCCGCTCGAGTAGAACAGCTGCTGGAGCAGCAGAAAGAAGCAGCGCCCTCTTGTCCTCCGCGTGGTGCCACTCACGTTGAGGAAGCTGCACCTCGAGTAGAACAGCTGCTCGAGCAGCAGAAAGAAACAGTGCCCTCTTGCTGCAGCTCGAGTAGAACATCTACTCGAGCGGCAGAAAGAAGCAGCACCCTCTTGCACTAAGCATGATGCCATTAGCGCTGAGGAAGCTGCCGCTCGAGTAGATCAGCTGCTCGAGCAGCAGAAAGAAGGAGCGCCCTCCTGCACTACGATTGGTGCCGCTCACGGTGAGGAAGCTGCCGCTCGAGTAGAACATCTACTCGAGCGGCAGAAAGAAGCAGCACCCTCTTGTGCTGTACATGGTGCCACTCACGTTGCGGAAGCCGCCGCTCGAGTAGAACAGCTGCTCGAACAGCAGAAAGAAGCAGCGTCCTCTTGTGCTGTACATGGTGCAACTCACGTTGAGGAAGCTGCTGCTCGAGTATAACATCTTCTCGAGCATCAGAAATACGCAGCGCCCTCTTGTGCTGCACATGGTGACACTCACGTTGAGGAAGCTGCCGCTCGAGTAGAACAGCTGCTGGAGCAGCAGAAAGAAGCATGGTGAGCAAAAAAACGATGGATTTAGGCCCAGATCTCTGTACTGGGGTGAATGTATGACATTGTTCTGCATTCTGTCCATCAACTGTTGTTTTGCATTTGTCACCCCGTAGTGGGACGGGTATGCCCAGACGTGGGTCCCGTGATCTCCATGCCACTGGAATCAAGCTATCCTGGCTGAAGAGGGGTGAAACCCCGAAACCGGTCCTAGGATGCTTGTTTCCAGTCCAGGGAGGACCTGGCTTGGCAATTTGGGCTGGACTGTTCCCATGAGGCACAGGGTCAAGACTGATTTGCATATGGCTGGGTTCAAACTGGAATGGCATGGTGAGCAAAAACGATGGATTTAGGCCCAGATCTCTGTACTGGGGTGAATGTATGACATTGTTCTGCATTCTGTCCATCAACTGTTGTTTTGCATTTGTCACCCCGTAGTGGGACGGGTATGCCCAGACGTGGGTCCCGTGCTTCTCCATGCCACTGGAATCAAGCTATCCTGGCTGAAGAGGGGTGAAACCCCGAAACCGGTCCTAGGATGCTTGTTTCCAGTCCAGGGAGGACCTGGCTTGGCAGTTCGGGCTGGACTGTTCCCATGAGGCACAGGGTCAAGACTGATTTGCATATGGCTGGGTTCAAACTGGAATGGCATGGTGAGCAAAAAAACGATGGATTTAGGCCCAGATCTCTGTATTGGGGTGAATGTATGACATTGTTCTGCATTCTGTCCATCAACTGTTGTTTTGCATTTGTCACCCCGTAGTGGGACGGGTATGCCCAGACGTGGGCCCCGTGCTCTCCATGCCACTGGAATCAAGCTATCCTGGCTGAAGAGGGGTGAAACCCCGAAACTGGTCCTAGGATGCTTGTTTCCAGTCCAGGGAGGACCTGGCTTGGCAGTTCGGGCTGGACTGTTCCCATGAGGCACAAGGTCAAGACTGATTTGCATATGGCTGGGTTCAAACTGGAGTGGCATGGTGAGCAAAAAAACGATGGATTTAGGCCCAGATCTCTGTACTGGGGTGAATGTATGACATTGTTCTGCATTCTGTCCATCAACTGTTGTTTTGCATTTGTCACCCCGTAGTGGGACGGGTATGCCCAGACGTGGGTCCCATGCTCTCCATGCCACTGGAATCAAGCTATCCTGGCTGAAGAGGGGTGAAACTCCGAAACCGGTCCTTGGATGCTTGTTTCCAGTCCAGGGAGGACCTGGCTTGGCAGTTCGGGCTGGACTGTTCCCATGAGGCACAGGGTCAAGACTGATTTGCATATGGCTGGGTTCAAACTGGAATGGCATGGTGAGCAAAAAAACGATGGATTTAGGCCCTGTTCTCTGTACTGGGGTGAATGTATGACATTGTTCTGCATTCTGTCCATCAACTGTTGTTTTGCATTTGTCACCCCGTAGTGGGACGGGTATGCCCAGACGTGGGTCCCGTGCTCTCCATGCCACTGGAATCAAGCTATCCTGGCTGAAGAGGGGTGAAACCCCGAAACCGGTCCTAGGATGCTTGTTTCCAGTCCAGGGAGGACCTGGCTTGGCAGTTCGGGCTGGACTGTTCCCATGAGGCACAGGGTCAAGACTGATTTGCATATGGCTGGGTTCAAACTGGAATGGCATGGTGAGCAAAAACGATGGATTTAGGCCCAGATCTCTGTACTGGGGTGAATGTATGACATTGTTCTGCATTCTGTCCATCAACTGTTGTTTTGCATTTGTCACCCCGTAGTGGGACGGGTATGCCCAGACGTGGTCCCGTGCTCTCCATGCCACTGAAATCAAGCTATCCTGGCTGGAGAGGGGTGAAACCCCGAAACCGGTCCTAGGATGCTTGTTTCCAGTCCAGGGAGGACCTGGCTTGGCAGTTCGGGCTGGACTGTTTCATAAGGCACAGGGTCAAGACTGATTTGCATATGGCTGGGTTCAAACTGGAATGGCATGGTGAGCAAAAAACGATGGATTTAGGCCCAGATCTCTGTACTGGGGTGAATGTATGACATTGTTCTGCATTCTGTCCATCAAATGTTGTTTTGCATTTGTCACCCCGTAGTGGGACGGGTATGCCCAGACGTGGGTCCCGTGCTCTCCATGCCACTGGAATCAAGCTATCCTGGCTGAAGAGGGGTGAAACCCCAAAACCGGTCCTAGGATGCTTGTTTCCAGTCCAGGGAGGACCTGCCTTGGCAGTTCGGGCTGGACTGTTCCCATGAGGCACAGGGTCAAGACTGATTTGCATATGGCTGGTTTCAAACTGGAATGGCATGGTGAGCAAAAAACGATGGATTTAGGCCCAGATCTCTGTACTGGGGTGAATGTATGACATTGTTCTGCATTCTGTCCATCAACTGTTGTTTTGCTCGAGTAGAGCAGCTGCTCGAGCGGCAGAAAGAACCAGTGCCCTCTTGTGCTACACATGGTGCCACTCACGTTGATGAAGCTGCCGCTCGAGAAGAACAGATACTCGAGTGGCAGAAATAACCAGCGCCCTCCTGTCCTGCGCATGGTGCCACTCACGTTGAGGAAGCTGCCGCTCGAGTAGAACATCTTCTCGAGCATCAGAAAGACGCAGCGCCCTCTTGTGCTGCACATGGTGACACTCACGTTGAGGAAGCTGCCGCCGAGTAGAACAGCTGCTGGAGCAGCAGAAAGAAGCAGCGCCCTCTTGTCCTGCGCATGGTGCCACTCACGTTGAGGAAGCTGCAGCTCGAGTAGAACAGCTGCTCGAGCAGCAGAAAGAAACAGCGCCTCTTGCTGCACCTCGAGTAGAACATCTACTCGAGCGGCAGAAAGAAGCAGCACCCTCTTGCACTAAACATGATGCCATTAGCGCAGAGGAAGCTGCCGCCGAGTAGAACAGCAGCTCGAGCATCAGAAAGAAGCACTGCCCTCTTGTGCTGTACATGGTGCCACTCACATTGAGGAAGCTGCCACTCGAGTAGAACAGCTGCTCGAGTGGCAGAAAGAAGCAGCGCCCTCTTGTGCTGTACATTGTGCCACTCACATTGAGGAAACTGCCGCTCGAGTAGAACAGCTGCTCGAGCAGCAGAAAGAAGCAGCGCCCTCCTGCACTACGCTTGGTGCCGCTCACGGTGAGGAAGCTGCTGCTCGAGTAGAACATCTACTCGAGCGGCAGAAACAAGCAGCATCCTCTTGCACTAAGCATGATGCCATTAGAGCAGAGGAAGCTGCCGCCGAGTAGAACAGCAGCTCGAGCATCAGAAAGAAGCAGTGCCCTCTTGTGCTGTACATGGTGCCACTCACATTGAGGAAGCTGCCACTCAAGTAGAACAGCTGCTCGAGTGGCAGAAAGAAGCAGCGCCCTCTTGTGCTGTACATTGTGCCACTCACATTGAGGAAGCTGCCGCTCGAGTAGAACAGCTGCTCGAGCGGCAGAAAGAAGTAGCACCCTCTTGTGCTGTACATGGTGCAACTCACATTGACAAAGCTGCTGCTCGAGTAGAACAGCTGTTCGAGCAGCAGAAACAAGGAGCGCCCTCCTGCACTACGCTTGGTGCCACTCACGTTGCGGAAGCCGCCGCTCGAGTAGAACAGCTGCTCAAGCGGCAGAAAAAGCAGCGCCCTCTTGTGCTGTACATGGTGCCACTCACGTTGAAGAAGCTGCCGCTCGAGAAGAACAGCTGCTCGAGCAGCAGAAAGAAGAAGTGCCCTATTGTGCTGTACATGGTGCCACTCACCATGCGGAAGCTGCCTTTCGAGTAGGACAGCTGCTCGAGCGGCAGAAAGAAGCAGTGCCCTCTTGTGCTGTACATGGTGCCACTCACGGTGAGGAAGCTGCCACTCGAGTAGAACAGCTGCTCGAGCGGCAGAAAGAAGCAGCGCCCTCTTGTCCTGCGCGCGGTGCCACTCACGTTGAGGAAGCTGCACCTCGAGTAGAACAGCTGCTCGAGCAGCAGAAAGAAACAGTGCCCTCTTGCTGCAGCTCGAGTAGAACATCTACTCGAGCGGCAGAAAGAAGCAGCACCCTCTTGCACTAAGCATGATGCCATTAGAGCAGAGGAAGCTGTCGCTCGAGTAGAACAGCAGCTCGAGCATCAGAAAGAAGCAGTGCCCTCTTGTGCTGTACATGGTGCCACTCACATTGAGGAAGCTGCCACTCAAGTAGAACAGCTGCTCGAGTGGCAGAAAGAAGCAGCGCCTCTTGTGCTGTACATTGTGCCACTCACATTGAGGAAGCTGCCGCTCGAGTAGAACAGCTGCTCCAGTGGCAGAAAGAAGCAGCGCCCTCTTGTGCTGTACATGGTGCAACTCACATTGACAAAGCTGCTGCTCGAGTAGAACAGCTGCTCGAGCAGCAGAAAGAAGGAGCGCCCTCCTGCACTACGCTTGGTGCCACTCACGTTGCGGAAGCCGCCGCTCGAGTAGAACAGCTGCTCAAGCGGCAGAAAAAGCAGCGCCCTCTTGTGCTGTACATGGTGCCACTCACGTTGAAGAAGCTGCCGCTCGAGTAGAACAGCTGCTCGAGCAGCAGAAAGAAGAAGTGCCCTCTTGTGCTGTACATGGTGCCACTCACGATGCGGAAGCTGCCTCTCAAGTAGGACAGCTGCTCGAGCGGCAGAAAGAAGCAGTGCCCTCTTGTGCTGTACATGGTGCCACTCACGGTGAGGAAGCTGCCGCTCGAGTAGAACAGCTGCTCGAGCGGCAGAAAGAAGCAGCGCCCTCTTGTGCTGTACATGGTGCCACTCACATTGAGGAAGCTGCCGCTCGAGTAGAACAGCAGCCCGAGCGGAGAAAGAAGCAGCGCCCTCTTGTGCTGTACATGGTGCCACTCACATTGAGGAAGCTGCCGCTCGAGTAGAACAGCTGCTCGAACGGCAGAAAGAAGCAGCGCCCTCTTGTGCTGTACATGGTACCACTCACGTTGAGGTAGCTGCCGCTCGAGTAGAACAGCTGCTCGAGCAGCAGAAAGATGCAGCGCCCTCTTGCACTAAGCATGATGCCATTAGCGCTGTGGAAGCTGCCGCTTGAGTAGAACAGCTGCTCGAGCGGCAGAAAGAAGCAGTGCCCTCTGTGCGGTACATGGTGCCACTCACATTGAGGAAGCTGCCGCTCAGAGTAGAACAGCTGCTCGAACATCAGAAAGAAGCAGCGCCCTCTTGGGCTGTACATGGTGCCACTCACATTGAGGAAGCTGCTGCTCGAGTAGAACAGCTGCTCGAGTGGCAGAATGAAGCAGTGCCCTCTTGTGCTGGACATGGTGCCACTCACTTTGAGGAAGCTGCCGCTTGAGTAGAACAGCTGTTCGAGCGGCAGAAAGAAGCAGCGCCCTCTTGTGCTATACATGGTGCAACTCACGTTGAGAAAGCGGCCGCTTGAGTAGAACATCTGCTCGAGCGGCAGAAAGAAACAGCACCTTCTTGTGCTGTACATGGTGCCACTCACGTTGAGGAAGCTGCCGCTCGAGTAGAACAGCTGCGCTAGCGTCGGAAAGAAGCAACGCCCTTTGTGCTGTACATGGTGCCACTCACGTTGAAGAAGCTGCCGCTCGAGTAAAACAGCTGCTCGAGCAGCAGAAAGAAGCAGCGCCCTCTTGTGCTGTACATGGTGCCACTCATGTTGATGAAGCTGCCGCTCGAGAAGAACAGATACTCGAGTGGTAGAAAGAACCAGCGCCCTCCTGTCCTGCGCGTGGTAACACTCACGTTGAGGAATCTGCCGCTCGAGTAGAACATCTTCTCGAGCGTCAGAAAGACGCAGCGCCTTCTTGTGCTGCACATGGTGACACTCACGTTGAGGAAGCTGCCGCTCGAGTAGAACAGCTGCTGGAGCAGCAGAAAGAAACAGTGCCCTCTTGCTGCAGCTCGAGTAGAACATCTACTAGAGCGGCAGAAAGAAGCAGCACCCTCTTGCACTAAGCATGATGCCATTAGCGCTGAGGAAGCTGCCGCTCGAGTAGAACAGCTGCTCGAGCAGCAGAAAGAAGGAGCGCCCTCCTGCACTACGCTTGGTGCCGCTCACGGTGAGGAAGCTGCCGCTCGAGTAGAACAGCTGCTCAAGCGGCAGAAAGAAGCAGCGCCCTCTTGTGCTGTACATGGTGCCACTCACGTTGATGAAGCTGCCGCTCGAGAAGAACAGATATTCGAGTGGCAGAAAGAACCAGCGCCCTCCTGTCCTGCGCGTGGTGCCACTCACGATGAGGAATCTGCTGCTCGAGTAGAATATCTTCTCGAGCGTCAGAAAGACGCAGCGCCTTCTTGTGCTGCACATGGTGACACTCACGTTGAGGAAGCTGCCGCTCGAGTAGAACAGCTGCTGGAGCAGCAGAAAGAAGCAGCGCCCTCTTGTCCTGCACGTGGTGCCACTCACGTTGAGGAAGCTGCAGCTCGAGTAGAACAGCTGCTCGAGCAGCAGAAAGAAACAGCGCCCTCTTGCTGCACCTCGAGTAGAACATCTACTCGAGCGGCAGAAAGAAGCAGTGCCCTCTTGTGCTGTACATGGTGCAACTCACATTGAGGAAGCTGCTGCTCGAGTAGAACAGCTGCTCGAGCAGCAGAAAGAAGGAGCGCCCTCCTTCACTACGCTTGGTGCAGCTCATGGTGAGGAAGCTGCCGCTCGAGTAGAACATCTACTCAAGCGGCAGAAAGAAGCAGCACCCTCTTGCACTGCGCAAGATGCCATTAGCGCTGAGGAAGCTGCCGCTCGAGTAGAACAACTGCTCGAACAGCAGAAAGAAGCAGTGCCCTCTTGTGCTGTCCATGGTGCCACTTACGTTGAGGAAGCTGCCGTTCGAGTAGAACAGCTACTCGAGCGGCAAAATGAAGCAGCGCCCTCTTGTGCTGTACATGGTGCCACTCACGTTGAAGAAGCTGCTGCTCGAGTAGAACAGCTGCTCGAGCAGCAGACAGAAGCAGCGCCCTCTTGCGCTGTACATGGTGCCACTCACGTTGCGGAAGCCGCCGCTCGAGTAGAACAGCTGCTCGAGCAGCAGAAAGAAGAAGTGCCCTATTGTGCTGTACATGGTGCCACTCACGATGCGGAAGCTGCCTCTCGAGTAGGACAGCTGCTCGAGCGGCAGAAAGAAGCAGTGCCCTCTTGTGCTGTACATGGTGCCAATCACGGTGAGGAAGCTGCCGCTCGAGTAGAACAGCTGCTCGAGCAGCAGACAGAAGCAGCGCCCTCTTGTGCTGTACATGGTGCCACTCACATTGAGGAAGCTGCCGCTCGAGTAGAACAGCAGCCCGAGCGGCAGAAAGAAGCAGCGCCCTCTTGTGCTGTACATGGTGCCACTCACATTGAGGAAGCTGCCGCTCGAGTAGAACAGCTGCTCGAACGGCAGAAAGAAGCAGCGCCCTCTTGTGCTGTACATGGTGCCACTCACGTTGAGGTAGCTGCCGCTCGAGTAGAACAGCTGCTCGAGCAGCAGAAAGAAGCAGCGCCCTCCTGCACTACGCTTGGTGCCGCTCACGGTGAGGAAGCTGCCGCTCGAGTAGAACATCTACTCGAGCGGCAGAAAGAAGCAGCACCCTCTTGCACTAAGCATGATGCCATTAGCACTGAGGAAGCTGCTGCTCGAGTAGAACAGCTGCTTGAGCAGCAGAAAGAAGCAGTGCCCTCTTGTGCTGCACATGGTGACACTCACGTTGAGAAGCTGCCGCTCGAGTAGAACAGCTGCTGGAGCAGCAGAAAGAAGCAGCGCCCTCTTGTCCTGCGCGTGGTGCCACTCACGTTGAGGAAGCTGCAGCTCGAGTAGAACAGCTGCTCGAGCAGCAGAAAGAAACAGTGCCCTCTTGCTGCAGCTCGAGTAGAACATCTACTCGAGCCGCAGAAAGAAGCAGCACCCTCTTGCACTAAGCATGATGCCATTAGCGCTGAGGAAGCTGCCGCTCGAGTAGATCAGCTGCTCGAGCAGCAGAAAGAAGGAGCGCCCTCCTGCACTACGCTTGGTGCCGCTCACGGTGAGGAAGCTGCCGCTCGAGTAGAACATCTACTCGAGCGGCAGAAAGAAGCAGCACCCTCTTGTGCTGTACATGGTGCCACTCACGTTGTGGAAGCCGCCGCTCGAGTAGAACAGCTGCTCGAACAGCAGAAAGAAGCAGCGCCCTCTTGTGCTGTACATGGTGCCACTCACATTGAGAAAGCTGCCGCTCGAGTAGAACAGCTGCTCGAGCAGCAGAAAGAACCAGCGCCCTCTTGTGCTGTACATGGTGCCACTCACGTTGAGGAAGCTGCCGCTCGAGTAGAACAGCTACTCGAGCGGCAAAATGAAGCAGCGCCCTCTTGTGCTGTACATGGTGCCACTCACGTTGAAGAAGCTGCTGCTCGAGTAGAACAGCTGCTCGAACGGCAGAAAGAAGCAGCGCCCTCTTGTGCTGTACATGGTGCCACTCACATTGAGAAAGCTGCCGCTCGAGTAGAACAGCTGCTCGAGCAGCAGAAAGAACCAGCGCCCTCTTGTGCTGTACATGGTGCCACTCACGTTGAGGAAGCTGCCGCTCGAGTAGAACAGCTACTCGAGCGGCAAAATGAAGCAGCGCCCTCTTGTGCTGTACATGGTGCCACTCACGTTGAAGAAGCTGCTGCTCGAGTAGAACAGCTGCTCGAACGGCAGAAAGAAGCAGCGCCCTCTTGTGCTGTACATGGTGCCACTCACGTTGAGGTAGCTGCCGCTCGAGTAGAACAGCTGCTCGAGCAGCAGAAAGAAGCAGCGCCCTCCTGCACTACGCTTGGTGCCGCTCATGGTGAGGAAGCTGCCGCTCGAGTAGAACATCTACTCGAGCGGCAGAAAGAAGCAGCACCCTCTTGCACTAAGCATGATGCCATTAGCACTGAGGAAGCTGCTGCTCGAGTAGAACAGCTGCTTGAGCAGCAGAAAGAAGCAGTGCCCTCTTGTGCTGCACATGGTGACACTCACGTTGAGAAGCTGCCGCTCGAGTAGAACAGCTGCTGGAGCAGCAGAAAGAAGCAGCGCCCTCTTGTCCTGCGCGTGGTGCCACTCACGTTGAGGAAGCTGCAGCTCGAGTAGAACAGCTGCTCGAGCAGCAGAAAGAAACAGTGCCCTCTTGCTGCAGCTCGAGTAGAACATCTACTCGAGCCGCAGAAAGAAGCAGCACCCTCTTGCACTAAGCATGATGCCATTAGCGCTGAGGAAGCTGCCGCTCGAGTAGATCAGCTGCTCGAGCAGCAGAAAGAAGGAGCGCCCTCCTGCACTACGCTTGGTGCCGCTCACGGTGAGGAAGCTGCCGCTCGAGTAGAACATCTACTCGAGCGGCAGAAAGAAGCAGCACCCTCTTGTGCTGTACATGGTGCCACTCACGTTGTGGAAGCCGCCGCTCGAGTAGAACAGCTGCTCGAACAGCAGAAAGAAGCAGCGCCCTCTTGTGCTGTACATGGTGCCACTCACATTGAGAAAGCTGCCGCTCGAGTAGAACAGCTGCTCGAGCAGCAGAAAGAACCAGCGCCCTCTTGTGCTGTACATGGTGCCACTCACGTTGAGGAAGCTGCCGCTCGAGTAGAACAGCTACTCGAGCGGCAAAATGAAGCAGCGCCCTCTTGTGCTGTACATGGTGCCACTCACGTTGAAGAAGCTGCTGCTCGAGTAGAACAGCTGCTCGAACGGCAGAAAGAAGCAGCGCCCTCTTGTGCTGTACATGGTGCCACTCACATTGAGAAAGCTGCCGCTCGAGTAGAACAGCTGCTCGAGCAGCAGAAAGAACCAGCGCCCTCTTGTGCTGTACATGGTGCCACTCACGTTGATGAAGCTGCCGCTCGAGTAGAGCAGCTGCTCGAGCGGCAGAAAGAACCAGTGCCCTCTTGTGCTACACATGGTGCCACTCACGTTGATGAAGCTGCCGCTCGAGAAGAACAGATACTCGAGTGGCAGAAAGAACCAGCGCCCTCCTGTCCTGCGCGTGGTGCCACTCACGTTGAGGAAGCTGCCGCTCGAGTATAACATCTTCTCGAGCATCAGAAATACGCAGCGCCCTCTTGTGCTGCACATGGTGACACTCACGTTGATGAAGCTGCCGCTCGAGTAGAACAGCTGCTGGAGCAGCAGAAAGAAGCATGGTGAGCAAAAAAACGATGGATTTAGGCCCAGATCTCTGTACTGGGGTGAATGTATGACATTGTTCTGCATTCTGTCCATCAACTGTTGTTTTGAATTTTTCACCCCGTAGTGGGATGGGTATGCCCAGACGTGGGTCCCGTGCTCTCCATGCCACTGGAATCAAGCTATCCTGGCTGAAGAGGGGTGAAACCCCGAAACCGGTCCTAGGATGCTTGTTTCCAGTCCAGGGAGGACCTGGCTTGGCAGTTTGGGCTGGACTGTTCCCATGAGGCACAGGGTCAAGACTGATTTGCATATGGCTGGGTTCAAACTGGAATGGCATGGTGAGCAAAAAAACGATGGATTTAGGCCCAGATCTCTGTACTGGGGTGAATGTATGACATTGTTCTGCATTCTGTCCATCAACTGTTGTTTTGCATTTGTCACCCCGTAGTGGGACGGGTATGCCCAGACGTGGGTCCCGTGCTCTCCATGCCACTGGAATCAAGCTATCCTGGCTGAAGAGGGGTGAAACCCCGAAACCGGTCCTAGGATGCTTGTTTCCAGTCCAGGGAGGACCTGGCTTGGCAGTTCGGGCTGGACTGTTTCATAAGGCACAGGGTCAAGACTGATTTGCATATGGCTGGGTTCAAACTGGAATGGCATGGTGAGCAAAAAAACGATGGATTTAGGCCCAGATCTCTGTACTGGGGTGAATGTATGACATTGTTCTGCATTCTGTCCATCAACTGTTGTTTTGCATTTGTCACCCCGTAGTGGGACGGGTATGCCCAGACGTGGGTCCCGTGCTCTCCATGCCACTGAAATCAAGCTATCCTGGCTGGAGAGGGGTGAAACCCCGAAACCGGTCCTAGGATGCTTGTTTCCAGTCCAGGGAGGACCTGGCTTGGCAGTTCGGGCTGGACTGTTTCATAAGGCACAGGGTCAAGACTGATTTGCATATGGCTGGGTTCAAACTGGAATGGCATGGTGAGCAAAAAAACGATGGATTTAGGCCCAGATCTCTGTACTGGGGTGAATGTATGACATTGTTCTGCATTCTGTCCATCAAATGTTGTTTTGCATTTGTCACCCCGTAGTGGGACGGGTATGCCCAGACGTGGGTCCCGTGCTCTCCATGCCACTGGAATCAAGCTATCCTGGCTGAAGAGGGGTGAAACCCCAAAACCGGTCCTAGGATGCTTGTTTCCAGTCCAGGGAGGACCTGCCTTGGCAGTTCGGGCTGGACTGTTCCCATGAGGCACAGGGTCAAGACTGATTTGCATATGGCTGGTTTCAAACTGGAATGGCATGGTGAGCAAAAAACGATGGATTTAGGCCCAGATCTCTGTACTGGGGTGAATGTATGACATTGTTCTGCATTCTGTCCATCAACTGTTGTTTTGCTCGAGTAGAGCAGCTGCTCGAGCGGCAGAAAGAACCAGTGCCCTCTTGTGCTACACATGGTGCCACTCACGTTGATGAAGCTGCCGCTCGAGAAGAACAGATACTCGAGTGGCAGAAATAACCAGCGCCCTCCTGTCCTGCGCATGGTGCCACTCACGTTGAGGAAGCTGCCGCTCGAGTAGAACATCTTCTCGAGCATCAGAAAGACGCAGCGCCCTCTTGTGCTGCACATGGTGACACTCACGTTGAGGAAGCTGCCGCTCGAGTAGAACAGCTGCTGGAGCAGCAGAAAGAAGCAGCGCCCTCTTGTCCTGCGCATGGTGCCACTCACGTTGAGGAAGCTGCAGCTCGAGTAGAACAGCTGCTCGAGCAGCAGAAAGAAACAGCGCCCTCTTGCTGCACCTCGAGTAGAACATCTACTCGAGCGGCAGAAAGAAGCAGCACCCTCTTGCACTAAACATGATGCCATTAGCGCAGAGGAAGCTGCCGCTCGAGTAGAACAGCAGCTCGAGCATCAGAAAGAAGCAGTGCCCTCTTGTGCTGTACATGGTGCCACTCACATTGAGGAAGCTGCCACTCGAGTAGAACAGCTGCTCGAGTGGCAGAAAGAAGCAGCGCCCTCTTGTGCTGTACATTGTGCCACTCACATTGAGGAAACTGCCGCTCGAGTAGAACAGCTGCTCGAGCAGCAGAAAGAAGCAGCGCCCTCCTGCACTACGCTTGGTGCCGCTCACGGTGAGGAAGCTGCTGCTCGAGTAGAACATCTACTCGAGCGGCAGAAACAAGCAGCATCCTCTTGCACTAAGCATGATGCCATTAGAGCAGAGGAAGCTGCCGCTCGAGTAGAACAGCAGCTCGAGCATCAGAAAGAAGCAGTGCCCTCTTGTGCTGTACATGGTGCCACTCACATTGAGGAAGCTGCCACTCAAGTAGAACAGCTGCTCGAGTGGCAGAAAGAAGCAGCGCCCTCTTGTGCTGTACATTGTGCCACTCACATTGAGGAAGCTGCCGCTCGAGTAGAACAGCTGCTCGAGCGGCAGAAAGAAGTAGCACCCTCTTGTGCTGTACATGGTGCAACTCACATTGACAAAGCTGCTGCTCGAGTAGAACAGCTGTTCGAGCAGCAGAAACAAGGAGCGCCCTCCTGCACTACGCTTGGTGCCACTCACGTTGCGGAAGCCGCCGCTCGAGTAGAACAGCTGCTCAAGCGGCAGAAAAAGCAGCGCCCTCTTGTGCTGTACATGGTGCCACTCACGTTGAAGAAGCTGCCGCTCGAGAAGAACAGCTGCTCGAGCAGCAGAAAGAAGAAGTGCCCTATTGTGCTGTACATGGTGCCACTCACCATGCGGAAGCTGCCTTTCGAGTAGGACAGCTGCTCGAGCGGCAGAAAGAAGCAGTGCCCTCTTGTGCTGTACATGGTGCCACTCACGGTGAGGAAGCTGCCACTCGAGTAGAACAGCTGCTCGAGCGGCAGAAAGAAGCAGCGCCCTCTTGTCCTGCGCGCGGTGCCACTCACGTTGAGGAAGCTGCACCTCGAGTAGAACAGCTGCTCGAGCAGCAGAAAGAAACAGTGCCCTCTTGCTGCAGCTCGAGTAGAACATCTACTCGAGCGGCAGAAAGAAGCAGCACCCTCTTGCACTAAGCATGATGCCATTAGAGCAGAGGAAGCTGTCGCTCGAGTAGAACAGCAGCTCGAGCATCAGAAAGAAGCAGTGCCCTCTTGTGCTGTACATGGTGCCACTCACATTGAGGAAGCTGCCACTCAAGTAGAACAGCTGCTCGAGTGGCAGAAAGAAGCAGCGCCCTCTTGTGCTGTACATTGTGCCACTCACATTGAGGAAGCTGCCGCTCGAGTAGAACAGCTGCTCCAGTGGCAGAAAGAAGCAGCGCCCTCTTGTGCTGTACATGGTGCAACTCACATTGACAAAGCTGCTGCTCGAGTAGAACAGCTGCTCGAGCAGCAGAAAGAAGGAGCGCCCTCCTGCACTACGCTTGGTGCCACTCACGTTGCGGAAGCCGCCGCTCGAGTAGAACAGCTGCTCAAGCGGCAGAAAAAAGCAGCGCCCTCTTGTGCTGTACATGGTGCCACTCACGTTGAAGAAGCTGCCGCTCGAGTAGAACAGCTGCTCGAGCAGCAGAAAGAAGAAGTGCCCTATTGTGCTGTACATGGTGCCACTCACGATGCGGAAGCTGCCTCTCAAGTAGGACAGCTGTTCGAGCGGCAGAAAGAAGCAGTGCCCTCTTGTGCTGTACATGTTGCCAATCACGGTGAGGAAGCTGCCGCTCGAGTAGAACAGCTGCTCGAGCGGCAGAAAGAAGCAGCGCGCTCTTGTGCTGTACATGGTGCCACTCACATTGAGGAAGCTGCCGCTCGAGTAGAACAGCAGCCCGAGCGGAGAAAGAAGCAGCGCCCTCTTGTGCTGTACATGGTGCCACTCACATTGAGGAAGCTGCCGCTCGAGTAGAACAGCTGCTCGAACGGCAGAAAGAAGCAGCGCCCTCTTGTGCTGTACATGGTACCACTCACGTTGAGGTAGCTGCCGCTCGAGTAGAACAGCTGCTCGAGCAGCAGAAAGATGCAGCGCCCTCTTGCACTAAGCATGATGCCATTAGCGCTGTGGAAGCTGCCGCTTGAGTAGAACAGCTGCTCGAGCGGCAGAAAGAAGCAGTGCCCTCTTGTGCGGTACATGGTGCCACTCACATTGAGGAAGCTGCCGCTCAAGTAGAACAGCTGCTCGAACATCAGAAAGAAGCAGCGCCCTCTTGGGCTGTACATGGTGCCACTCACATTGAGGAAGCTGCTGCTCGAGTAGAACAGCTGCTCGAGTGGCAGAATGAAGCAGTGCCCTCTTGTGCTGGACATGGTGCCACTCACTTTGAGGAAGCTGCCGCTTGAGTAGAACAGCTGTTCGAGCGGCAGAAAGAAGCAGCGCCCTCTTGTGCTATACATGGTGCAACTCACGTTGAGAAAGCGGCCGCTTGAGTAGAACATCTGCTCGAGCGGCAGAAAGAAACAGCACCTTCTTGTGCTGTACATGGTGCCACTCACGTTGAGGAAGCTGCCGCTCGAGTAGAACAGCTGCGCTAGCGTCGGAAAGAAGCAACGCCCTTTTGTGCTGTACATGGTGCCACTCACGTTGAAGAAGCTGCCGCTCGAGTAAAACAGCTGCTCGAGCAGCAGAAAGAAGCAGCGCCCTCTTGTGCTGTACATGGTGCCACTCATGTTGATGAAGCTGCCGCTCGAGAAGAACAGATACTCGAGTGGCAGAAAGAACCAGCGCCCTCCTGTCCTGCGCGTGGTGCCACTCACGTTGAGGAATCTGCCGCTCGAGTAGAACATCTTCTCGAGCGTCAGAAAGACGCAGCGCCTTCTTGTGCTGCACATGGTGACACTCACGTTGAGGAAGCTGCCGCTCGAGTAGAACAGCTGCTGGAGCAGCAGAAAGAAACAGTGCCCTCTTGCTGCAGCTCGAGTAGAACATCTACTAGAGCGGCAGAAAGAAGCAGCACCCTCTTGCACTAAGCATGATGCCATTAGCGCTGAGGAAGCTGCCGCTCGAGTAGAACAGCTGCTCGAGCAGCAGAAAGAAGGAGCGCCCTCCTGCACTACGCTTGGTGCCGCTCACGGTGAGGAAGCTGCCGCTCGAGTAGAACAGCTGCTCGAGCGGCAGAAAGAAGCAGCGCCCTCTTGTGCTGTACATGGTGCCACTCACGTTGATGAAGCTGCCGCTCGAGAAGAACAGATATTCGAGTGGCAGAAAGAACCAGCGCCCTCCTGTCCTGCGCGTGGTGCCACTCACGATGAGGAATCTGCTGCTCGAGTAGAATATCTTCTCGAGCGTCAGAAAGACGCAGCGCCTTCTTGTG